>CP141143.1:0-600000 GCA_035235625.1 Saururus chinensis
AGGAATATTGCTCTAGTAATTGGGCGATATTGCTCCACAGATGGAGCAATATTGCATCACTAATTGAGCGATATTGCTACACTAATGCAGCTATATTGCTACACGAACGGAGTGATATTGCTCTAGTAATGGATCGATATTGCTCCTCTAACAGAGCGATATTTCTCTACTAATGGAGTGATATTGTTACCCTAATGGAGTGATATTGCTCTACTAATGGCGCGATATTGCTACACTATTGGAGCGATATTACTGCATAAACAAAACGATATTGCTCTACTAATAGAGCGTTGTTGCTATACCAATGGACCGATATCGCTCAACTAATGAAGCAATATGGCTTCACTAATGGAGCGTTATTACTCTACTAATTGAGCTATATTGATATACTAATTGAGCAATATTGCTCCACTAATGGAGCGTTATTGCTACACTAATGGAGCGATATTGCTACATTAATTGAGCTATATTGATACACTAATTTAGCGATATTGATATACAAATTGACCGATTTTGCTACACTAATGGAGCGATATTGCTACACTAATTAAGCTCGATTGATACACTAATTTAGCGATATTGATACACAAATTGAGCAATATTGCTACACTAATGGAGCGATATTGCTCCACTGATGGAGCGATATTGCTTTACTAATGGAGGGATATTGCTATACTAATGGAGCGATATTACTCCACTGATGGAGCGATATGGCACCACTGATAGAGCGATATTGCGTCACTAATAGTGCGATATTGCTACACCAATGTAGCGATATTATTACACAAATTTAGCGATATTAATATATTAATATAGAGATATTGGTACACTAATGGAGCGATATTGCTCCACTAATGGACCGATATTACTCTACTAATGTAGCGATATTGTTACACCAATGGAGCGATATTGCTCCACTAATGGAGCGATATTGCTCGACTAATGGAGAAATAATGATATACTAATGGAGCAATATTGCTCCACTAATGGAGCGATATTCCTAGGGTTTAGGGTTTAGGGCTCCTGGCCATGACCTTGACGAAGAAAGGCTTACTCGCTTGGCTATTTGGCCTTGGGAGCGCCGCACGGTACCTTGGATGGCTAGGGCCGTGACAGTTGGTATCGGAGCCAAGGTTCTGTCTTGTTGGGCGACCAAGACGACCGTTGGACGAATGGATGGAAAAGAGCAGAATGCAAGGTTCTTCGACCTCGGCAGTGCGGGGCAGATGGACTACCATGCGAAATGTTCGCAAATGGTTATGTAAGCTGAAACGGATGTGTATGGATGATGGTTGATCGAGTTCCCCCTTGGTTTTGGATTGTGCGAGCGGTACTTGGCATCACGGGTGCAGTGTTTACAAGGATCTCATGGAGTAGTGTTCTTGTTCCCTGGGCGTTGGTGCAATAAGGTTATCGAAGCTATGCTGAGTTGTGTTGGGACTCGGAAATGTTGTGAATGGCGGCAAGCTCTTGCTAATGGTGCGGTATGGGACGTATAAGCAGCAGGAAGCCTTGTGAATGTTTGTACCCTATCTAACCGGTGATGTTGCGGATGAAAGAGCATATCGAACCAAGTTTATGGGTATGCAGCCAGTTATCTATACCGATCAAATATGGAACTCCTCGAGGTGAGGATGGGCTGGAATGGAGCCCTATTGGGGCGATTGTTGTGATGGGGCATGTTGCCCATTTCATGATGAAAAAGTATCAGCCCTAGTTGGGCGTTGTTGTGAAGGAGTGTGTAGCCCAAAGCTATGGACAGAGTATCACCAGGGTCAATCAGGTTCTTCTTGCTAGCGAGGTATGGGACTCATTAGTGGGCAGAGTTCGGTTGGACTTGGTGCAGTGCGATTGTGGACAAAAAGGTATCGGCCCTATTTGGGGCGTTGTTGTGATGGGGCGTGTAGCCCAAGTTGTGGATAGAGTATCGCCAGGGTCAGTTGAGTTCTTCTTGCTAGCGAGGTATGGGACTCATTAGTGGGCAGAGTTTGGCTGGACTTGGCGCAGTGCGGTTTGGCACATGGAAAGACATTGATCTTGGGAATGGGACTTCCTGGGACAATGAGCAATGAATTATGGGACCCGAGCATAGTGGAGACTATCCGGTCCATGTTATGAAAAGAGAAAAGAAGATGGGTAAAGAGATGAACCATTCGGCGTGCAAATGTGCCACCGATGTTTGGAAAAGTGAATCATGAGCTGTTCGGTATGCAAGTGTGCATCCGGAATGGGACAAAGAAAAGAAACAGAGAAATGGAAGGAAAAAGAGTTTGGCACATGAAGGCAAAAATCGCCGTGCCTTTGGTTTTGAGCTGATGCGGCAAAAGGCGGCACAGTTCTGGTGGATGTCATTCCCACCAAGTTTGGGTCAGCATGCAAACGGCGCATCCGAAGCATGTCTGATTGGGGTGTTGGTTGCACAGAACGTGTTCTCACCCCTAGGTTGCTAAACATGGCCCTGTATGCCACAATCGGTTGGCAGGGCGGCACCCATCTTGGATGGCTAGCTTTTAGGTATCTTCCTAGTTAGCGAGGCGTAGTGGGCCTCATCCGCCGGCGGGCAACATACGCTTGGGCAAACTTTGCTACTCCTAGGATGGGGTAGGACCTCTGGAGGATGTCGCGAGAGGAAGCCTTAGGGCATTGCTGCATCCTAAGCGATGTAGGAGTTTGGTGACCAAGCTGGTTACGCAAAGCTTGGGCAAACTTTGCTGCTCCTAGGCTGGGGTAGGACCTTTGGAGGATGTTGCGAGAGGAAGCCTTAGGGCGTTGCTGCATCTTGAGCGATGTAGGAGTTTGGTAACCAAGTTGTTACTTGAAGCTTGAGCAAAGTTGCTGCCTCTAGGCTGGGGTAGAGACCTCTGGAGGGGATCGCGAGAGGAAGCCTTAGGGCATCGCTGCATCCTGAGCGGTGTAGGAGTTTGGTAACAAAGTGTTACGTGAAGCCTGAGCAAAGTCGCTGCTCCTAGGATGGAGTAGACCGCTGGAGGGGATCGTGAGCGGAAACCTTGATGGATCGCTGCATCAAGTGTGGTGTAGTGGCTTGGTGATCACAATGGTCACGCGAAGCTTAAGCAACATTGCTGCTCCTAGGATGGAGTAGACCGCTGGAGGGGATCGTGAGCGGAAACCTTGATAGATTGCTGCATTAAGTATGGTGTAGTAGCTTGGGGATCACACCGGTCACGCAAAGCTTGAGCTAAGTCGCTGCTCCTAGGGTGGAGTAGGCCTCTGGAGCATATCGCGAGGGGAAATTCGACTGAATCAGGTGGCCAAGAACTTTGTGCGGAAAAGAGCTAGAAGTTAAGGGACACGTCGAGGAGGTTGCTGCATTGCTACCATGAGTTTTGTTATAAGTGGGGGCGGCATTCGACTCTTGGGAGATGTCAATGGGATAGACAAGAGTGTTGAGGCCCGATGTCATGGTGTAGTCCTGTTGGTGGGAGCTGTAAGGTTTGGCTGAAGTGTAGGCAGAAATCGTCCGAAGTGTAGGCAACTTGCTAGCGTCTCGAGTGCAGGGCCAGCTTCACGAGTGGGAGCTGGGCATCATTTGGTGTATCCTTTCCCGGTCGTTGTGTAGCACCAACAAAAGTGGAAGAGCTGGCCAGAGAGGGACACCTCCTTGCTATGCACAATCCAACTTAGGCAACTCGGTCATCCGAACAATCCGTCTCAGCTATGTGCATGCAAGGGCCTTTGTTACCAACACGGCCATAAGGCCGGACGGCCACCCGACGAGTCAGAGAGCCCCATCCCACTAACGGATGGGCTCCTGGCATGATAGCTAGCAAGGCAACATCCTTCATTGCCATCCGGATCCCTAAACCCTAAACCCTAAACCCCTAAACCCCTAACCCTAAACCTAACCCTAAACCCTAAAACCTAAAACCCTAAACCCTATACTAATGGAGCAATATTGCTCCTCTGATGGAGCGATATTGCTCCACTAATAGAGCGATATTACATCACTAATTGAGCAATATTGCTACACCAATGTAGCGATATTAGTACACTAATTTAGCGATATTGATATATTAATAGAGAGAAATTGCTATACTAATGGAGCGATATTGTTCTACTAATAGAGCGATATTACTCTACTAATGGATCGATATTGATATACTAATGGAGCAATATTCCCCCACTAATGGAGCGATATTGCTACACTAATGGAGCGATATTACTACACTAATTGAGCTATATTGATACACTAACGGAGCGATATTGCTACACTAATGGAGCGACATTGCTCCACTAATGGAGCGATATTGCATCACTAATGGAGCGATATTGCTATGTTAATGGAGCGATATTGCTACACGAATGGAGCAATATTGGTCCAGTAATGGATCGATATTGCTCCTCTAATGGAACGATATAGCTCTACTAATGGAGCGATATTGTTACCCTAATGGAGTGATACTGCTCTACTAATTGCGCGATATTCTTACACTATTAGAGCGATATTGCTACACAAATAAAACGATATTGCTCTACTAATGGAGTGTTCACGCTACAGTAATGGAGCGATATTGCTCAACTATTAAAGCAATATGGCTCCACTAATGGAGCGATATTGCTCTACTAATGGAGCGATATTTTTCCACTAATGGAGCGATATTGATATACTAATCGAGGAATATTGCTCCACTAATTTAGCGATATTGCTACACTAATGGAGCGATATTGTTGTACTAATGGAGTGATATTCCTGTACTAATGGAGCGATATTGCACCACTGATGGATCGATACTGTAGCACTAATGGAGTGATATTGCTACACTAATGTAGCAATATTGATACACTAATTTAGCGATATTGATATACTAATAGAGCAATATTGCTACACTAATGGAGCGATATTGCTACACTAATGTAACGATATTGCTCCACGAATGCAGCGATATTGATATACTAATAGAGCAATATTGATATACTAATAGAGCGATATTGCTCCACTAATCGAGCAAATATTGCTACAAGAATGGTGCGATATTGCTCCTCTTGTGGAGCGATATTGCTCCACTAATGGAGCGATATAGATATACCAATGTAGCAATATTACTTCACTAATAGAGCGATATTGCTCCACTAATAGAGCGATATTGCTATACTAATGGAGTGATATTGCTTTACTAATGGAGCGATATTGCTCCACTGATTGAGCGATATTGCATCACTAATGGAACGATGTTGCTACACCAATGTAGCGATATTAATACACTAAATTAGCGATATTGATATACTAATAGAGAGATATTGCTACACTAATGGAGCGATATTACTCTACTAATGTAGCGAATTTGTTACACCAATGGAGTGATATTACTCTACTAATTGAGCTATATTGATATACTAATGGAGCAATATTGCTCCACTAATGGAGTGATATTGCTACACTAATGGAGAGATATTGCTACAATAATGGAGTGATATTGATATACTAATGGTGCAATATTGCTCTACTGATGGAGCGATATTGCTATACTAATAGAGCGATATTGCTACAGTAATTGAGCTATATTCATACACTAATTTAACGATATTCATATACAAATTGAACGATATTGCGATACTAATGGAGCGATATCGCTCCACTATTGGAGCGATATTACTATAGTAATGGAGGGATATTATTATACTAATAGAGCGATATTGCTCCACTGATGGAGCGATATTCCTCCACTGATGGAGCGATATTGCTTCACTAATGTAGCGATATTACATCACTAATTGAGCGATATTGATACACTAATTAAGCGATATTGGTACACTAATGGAGTGATATTGCTATACTAATGAAGCGATATTGCTATACTAATGGAACAATATTGCTCCACTGACAAAGTGATATTGCTCCACTGATGGAGTGATATTACATCACTAATGGAGCGATATTGCTACACCAATGAAGCGATATTAATACACTACTTTAGCGATATTAATATACTAATAGAGAGATATTGCTACACTAATGGAGCGATATTGCTCTACAAATGGAGTGATATTACTCTACTAATGTAGCGATATTGTTACACCAATCGAGCGATATTGCTCCACTAATGGAGCGATATTGCTCCACTTTTGGAGCGATGTTGATATACTAATGGAGCAATATTGCTTCACTAATGGAGCGATATGGCTACACTAATGGAGCGATATTGCTACATTAATTGAGCTATATTGATACACTAATTTAGCGATATTGGTACGCAAATGAAGCGATATTGCTATACTAATTAAGCGATATTGCTATACTAATGGAGCGATATTGCTCCATTGATGGAGCGATATTGCTACACCAATGTAGTGATATTAATAAACTACTTCAGCGATATTGATATACTAATAGAGAGATATTGCTACACTAATGGAGCGATATTGCTCCACTGACGGAGCGATATTGCTCCACTGATGGAGTGATATTACATCATTAATGGAGCGATATTGCTACACCAATGTAGCGCTATTAATACACTACTTTAGCGATATTAATATACTAATAAAGAGATATTGCTACACTAATGGAGCGATATTGCTCTACAAATGCAGCGATATTACTCTACTAATGTAGCGATATTTTTACACCAATCTAGCGATATTGCTCCACTAATGGAGTGATATTGCTCTACTATTAGAGCGATGTTGATATACTAATTGAGCAATATTGCTTCACTGATGGAGAGATATTGCTACACTAATGGAGTGATATTGCTACATTAATTGAGCTATATTGATACACTAATTTAGCGATATTGGTACACAAATGAAGCGATATTGCTATACTAATTGAGCGATATTGCTATACTAATAGAGCGATATTGCTCCACTGATCGAGCGATATTGCTCCACTGATGGAGCGATATTGCTACACCAATGTAGTGATATTAATAAACTACTTCGGCGATATTGATATAGTAATAGAGAGATATTGCTACACTAATGGAGCGATATTGCACCACTGATGGAGCGATATTGCTCCACTGATGGAGCAATATTACATCACTAATGGAGCGATATTGCTACACCAATCTAGCGCTATTAACACACTACTTTAGCGATATTAATATAGTAATAGAGAGATATTGCTACACTAATGGAGCGATATTGCTCCACTAATTTAACAATATTACTCTACTAATGTACCGATTTTGTTATACTAATTGAGTGATATTTCTCCACTAATGGAGCGATATTGCTCCACTATTAGAGCGATGTTGATATACTAATGGAGCAATACTGCTTCACTGATGGAGAGATATTGCTACACTAATGGAGCGATATTGCTACACTAATTGAGCTATAATGATACACTAATTTAGCGATATTGGAGCGCAAATTGAGTGATATTGCTATACTAATGAAGCGATATTGCTATACTAGTGGAGCGATATTGCTCCACTAATGGAGCGATATTGCACCACTAATGGAGCGATATTGCTCCAGTAATAGATCGATATTGCTCCTCTAATGGAGCGATATTCCTCCACTAATGGAGCGATATTGTTACCCTAATGGAGTGATATTGCACTACTAATGGCGTGATATTGCTACACTTTGGAGCGATATTGCTGCACAAACAAAACGATATTGAACCACTGATGTAGTGATATTGCTCAACTAATGAAGCGATATTGCTCCACTAATGAAGCGATATTGCTACACGAATGGTGCGATATTGCTCCACTAATTGATCGATATTGCTCCTCTAATGGAGTGATATTGCTCCACTAATGGAGCGATATTGTTACCTTAATGGAGTGATATTGCTCTACTAATGGCGCGATATTGCTACACTTTTGGAGTGATATTGCTGCACAAATAAAATGATATTACACCACTGATGTAGCGATTTTGCTCAACTAATGAAGCGATATTGCTCCGCTAATGGAGTGATATTGATTTACTAATGGAGCAATATTGTTATACTAATAGAGCGATATTGCTCTACTAATGGAGCGATATTGCTACATGAATGGTGCGATATTGCTCCACTAATTGATCGACATTGCTCCTCTCGTGGAGCGATATTGCTCCACAAATGGAGCGATATAGATATACCAATGTAGCAATATTGCTCCACTAATGGAGCGATATTGATACACTAATTGAGCGATATTGATACACTAATTGAGCGATATTGCTACATTAATGGAGCGATATTGCTCCACTAATGGAGCGATATTGATATACTAATGGAGCAATATTGCTCTACAAATGGAGCGATATTGCTACACTAATTGAGCGATATTGCTACACTAATTGAGCTATATTTATACACTAATTTAGCGATATTGATACACAAATTGAGCGATATTGCTACACTAATGGAGCGATATTGCTACACTAATTGAGCTCCATTGATACACTAATTTAGCGATATTGATACACAAATTAAGCGATATTGCTACACTAATGGAGCGATATTACTCCTCTAATGGAGCGATATTACTCTACTAATGTAGCGATTTTGTTACACCAGTGGAGTGATATTTCTCCACTAATGGATCTATATTGCTCCACTAATGGAGTGATATAGATATACCAATGTAGCAATATTGCTACACTAATGGAGCGATATTGCTCCACTAATCGAACGATATTGATATACTAATAGAGCAATATTGCTCCCCAGATGGAGCGATATTTCTACACTAATGAAGCGATATTTCTACACTAATTGACTTCTATTGATACACTAATTTAGCGATATTGATACACAAACTGAGCGATATTGCTACACTAATGGAGCGATATTGTTCCACTGATGGAGCGATATTGCTATACTAATGGATGGATATTGCTATACTAATGGAGTGATATTGCTCCACTGATGGAGCAATATTGCTCCAATGATGGAGAGATATTTCATCACTAATGGAGCGATATTGCTACACCAATGTAGCGGTATTAATACACCAATGTAGCGATATTGGTATATTAATATAGAGATATTGGTACACTAATGGAGCAATATTGGTTCACTAATGGATTGATATTACTCTACTAATGTAGCGATATTGTTACATCAATGGAGCGATATTTCTACACTAATGGAGCGATATTGCTATATTAATGGAGCGATAATGGAGCGATATTGCATCACAAATTAAGCGATATTGATACACTAATTGAGCGATTTTGCTACACTATTGGAGCGATATTGCTCCACTAATAGAGCGATATTTGTATACTAATGGAGCAATATTGCTATACTAATGGAGCGATATTGCTCCACTGATGGAGTGATATTGCTCGACTGATGGAGTGATATTGCATCACTAATGGAGCGATATTGCTACACCAATGTAGCGATATTAGTAAACTACTTCAGCGATATTGATATACTAATAGAGAGATATTGTTATACTAATGGAGCGATATTGCTCCACTAATGGAGCGATATTACTCTACTAATGTAGCGATTTTGTTACAGCAATGGAGCGATATTTCTCCACTAATGGAGCGATATTGCTCCACTAATGGAGTGATATTGATATACTAATGGGTCAATATTGCTCCCCAGATGGAGCAATATTGCTAAACTAATGGAGCGATATTGCTACACTAATTGAGCTATATTGATACACTAATTTAGCGATATTGATACACAAATTGAGCGATATTGCTACACTAATGGAGCGATATTGTTCTAGTAATTGAGTGATATTGCTCTACTGATGGAGCGATATTGCATCACTAATGGAGTGATATTGATACACTAATGGACCGATATTGCTCTACTAATGGAGCGATATTGATATACTAATGGAGCAATATTGCTCCACTAATGGAGCGATATTGCTACACTAATGTAGCGATATTGTTACACCAATAGAGCGATATTGCTCCACTAATTGAGCGATATTGATATACTAATGGAGCGATATTGCTCCTCTCGTGGAGCGATATTCCTCTACTAATGGAGCGACATAGATATACCAATGTAGCAATATTACTGCACTAATGGAGCGATATTGCTACACTAATGGAGCGATATTTCTCTACTAATGGAGCGATATTGCTATACTAATGGAGGGATATTGCTATACCAATGGAGCGATATTGATATACTAATAAAGCGATATTGCTCCTCTCGTGGAGCGATATTGCTCCACTAATGGAGCGATATAGATATACCATTGTAGCAATATTGCTCTACTAATGGAGCGATATTGCTCTACTAATGGAGCGATATTGCTATACTAATGGAGGGATATCGTTATACTAATAGAGCGATATTGCCCGACTGATGGAGCGATATTGCTCCATTGATGGAGCGATATTTCATCACTAATGGACCGATATTGCTACGCTAATGTAGCGATATTAATAAACTAATTTAGTGATATTGATGTACTAATAGAGACATATTGCTACACAAATAGAGCGATATTGCTCTGCTAATGGAGCGAGATTACTCTACTAATGTAGCGATTTTGTTACACCAATGGAGCGATATTGCTCCACTAATGGAGCGATATTGATATAGTAATGGAGCAATATTGCTCCACTAATGGAGCGAGATTGCTACACTAATAGAGCGATATTACAACGCAAATTGAGCTGTATTGATAATGTAATTTAGCGATATTGATACACAAATTGAGTGATATTGCTACACTAATGGAGCGATATTGCTCCGCTGATGGAGCGATATTGCTATACTAATGGAGGGATATTGCTCCACTGATTGAGCGATATTGCTATACTAATGGATCGATATTGCTCCTCTAATAGAGCGATATTGCTGCATAAACAAAACGATATTGCTCTACTAATGGAGCGTTGTTGCTATACCAATGGAGCGATATCGCTCAACTAATGAAGCAGTATGGCTCCACTAATGGAGCGATATTGATATACTAATGGAGCGATATTTCTCCACTAATGGAGCGATATTGCTACACTAATTTAGCGATATTGATACACTAATTGGGCGATATTGCTACACTAATGGAGAGATATTCCTCCACTAATGGACATATATTGGTTCACTAATTTGGCGATATTGCTCCACAGATGGAGCGATATTGCTCCACTGATGGAGCAATATTGATACAATAATTTGGTGATATTGATATACTAATGGAGCGATATTGCAACACTAATGCAGCGATATTGCTCAACTAGTGAAGTGATATTGCTCCACTTATGGAGCGATATTGCTCTACTAATGGTGCGATATTGATATACTAAAGGAGCGATGTTGATATACTAATGGAGCGATATTGTTCAACTAATGGAGCGATATTTCTACACGAATGGAGCGATATTGCTCTACTAATGGATCGATATTGCTCCTCTACTGAGCGATATTGCTCCACTAATGGAGCGATATTGCTATGCCAATGGAGCGAGATTTATACACTAATTTAGCGATTTTGAAACACTACAGGAGCGATTTTGCTATAGTAATGGAGCGATATTGCTCCGCTAATGGAGCGATATTGCTCCACTAATTGTGCGATATTGCTATACTAATTGAGCGATATTCCTACACTAATGGAGCGATATTTCTACACGAATGGAGCGATATTGCTCCTCTAATGGAGCGATATTGGCCCACTAATGGAGCGATATTGCTCTACTAATGGTGCGATATTGATATACTAAAGGAGCGATGTTGATATACTAATGGAGCGATATTGTTCAACTAATGGAGCGATATTTCTACACGAATCGAGCGATATTGCTCTACTAATGGATCGATATTGCTCCTCTACTGGAGCGATATTGCTCCACTAATGGAGCGATATTGCTATGCCAATGGAGCGAGATTTATACACTAATTTAGCGATTTTGAAACACTACAGGAGCGATTTCGCTATAGTAATGGAGCGATATTGCTCCGCTAATGGAGCGATATTGCTCCACTAATTGTGCGATATTGCTATACTAATTGAGCGATATTCCTACACTAATGGAGCGATATTTCTACACGAATGGAGCGATATTGCTCCTCTAATGGAGCGATATTGGCCCACTAATGGAGCGATATTGCTCTACTAATGGTGCGATATTGATATACTAAAGGAGCGATGTTGATATACTAATGGAGCGATATTGTTCAACTAATGGAGCGATATTTCTACACGAATCGAGCGATATTGCTCTACTAATGGATCGATATTGCTCCTCTACTGGAGCGATATTGCTCCACTAATGGAGAGATACTGCTATGCCAATGGAGCGAGATTTATACACTAATTTAGCGATTTTGAAACACTAAAGGAGCGATTTCGCTATAGTAATGGAGCGATATTGCTCCGCTAATGGAGCGATATTGCTCCACTAATTGTGCGATATTGCTATACTAATTGAGCGATATTCCTACACTAATGGAGCGATATTTCTACACGAATTGAGCGATATTGCTCCTCTAATGGAGCGATATTGGCCCACTAATGGAGCGATTTCTCTCTACTAATGATATTGGCCGTTCGGTATGCAAGTGTGCATCCGGAATGGGACAAAGAAAAGAAACAGAGAAATGGAAGGAAAAAGAGTTTGGCACATGAAGGCAAAAATCGCCGTGCCTTTGGTTTTGAGCTGATGCGGCAAAAGGCGGCACAGTTCTGGTGGATGTCATTCCCACCAAGTTTGGGTCAGCATGCAAACAGCGCATCCGAAGCATGTCTGATTGGGGTGTTGGTTGAACAGAACGTGTTCTCACCCCTGGGATGGAGTAGACCGCTGGAGGGGATTGTGAGCGGAAACATTGCTGCTCCTAGGATGTAGTAATAACGTTCTATTACGAATTAATATCGCTCCACATATGTAGCAATAACGCTCCACATATGTACAATATCGCTCCACATATGTAGCAATATCGCTCCACATATGTACAATATCGCTCCACATCTGTAGCAATATCACTCCACATGTGTAGCAATAACGCTGCACATATGTAGTAATATAGCTCCACATATGTAGCAATGACGCTCCACATATGTAGCAATAACGCACCATTATGTATTAATATCGCTCCACATATGTAGCAATAACGCTCCACATATGTACAATACTGTTCCACATATGTAGCAATATGGCTCCACATACGTAGTGATATCGCTCCACAAATGTAGCAATATCGCTCCACATATGTAGCAATATCGCTCCACATATGTAGTGATAACGCTCCACATATGTAGTAATATCACTTTACATATGTAGCAAAAACGCTCTACATATGTAGCAATAACGCTCTGCATATGTAGAGATAACGCTCCACATATGTAGCAATAACGTTCTACATATGTAACAATATCGCTCCACATATGTAGCAATAACGCTCCACATATGTATTAATATCGCTCCACATATGTAGAATAACGCTCTAGATATGTAGCAATATTAGCAATATCGCTCCACATATGTAGCAATAACGCTCCACATATGTATTAATATCGCTCTACATATGTAGAATAACGCTCTACATATGTACAATATCGCTCCACATATGTAGCAATATCGCTCCACAAATATAAGAATAACGCTCTACACGTGTAGCAATAACACTCCACATATGTTGTAATAACACTCCATTATGTATTAATATCGCTCCAGATATGTAGAATAACGCTTTACATATGTACGATATCGCTCCACATTTGTAGCAATATCGCTCTACATATGTAGCAATATCACTCTACATATGTAGTAATGACTCTCCACATATGTAGTAATGACGCTCAACATATGTACAATATCACTCCACATATGTAGCAATATCGTTGCATATATGTAGCAATATCGCTCCACATATGTAGTAATAACGTTTTATTATGTAATAATATCGCTCGACATATGTAGCAATAACGCTCGACATATGTACAATATTGCTCCACATATGTAGCAATAATGCTCCACATATGTAGTAATATCGCTCCACATATGTAGCAACAACGCTCCACATATATAGCAATATCGCTCCACATATGCAGTAATGATGCTCCACATATGTAGCAATAACGCTCCACATATGTACCAATAATGCTCCTTATATATAAATATCCCTCTACATATGTAGCAATAACGTTCAACATATGTAGCAATAACGCTCCACAGATGTAGTGATAACACTCCACATAAGTAGAAATAACGCTATACGTATGTCGTCATATCACTCCACATATGTAACAATAACGCACAATTATATATTACTATCGCTCCACATATGTAGTAATAACGCTCCACATGTGTAGCAATAACGCTCCACATATGTAGTAATATCGCTCCACATATGTAACAATAACGCTCCACATATGTAGCAATAACGTTCCACTTATGTAGTAATAACGCTCCATTATGTATTAATATCGCTCCACATATGTAGCAATAATGCTCGACAAATGTACAATATCGTTCCACATATGTAGCAATATGGCTCCACAAACGTAGTGATATCGCTCCACAAATGTAGCAGTATCGCTCCACATATGTAGCAATATCGCTCCAGATATGTAGCAATATTGCTCCACATAAGTAGCAATATCGCTCCACATATGTAGTGATAACGCTCCACATATGTAGTAATATCACTCTACATACGTAGCAAAAACGCTCTACATATGTAGCAATAACGCTCTGCATATGTAGAGATAACGCTCCACATATGTAGAAATAACGCTCTACATATGTAGTCATATCGCTCTACATATGTAGCAATAACGCTCCACATATGTAACGATAACTCTCCACATATGTAGTGGTAACGCTCGACATATGTAGGAATATCACCCCCCATATGTAGCAATAACGCTCAATTATATATTACTATCACTCCACATATGTAGTAATAAAGCTCTACATGTGTAGCAATAACGCTCCACAAATGTAGTAATATCGCTCTACATATGTAGCAATAACGTTCCACATATGTAGCAATAATGATCTACATATGTAGTAATATCGCTCTACATATGTAGCAGTAATGCTCAACATATGTAGCGATAATGCTCCACAGATGTAGTGATAACGCTCAGCATATGTAGAAATAACGCTATACATATGTCGTCATATCACTCTACATATGTAGCAATAACGCTCAATTATATATTATTATCGCTCCACATGTGTAGCAATAAGGCTCCACATGTGTAGCAATAACGTTCTACATATGTAGTAATATCGCTCCACATATGTAGCAATGACGCTCCACATATGTAGCAATAAAATTCAATATATGTAGCGATAACGCTCCTTTATGTATTAATATCGCTCCACATATGTAGCAATAACGCTCCACATATGTACAATATGGCTCCACATATGTAGCAATATGGCTCCACATACGTAGCAATATCGCTCCACAAATGTAGCAATATCCCTCTACATATGTGGTAATATCGCTCCACATATGTAGCAATATCGCTCCACATATGTATCAATATCGCTTCACATATGTAGTAATAAGGCTCTATTATGTAATAATATCGCTCCACATATATAGCAATAACGCTCCACATATGAATAATATCGCTACAGATATGTAGTAATAATGCTCCACATAAGTAGCAATAATGCTCCACATATGTAGTAATATCGCTCTACATATGTCGCAATAACGCTCCACATATATAGCAATATCGGTCCACATATGTAGTAATATCGCTCCACATATGTAGCGATAAGGCTTCACATATGTAGTAATAACGCTCCACATATGTAGCAAAAACGCTCCATTATGTATGTAAAAACGCTCCACATATGTAGCAATAACGTTCCACATAAGTAGCAATAACGATCTACATATGTAGTAATATCGCTCTACATATGTAGCAGTAATGCTGAACATATGTAGCGATAACTCTCCACAGATGTAGTGATAACGCTCTACATATGTTTAAATAACGTTATACATATGTCGTCATATCAATCTACATATGTAGCAATAACGCTCAATTATATACTACTATCGCTCCACATGTGTAGCAATAACGCTCCATATATGTACAATATCGCTCCACATATGTAGCAATATGGCTCCACATACGTAGCAATATCGCTCCACAAATGTAGCAATATCGCTCCACATACGTGGCAATAACGCTCCACATATGTAGCAATATCGCTCCACATATGTAGCAATATCGCTCTACATATGTAGCAATATCCCTTCACATATGTAGTAATCACGCTCTATGATGTAATAATATCGCTCGACATATGTAGCAATAATGCTGCACATATGTACAATATCGCTCCACATATGTAGCAATATTGCTGCATATATGTAGTAATATCGCTCCACATATGTAGCAATAACGCTCCACATATGTAGCAATAACGCTCCATTATGTATGCAAAAACGCTCCACATATGTAGCAATAACGTTCCACATATGTAGCAATAACGATCTACATACGTAGTAATATCGATCTACATATGTAGTAGTAAAGCTCAACATATGTAGCGATAACGCTCCACAGATGTAATGATAACGCTCCACATCAGTAGAAATAACGTTATACGTATGTCGTCATATCACTCTACATATGTAGCAATAACGCTCAATTATATATTACGATCGCTCCACATATGTAGTAATAACGCTCCACATGTGTAGCAATAACGCTGCACATAAGTAGTAATATCGCTCCACATATGTAGCAATGATGCTCCACGTATGCAGCAATAACGTTGCACATATGTAGCAATTTCGCTCTACATATGTAGCAATAACGCTCCATTATGTATTAATATCGCTCCACATATGTAGCAATAATGCTCCACGTATGTACTATATCATTCCACATATGTAGCAATATGGCTCCACATACGTAGTGATATCGCTCCACAAATGTAGCAATATATCTCCACATATGTAGCAATATCGCGCCACATATGTAGCAATATCGCTCCACATATGTAGCAATGTCGCCCCATGTATGTAGTTATAACGCTCCACATATGTAGTCATATCACTCTACATATGTAGAAAAAACGTTCTACATATGTAGCAATAACGCTCTGCATATGTAGAGATAACGCTCAACATATGTAGCAAAAACACTCTACATATGTAGCAATATCGCTCCACATATGTAGCAATAACGCTCCACATATGTATTAATTTCCCTCCACATATGTAGAATAACGCTCTACATATGTGCAATATCGCTCCACATATGTAGCAATATCGCTCCACATATGTAGCATTAACGCTCCACACGTGTAGCAATAACACTCCACATATGTAGTAATAACGCTCCATTATGTATTAATATCGCTCCACATATGTAGAATAACGCTCTACATATGTACGATATCGCTCCACATTTCTAGCAATATCGCTCTACATATGTAGCAATATCACTCTACATATGTAGTAATGATGCTCCACATATGTAGTAATGACGCTCAACATATGTACAATATTACTCTACATATGTAGCAATATCGTTGCATATATGTAGCAATATCGCTCCACATATGTAGTAATAACACTCTATTATGTAATAATATCGCTCGACATATGTAGCAATAACGCTGCACATATGTACAATATCGATCCACATATGTATCAATAATGCTCCACATATGTAGTAATATCGCTCCACATATGTAGCAATAACGCTCCACATATATAGCAATATCGCTCCACATATGCAGTAATGACGCTCCACATATGTAGTAATATCGCTCTACATATGTAGTAGTAATGCTCAACATATGTAGGGATAACGCTCCACAGATGTAGTAATAACGCTCAATACATGTAGCAATAACACTCCACATATGTAGTAATATCGCCCCACATATGTAGCAAAAACGCTCTACATATGTATCAATAACGCACCGCATATGTAGAGATAACGCTCTACATATGTTGCAATAACGCTCTACATATGTAGTAATATCGCTCCACATATGTAGCAATAACGCTCCACACATGTACTAATATCGCTCGACATATGTAGAATAACGCTCTACAAATGTACAATATCGCTCCACATATGTAGTAATGACGCTCCACATATGTAGTATTGACCCTCAACATATGTACAATATCACTCTACATATGTAGCAATATCGTTGCATATATGTAGCAATATCGCTCCACATATGTAGTAATAACGCTCGATTATGTAATAATATCGCTCGACATATGTAGGAATGACGCTCCACATATGTACAATATCGCTCCGCATATGTAGCAATAATGCTCCACATATGTAGTAATATCGCTCTGCATATGTAGCAATAACGCTCCACATATGTAGCAATAACGCTCCACATATGTAGCAATATCGTTGCACATATGTAACAATATCGCTCCACATATGTAGCAATAACACTCTATTATATATAAATATCCCTCCACATATGCAGCAATAACGCTCCACATATGTAGTAATAACGATCCAAATATGTAACAATAACGCTCCACATATGTAACGCTCCACAGATGTAGTAATAACGCTCCACATATGTAGAAATAACGCTCTACATATGTAGTAATATCACTCTACATTTGTAGTAGTAACGTTCAACATATGTATCGATACCGCTCCACATATGTAGAAATAACGCTCTACGTTTGTAGTCATATCGTTCTACATATGTAGCAATAACGCTCCACATTTGTAGCGATAAAGCTCCACATATGAAGTGGAAACGCTCGACATATGTAGGAATAATGCTCCACATATGTAGCAATAACGCTTAATTATATTTTACTATCACTCCACATATGTAGTAATATCGCTCCACATGTGTAGCAATGACGCTCCACATATGTAGCAATAACGTTCCATATATGTAGCAATAACGCTCCTTTATGTATTAATATCGCTCCACATATGTAGCAATAACGATCAACATATGTACAATATCGCTCCACATATGTAGCAATATGGCTCCACATACGTAGCAATATCGCTCTACATATGTAGCATATATGTAGCAATATCTCTCGACATATGCAGTAATATCGCTCTACATATGTAGGAATAGCGCTCCACATATGTAGCAGTAACGCCTTACAAATGTAGCAATAATGCTCCACATATATAGCAATAACGCTCCACATATATAGCAATAACACTCCACATATGTACAATATCGCTCTACATATGTAGCAATAACGCTCCACATATGTAGCGATAACGCTGCACATATGTAGCGATAACGATCCACATATGTTGAAATAATGCTTAATTATATATTCATATTGCTCCACATATGTAGTAATAACGATCCACATATGTAGCAATAACGCTCAACATATGTAGCAATAACGCTCCATTATATATAAATATCGCTCCACATATATGGTAATAACGCTCCACATATGTAGTAATATCGCTCCACATATGTATTAATAATGCTCCACACATGTAGTAATATCGCTCAACATATGTAGCAAAAATGCTCTACATATGTAGCAATAACGCTTCACATATGTAGCGATAACGCTCTACATATGTAGCAATAATGCTCTACGTATGTAGCAATATTGCTCCTCATATGCAGCAATAACGCTCTACATATGTATTAATATCGCTCCACACATGTAGAAAAACGCTTTACATATGTACAATATCGCTCTACATATGTAGCAATATCGCTCCACATATGTAGCAATAACGCGCCACATATGTATTAATATTGCCCCACATATGTAACAATAACGCTCCACATATGTAGTAATATCACTCTACATATGTAGCAAAAATGCTCTACATATGTATCAATAACGCACCGCATATGTAGAGATAACGCTCCACATATGTTACAATAACGCTCTACATATGTAGCAATATCGCTCCACATATGTAGCAATAACGCTCCACATATGTACTAATATCGCTCGACATATGTAAAATAACGCTCTACATATGTATAATATCGCTCTACATATGTAGTAATGACGCTCCACATATGTAGTAATGATGCTCAACATATGTACAATATCACTCCACATATGTAGCAATATCGTTTGATATATGTAGCAATATCGCTCCACATATGTAGTAATAATGCTCTATTATGTAATAATATCGCTCAACATATGTAGCAATAACGCTCTACATATGTACAATATCGCTCCACATATGTACCAATAATGCTCCACATATGTAGTAATATCGCACCACATATGTAGCAATAATGCTCCACATATGTAGTAATATCGCTCCACATATGTAGCAATAACGCTCCACATATGTAGCAATATCGTTGCACATATGTAGCAATATCGCTCCACATATGTAGCAATAACGCACTATTATATATAAATATCCCTCCACATATGTAGCAATAATGCTCCACATATGTAACGCTCCACAGATGCAGCAATAACGCTCCACATATGTAGAAATAACGTTCTACATATGTAGTAATATCACTCTACATATGTAGTAGTAACGCTCAACATAAGTAGCGATACCGCTTTACATATGTAGCGATAACGCTCCACATATGTAGAAATAACGCTCTACATATGTAGTCATACCGCTCTACATATGTAGCAATAACGCTCTTCATATGTAGCGATGACGCTCCACCTATGAAGCGGTAACGCTCGACATATGTAGGAATAACGCTCCACATATGTAACAATAATGCTCAATTATATATTACTATCGCTCCACATATGTAGTAATAACGCTCCACATGTGTAGCGATAACGCTCCACATATGTAGTAATATCCCTCCACATTTGTAGCAATGACGCTCCACATATGTAGCAATAACGTTCCATATATGTAGCAATAATGCTCCTTTATGTATTAATATCGCTCCTCATATGTAGCAATAACGATCCACATATGTACAATATCGCTCCACATATGTAGCAATATGGCTCCACATACGTAGCAATATCGCTGCACAAATGTAACAATATCGCTCAATATATGTAGTAATAACGCTCTATTATGTAATAATATCGCTCCACATATGTAGCAATAACGCTCCACATATGTAGCAATAACGCACCACTTATGTAGTAATATCGCTCCACAAATGTAGCAATATCGCTCCACATATGTAGCAATATCACAGCACAAATGTTATAATATCGCTCTACATAAGTAGTAATAACGCTCTATTATGTGTTAATATCGCTTCACATATGTAGCAATAACGCTCCACATAAGTACAATATCGTTCCACATATGTAGCAATATCGCTCCACATATGTAGTAATATCGCTCCACATATGTAGAAATAACGCTCCACATATGTAGCAATAACGCTCAACATATGTAGCATAATGCCCCACATATGTAGCAATAACGCTCCACTATGTTTTAATATCGCTCCACATATGTATTAATAACGTTCCATTATGTATTAATATCGCTTTACATATGTACAATAACGATCCACATACGTACAATATCGCTCCACATTTGTAGTAATATCGCTCCACATTTGTAGTAATATCGCTCCACATATGTAACAATGTCGCGCTACATATGTAGTAATAACGTTCCATTATGTATTAATATCGCTCCACATATTTAGCAATAACGCTCCACATATGTACAATATCGCTCCACATATGTAGTAATAACGCTCCACATGTGTAGCGATAACGCTCTACATATGTAGTAATATCCCTCCACATTTGAAGCAATGACGCTCCACATATGTAGCAATAACGTTCCATATATGGAGCAATGACGCTCCATATATGTAGCAATAACGTTCCATATATGTAACAATAACGATCCACATACGTACAATATCGCTCCACATTTGTAGTAATATCGCTCCACATTTGAACTAATATCGCTCCACATATGTAACAATGTCGCGCTACATATGTAGTAATAACGTTCCATTATGTATTAATATCGCTCCACATATTTAGCAATAACGCTCCACATATGTACAATATCGCTCCACATATGTAGCATTATCGCTCCACATATGTATCAATAACGGTCCACAGTTGTAGCGATGACGCTTAATTATATATTAATATCGCTCCACACATGTAGAAATAACGCTCCACATATGTAGCAATAACGCTCCACATATATAGCAATAACGCTCCATTATATAAAAATATCACTCCACATATGTAGTAATAACGCTCTACATATGTAGTAATATCGCTCCACATATGTATTAATAACGCTCTACATATGTAGTAATATCGCTCTACATATGTAGCAAAAACGCTCTACATATGTACCAATAACGCTCCACATATGTAGCGATAACGCTCCACATATGTAGCAATAATGCTCTACATATGTAGCAATATTGCTCCTCATATGCAGCAATAACGCTCTACATATGTATTAATATCGCTCCACACATGTAGAAAAACGCTTTACATATGTACAATATCGCTGCACATGTAGCAATATCGCTCTACATATGTAGCAATAACGCTCCACATATGTATTAATATCGCCCCACATATGTAGCAATAATGCTCGACATAAGTAGTAATATCACTCTACATATGTAACAAAAACGCTCTAGATATGTATCAATAACGCACCGCATATGTAGAGATAACGCTCCCCATATGTTGCAATCACGCTCTACATATGTAGTAATATCGCTCCACATATGTTGCAATAACGCTCTACATATGTAGCAATATCGCTCTACATATGTAGCAATAACGCTCCACATATGTACTATTATCACTCAACATATGTAGAATAACGCTCTACATATGTATAATATCGCTCTACATATGTAGTAATGACGCTCCACATATGTAGTAATGACGCTCAACATATGTACAATATCACTCTACATATGTAGCAATATCGTTGCATATATGTAGCAATATTTCTCCACATATGTAGTAATAACGCTCTATTATGTAAGAATATCGCTCGACATATGTAGCAATAACGCTCCACATATGTATAATATCGCTCCACATATGTAACAATAATGCTCCACATATGTAGTAATATCGCTCTACATATGTAGCAATAACGCTCCACATATGTAGCAAGAATGCTCTACATATGTAGCAATATTGCTCCTCATATGCAGCAATAACGCTCTACATATGTATTACTATCGCTCCACACAAGTAGAAAAATGCTTTACATATGTACAATATCGCTGCACATATGTAGCAATATCGCTCTACATGTGTAGCAATAACGCTCCACATATGTATTAATAACGCCCCACATATGTTGCAATAACGCTCGACATATGTAGTAATATCACTCTACATATGTAACAAAAACGCTCTACATATGTATCAATAACGCACCGCATATGTAGAGATAATGCTCCACATATGTTCCAATAACGCTCTACATATGTAGTAATATCGCTCCACATATGTAGTAATAACGATCCACATATCTACTAATATCGCTCGACATATGTAGAATAACGCTCTACATATGTATAATATCGCTCCGCATATGTAGAATAACGCTCTACATATGTATAATATCGCTCCACATATGTAGTAATGATGCTCCACATATGTATAATATCACTCTACATATGTAGCAATATCGTTTCATATATGTAGCAATATTGCTCCACATATGTAGTAATAACGCTCTATTATGTAATAATATCGCTCGATATATGTAGCAATAACGCTCCACATATGTACAATATCGCTCCACATATGTAGCAATAATGCTCCACAAATGTAGTAATATCACTCCACATATGTAGCAATAACGCTCCACATATGTAGCAATATCGTTGCACATATGTAGCAATATCGCTCCACATATGTAACGCTCCACAGATGTAGCAATAACGCTCTATTATAAATAAATATCCCTCCACATATGTAGCAATAACGCTCCACATATGTAACGCTCCACAGATGTAGCAATAACGCTCCACATATGTAGAAATAACGCTCTACATATGAAGTAATAGCACTCTACATATGTAATAGTAACGCTCAACATATGTAGCGATACCGCTCTACATATGTAGCGATAACGCTCCACATATGTAGAAATAACGTTCTACATATGTAGTCATATCGCTCTACATATGTAGCAATAACGCTCCACATATGTAGCGATGACGCTCCACATATGTAGCGGTAACGCTCGACATATGTAGGAATAACGCTCCAAATATGTAGCAATAACGCTCAATTATATATTACTATCGCTCCACATATGTAGTAATAACGCTCCACATGTGTAGCAATAACGCTTCACATATGTAGTAATATCGCTCCACATTTGTAGGAATGACGCTCCACATATGTAGCAATAACGTTCCATATATGTAGCAATAACGCTCTTTTATGTATTAATATCGCTCCACATATGTAGCAATAACGATCCACATATGTACAATATCGCTCCACATATGTAGCAATATGGCTCTACATACGTAGCAATATCGCTCTACAAATGTAGCAATATCGCTCGACATATGTAGTAATAACGCTGTATTATGTAATAATATCGCTCCACATATGTAGCAATAACGCTCCACATATGTAGCAATAATGCTCCACATATGTAGTAATATCGTTCCACAAATGTAGCAATATCGCTCCACATATGTAGCAATATCGCACCACATATGTTGCAATATTGCTCCACATAAGAAGTAATAACGCTCCATTATGTGTTAATATCCCTTCACATATGTAGCAATAACGCTCCACATATGTACAGTATCGTTCCACATATGTAGCAATATCGCTCCACATATGTAGCAATATCGCTCCACATATGTAGCAATAACGCTCCACATATGTAATAATAACGCTCAACATATGTAGCATAATGCTCCACATATGTAGCAATAACGCTCCATTATGTATTAATATCGCTCCACATATGTATTAATAACGTTCCATTATGTATTAATATCGTTGTACATATGTACAATAACGCTCCACATACGTACAATATCGCTCCACATTTGTAGTAATATTGCTCCACATTTGTAGTAATATCGCTCCACATATGTAACAATGTCGCGCTACATATGTAGTAATAACGTTCCATTATGTATTAATATCGCTCCACATATTTAGCAATAACGCTCCACATATGTACAATATCGCTCCACATATGTAGTAATAACGCTCCACATGTGTAGCGATAACGCTCTACATATGTAGTAATATCCCTCCACATTTGAAGCAATGACGCTCCACATATGTAGCAATAACGTTCCATATATGGAGCAATGACGCTCCATATATGTAGCAATAACGTTCCATATATGTAACAATAACGATCCACATACGTACAATATCGCTCCACATTTGTAGTAATATCGCTCCACATTTGAACTAATATCGCTCCACATATGTAACAATGTCGCGCTACATATGTAGTAATAACGTTCCATTATGTATTAATATCGCTCCACATATTTAGCAATAACGCTCCACATATGTACAATATCGCTCCACATATGTAGCATTATCGCTCCACATCTGTATCAATAACGGTCCACAGTTGTAGCGATGACGCTTAATTATATATTAATATCGCTCCACACATGTAGAAATAACGCTCCACATATGTAGCAATAACGCTCCACATATATAGCAATAACGCTCCATTATATAAAAATATCACTCCACATATGTAGTAATAACGCTCTACATATGTAGTAATATCGCTCCACATATGTATTAATAACGCTCTACATATGTAGTAATATCGCTCTACATATGTAGCAAAAACGCTCTACATATGTACCAATAACGCTCCACATATGTAGCGATAACGCTCCACATATGTAGCAATAATGCTCTACATATGTAGCAATATTGCTCCTCATATGCAGCAATAACGCTCTACATATGTATTAATATCGCTCCACACATGTAGAAAAACGCTTTACATATGTACAATATCGCTGCACATGTAGCAATATCGCTCTACATATGTAGCAATAACGCTCCACATATGTATTAATATCGCCCCACATATGTAGCAATAATGCTCGACATAAGTAGTAATATCACTCTACATATGTAACAAAAACGCTCTAGATATGTATCAATAACGCACCGCATATGTAGAGATAACGCTCCCCATATGTTGCAATCACGCTCTACATATGTAGTAATATCGCTCCACATATGTTGCAATAACGCTCTACATATGTAGCAATATCGCTCTACATATGTAGCAATAAGGCTCCACATATGTACTATTATCACTCAACATATGTAGAATAACGCTCTACATATGTATAATATCGCTCTACATATGTAGTAATGACGCTCCACATATGTAGTAATGACGCTCAACATATGTACAATATCACTCTACATATGTAGCAATATCGTTGCATATATGTAGCAATATTTCTCCACATATGTAGTAATAACGCTCTATTATGTAAGAATATCGCTCGACATATGTAGCAATAACGCTCCACATATGTATAATATCGCTCCACATATGTAACAATAATGCTCCACATATGTAGTAATATCGCTCCACATATGTAGCAATAACGCTCCACATATGTAGCAAGAATGCTCTACATATGTAGCAATATTGCTCCTCATATGCAGCAATAACGTTCTACATATGTATTACTATCGCTCCACACAAGTAGAAAAATGCTTTACATATGTACAATATCGCTGCACATATGTAGCAATATCGCTCTACATGTGTAGCAATAACGCTCCACATATGTATTAATAACGCCCCACATATGTTGCAATAACGCTCGACATATGTAGTAATATCACTCTACATATGTAACAAAAACGCTCTACATATGTATCAATAACGCACCGCATATGTAGAGATAATGCTCCACATATGTTCCAATAACGCTCTACATATGTAGTAATATCGCTCCACATATGTAGTAATAACGATCCACATATCTACTAATATCGCTCGACATATGTAGAATAACGCTCTACATATGTATAATATCGCTCCGCATATGTAGAATAACGCTCTACATATGTATAATATCGCTCCACATATGTAGTAATGATGCTCCACATATGTATAATATCACTCTACATATGTAGCAATATCGTTTCATATATGTAGCAATATTGCTCCACATATGTAGTAATAACGCTCTATTATGTAATAATATCGCTCGATATATGTAGCAATAACGCTCCACATATGTACAATATCGCTCCACATATGTAGCAATAATGCTCCACAAATGTAGTAATATCACTCCACATATGTAGCAATAACGCTCCACATATGTAGCAATATCGTTGCACATATGTAGCAATATCGCTCCACATATGTAACGCTCCACAGATGTAGCAATAACGCTCTATTATAAATAAATATCCCTCCACATATGTAGCAATAACGCTCCACATATGTAACGCTCCAGAGATGTAGCAATAACGCTCCACATATGTAGAAATAACGCTCTACATATGAAGTAATAGCACTCTACATATGTAATAGTAACGCTCAACATATGTAGCGATACCGCTCTACATATGTAGCGATAACGCTCCACATATGTAGAAATAACGTTCTACATATGTAGTCATATCGCTCTACATATGTAGCAATAACGCTCCACATATGTAGCGATGACGCTCCACATATGTAGCGGTAACGCTCGACATATGTAGGAATAACGCTCCAAATATGTAGCAATAACGCTCAATTATATATTACTATCGCTCCACATATGTAGTAATAACGCTCCACATGTGTAGCAATAACGCTTCACATATGTAGTAATATCGCTCCACATTTGTAGGAATGACGCTCCACATATGTAGCAATAACGTTCCATATATGTAGCAATAACGCTCTTTTATGTATTAATATCGCTCCACATATGTAGCAATAACGATCCACATATGTACAATATCGCTCCACATATGTAGCAATATGGCTCTACATACGTAGCAATATCGCTCTACAAATGTAGCAATATCGCTCGACATATGTAGTAATAACGCTTTATTATGTAATAATATCGCTCCACATATGTAGCAATAACGCTCCACATATGTAGTAATAACGTTCCATTATGTATTAATATCGCTCCACATATTTACCAATAACGCTCCACATATGTACAATATCGCTCCACATATGTAGCATTATCGCTCCACATATGTACCAATAACGGTCCACAGTTGTAGCGATGACGCTCCACATATGTAGCAATAACGCTCTACATATGTAGCGAAAACGCTGCACATCTGTAGCGATAACGCTCCACATATGTAACGATAGCACTCTACATATGTTGCAATAACACTCCACATATGTACAATATCGCTCCACGTATCTAACAATATCTCTAGACATATGCAGTAATATCGCTCTACATATGTAGCAATAGCGCTCCACATATGTAGCAGTAACGCTCTACATATGTAGCAATAATGCTCCACATATATAGCAATAACACTCCACGTATATAACAATAACGCTCCACATATATAGCAATATCGCTCCACATATGTACAATATCGCTCCACATATGTAGGAATAACGCTCCACATATGTAGCAATAATGCTCAATTATATATTACTATCGCTCCACATATGTAGTAAGAACACTCCACATGTGTAGCAATAACGCTCCACATATGTTGTAATATCGCTCCACATTTGTAGCAATGACGATCCACATATGTAGCAATAACGTTCCATATATGTAGCAATAACGCTCTTTTATGTATTAATATCGCTCCACATATGTAGCAATAACGATCCACATATGTACAATATCGCTCCACATATGTAGCAATATGGCTCCACATAGGTAGCAATATCGCTCTACAAATGTAGCAATATCGCTCGACATATGTAGTAATAACGCTGTATTATGTAATAATATCGCTCCACATATGTAGCAATAACGCTCCACATATGTAGCAATAATGCTCCACATATGTAGTAATATCGTTCCACAAATGTAGCAATATCGCTCCACATATGTAGCAATATCGCACCACATATGTTGCAATATCGCACCACATAAGTAGTAATAACGCTCTATTGTGTGTTAATATAGCTTCACATATGTAGCAATAACGATCCACATATGTACAATATCGTTCCACATATGTAGCAATATCGCTCCACATATGTAGTAATATCGCTCCACATATGTAGCAATAATGCTCCACATATGTAATAATAACGCTCAACATATGTAGCATAATGCTCCACATATGTAGCAATAACGCTCCATTATGTATTAATATCGCTCCACATATGTATTAATAATGTTCCATTATGTATTAATATCGTTGTACATATGTACAATAACGCTCCACATACGTACAATATCGCTCCACATTTGTAGTAATATTGCTCCACATTTGTAGTAATATCGCTCCACATATGTAACAATATCGCTCTACATATGTAGTAATAACGTTCCACTATGTTTTAATATCGCTCCACATATTTACCAATAACGCTCCACATATGTACAATATCGCTCCACATATGTAGCATTATCGCTCCACATATGTATCAATAACGGTCCACAGTTGTAGCGATGACGCTCCACATATGTAGCAATAACGCTCCACATATGTAGCGAAAACGCTGCACATCTGTAGCGATAACGCTCCACATATGAAACGATAGCACTCTACATATGTTGCAATAACACTCCACATATGTACAATATCGCTCCACGTATCTAACAATATCTCTCGACATATGCAGTAATATCGCTATACATATGTAGCAATAGCGCTCCACATATGTAACAGTAACGCTCTACATATGTAGCAATAATGCTCCGCATATATAGCAATAACGCTCCACATATATAGCAATAACGCTCCACATATATAGGAATATCGCTCCACATATGTACAATATCGCTCCACATATGTAGCAATAACGCTCCACATATGTAGCGATAACGCTGCACATATGTAGCGATAACGCTCCACATATGTAGCAATAACGCCCCACATATGTTGAAATAATGCTTAATTATATATTAATATTGCTCCACATATGTAGTAATAACGCTCCACATATGTAGCAATAATGCTCCATATATGTAGCAATAACGCTCCAATATATATAAATATCGCTCCACATATGTAGTAATAACGCTCCACATGTGTAGTAATATCGCTCCACATATTTATTAATAACGCTCCACATATGTAGTAATATCGCTCTACATATGTAGCAAAAATGCTCTACATATGTAGCAATAATGCTCCACATATGTAGCAATATTGCTCCTCATATGCAGCAATAACGTTCTACATATGTATTAATATCGCTCCACACACGTAGAAAAACGCTTTACATATGTACAATATCGCTCCACATATGTAGCAATATCGCTCTACATATGTAGCAATAACGCTCCACATATGTATTAATATCGCCCCACATATGTAGCAATAACGGTCGACATATGTAGTAATATCACTCTACATATGTAGCAAAAACGATCTACATATGTAGCAAAAACGCTCTACATATGTAGCAAAAATGCTCCACATATGTTGCAATAACGCTCTACATATGTAGTAATATCGCTCCACATACCTAGCAATAACGCTCCACATATGTACTAATATCGCTCGACATATGTAGCAATAACGCTCTTTTATGTATTAATATCGCTCCACATATGTAGTAAGTAGCAATAACGCTCTACATATGTAGGAATAACGCTCTACATATGTAGGAATAACGTTCCACATAGGTAGCTATTACACTCCATTATGTATTAATATCGCTACACATATATAGCATTATCGCTTTACATATGTAGCATTATCGCTTTACATATGTACCAATAACACTCCACATATGTAGCAATAACGCTCCATTATGGATTAATATCGCACCACATATGTAGCAATAACGCTCAACATATGTATTTATCTCGCTCCACATATGTAGCAATAACGCTCCACATATGTAGCAAAAATGCTCCATATGTAGCAATAACGCTCCACATATGCAGTTAAATCGGACCACATATGTAGCAATAACGCTCCACATATGTTGTACTAACGCTCCACATATGTAGTACTAAAGCTACACATTATGTAATAATATCGCTCCACATATGTAGCTAAATCGCTCCACGTATGTAGCAATCTCACTCGACATATGTAGCAATATCGCTCCACATATGTAGCAATATCTCTCCACATATGTAGCAATAACGCTCCATTAACTATTAATATCTCTAACATATTTAGCAATAACGCTCCACATATATAGTAATATCGCTCCACATATGTAGCAATAACGATCCACATATGTAGAAATAACGATCTACATATGTAGCAATAACGCTCCATGATGTATTAATATCGCTCCACATATCTAGCAATAACACTCCACATATGTAGTTATATTGCCCCAAATATGTAGCAATAACGCTCCACATATGTAGCAATAACGCTCCATTATGTATTAATATGGCTCCACATGTGTAACAATAACGCTCCATTATTTATTAATATCGGTCCACATATGTAGCATTATCACTTTACATAAGTAGCAATATCGCTTAACATATGTAACAATAACGCTCTACATATGTAGTAATATCGCTCCACATGTGTAGCAAATAACGCTCCATTATGCATTAATATCGCTCCTCATATGTTGCAATAACGCTCCACATATATTACAATAACACTCCATATATGCAGTTATATCGCTCCATATATGTAGCATTAACGATCCACATATGTAGCAATAACGCTCCATTATGCATTAATATCGCTCCTCATATGTATCAATAGCACTCCACATATGTAGTAATATCGCTCCATATATGTAGCAATAACGCTCCACATATGTTGCAATATCGCTCAACATATGTAGCAATATGGCTCCACATATGTAGCAATATTGCTCCACATATGTAGCAATAACGCTCCACATATGCAGCAATAACGCTCCATTATATATAAATATCGATCTACGTATGTAGCAATAACGTTATATTATTTATTAATATCGCTCCACATATGTAGAAAGAACGCTCCACATATGTAGTAAAATAGCTCCACATATATAACAATAACGCACATATGTACAATAACACTCTACATATGTTGCAATAACGCTCTATTATGTATTAATATCGCACCACATATGTAGCAATAACGCTCCACATATGTATTTATCTCGCTCCACATATGTAGCAATAACGCTCCACATATTTAGCAAAAATTCTCCATATGTAGCAATAACGCTCCATTATGTATTAATATCGCTCCACGTATGTAGCAATAACGCTCCACATATGCAGTTAAATCGGACCACATATGTAGCAATAACGCTCCACATATGTTGTACTAACGCTCCACATATGTAGTAGTAAAGCTACACATTATGTAATAATATCGGTCCACATATGTAGCAAAATCGCTCCACGTATGTACAATCTCACTCGACATATGTAGCAATATCGCTCCACATATGTAGCAATCTCTCCACATATGTAGCAATAACGCTCCATTAAGTATTAATATCGCTCACATATTTAGAAATAACGCTCCACATATATAGTAATATCGCTCCACATATGTAGCAATAACGATCCACATATGTAGCAATAACGATCTACATATGTAGCAATAACGCTCCATGATGTATTAATATCGCTCTACATATCTAGCAATAACACTCCACATATGTAGTTAACATATGTAGCAATAACGCTCTACATATGTAGTAATATCGCTCCACATGTGTAGCAAATAACGCTTCATTATGCATTAATATCGCTCCTCATATGTAGCAATAACGCTCCACATATATTACAATAACACTCCATATATGCAGTTATATCGCTCCATATATGTAGCATTAACGCTCCACATATGTAGCAAATAACGCTCCATTATGTATTGATATTGCTCCACATATGTGGCAATAACGCTCCATGTATGTACAATATGGCCCTACATATGTAGCAATAACGTTCCACATATCTAGCTACAACACTTCACATATGTAGCAATAACGCTCCATTATTTATTAATATCGCTCTACATATGTAGCAATAACGCTCCACGTATGTACAATATGGCTCTACATATGTAACAATATCACTCCACATATGTAACAATATCTCCCCACATATGTTGCAATAATGCTCAATTTTGTATTAATATCGCTCCACATATGTAGCAATAACGCTCCACATATCTAGCAATAACACGTCACATATGTAGCAATAACGCTCCATTATCTATTAATATCGCTCCACATGTGTAGCAATAACGCTCCACGTATGTAGGAATAACGCTCAACATATGTAGCAATAACGCTCAACATATGTAAGAATAACGCTCCACATTTATAGCAATAACGCTTAATTATGTTACAATAACATTCCACATATGTAGCAATAACACTCCACATATGTTACAATAACGCTCCACATATGTACAAATAACGCTCCGCATATGTAGAAATAACGCTCCATTACGCAATAATATCCCTCCACGTATGTAGAAATAACGCTCCACGTATGTACATTCTCACTCCACATATGTAACAATATCGCTTCACATATGTAGCAATATCTCTCCACATATGTAGCAATATTGCTCCACATATGTAGCAATAACGCTCCACACATGTAGCAATAACGCTCCATTATGTATTAATATCGCAACACATATATAGCAATATCGCTCCACATATGTAGCAATAACACTCCATTACGTATTAATATCGCTCCACATATATAACATTATCGCTTTACATATGTAGCAATAACGCTCCACATATGTAGCAATACCACTCCATTATATATAAATATCGCTCTACATATGTAGCAATAACGCTCCACATATGTAGTAGTATCGCTCCACGTATGTAGCAAATAACGCTCCATTATGTATTGATATCGCTCCGCGTATGCCGTAATAACGCTCCATTAAGCATTAATATCACTCCTCATATGTATCAATAATATTCCGCATATGTAATCATATCGCTCCATATATGTAGCAATAACGCAACATATTTGTAGCAATATCGCTCTACATATGTAACAATATCGCTCCACATATTTAGAATTATTGCTCTACATATGTATAAATAACGCTCCACATATATAGCAATAACGCTCCATAATGTATTAATATTGCTCCTCATATGTAGCAATAACGCTCCTCATATGCAGTTATATCGCTCCACATATGTAACAATAACGCTCCAAATATGTAATAATATCGCTCTACATATGTAGCAATAACGCTCCACATATGTTACAATAACGCTCCACACATGTAGAACTAACGCACCACATATGTTGAAAGAATGTTCCATTATGTAATAATATCCCTCCGTGTATGCAGCAATATCGCTCCACGTAAGTACAATCTCACTCGACATATGTAACAATATCGCTCCACATATGTACCAATATCTCTCCACATATGCAGCAATAACGTTATATTATGTATTAATATCGCTCCACATATGTAACGATAACGTTCCACATATAGAGTACTATCGCTCCACATATGTAGGAATAACGCTCCACATATGTAGCAATAACGCTCCACATATGTAGCAATTACGCTCGATTATGTATTAATATCACTCCACATATGTAGCAATAATGTTCCACATATGTAGGAATAACGCTCAACATATGTTACAATAACACTCAACATATGTAAAAATAACGCTCCACATTTATAGCAATAACGCTCAATTATGTATTAATATCGCTCCACATATGTAGTAATAACGCTCCACATATGTAGTAATATCGCGCCAGATATATAGCAATACCGTTATACATATGTAGCAATGACGCTCCACATATCTAACAATAACACTTCACATATATAGCAATAACGGTCCACGTATAAACAATATAGCTCTACATATGTAGCAATATCACTCCACATATGTAACAATATCTCTCCACATATGTTGCAATAACGCTAAACTATGTATAAATATCGCTCAACAAATGTAGCAATAATGCCCTACATATGTAGCAATAACGCTCCACATATGTAGCAATAACGCTCCATTATGTATTAATATTACTCCACATATGTAGCAATAACGCTCCACATATGTAGTAAAATAGCTCCACATATGTAGCAATAACGTACCACATATGTAACAATAACGCTCTACGTATGTAGCGATAACGCACCACATATGCAGCAATAATGCTCCATTATTTAGAAATATCGCTCCAGATATGTAGCAATAACGCTCAACATATGTACAATATCGCTCCACATATGTAGCAATATCGCTCCACATATGTAGCAATTACTTTCCACATATGTAGTAATAACGCTCCACATATGTAGCAATAACGCTCCACATATATAACAATATCGCTCCACATATGTAGCAATATCGCTCCACATATGTAGAAATAATGCTCCACATATGTAGCAATAACGCTCCATTATGTATTAATATCGCCCCACATATGTAGCAATAACGCTCCTCATATGCAGTTATATCGCTCCACATATGTACCAATAACGCTCCAAATATGTAATAATATCGCTCCACATATGTAGCAATAACGCTCCACATATGTTGCAATAACGCTCCACACATGTAGTAATAACGCACCACATATGTTGAAATAACGCTCCATTATGTAATAATATCGTTCAATGTATCTACCAATATCGCTCCACATATGTAGCAATAACGCTCCACATATGTTGCAATAACGCTCCACACATGTAGTAATAAGGCACCACATATGTTGAAATAACGCTCCATTATGTAATAATATCGTTCAATGTATCAAGCAATATCGCTCCACATATGTACCAATAACGCTCCACATATGTTGCAATAACGCTCCACACATGTAGTAATAACGCACCACATATGTTGAAATAACGCTCCATTATGTAGTAATATCGCTCCACATATGTACCAATATCTCTCCACATATGCAGCATTAACGCTTTATTATGCATTCATATCGCTCCACATATGTAGCAATAACGTTTCACATATATAATAATATCGCTCCACATATGTAGAAATAACGCTCCACATATGTACCAATAACGCTCCTCATATGTAGGAATAACGCACCAAATATGTATCAATAACGCTCCACATATGTAGCAATTACGCTCGATTATGTATTGATATCGCTCCACATATGTAGCAATAACGTTCCACATATGTAGGAATAACGCTCAACGTATGTAGCAATAACGCTCAACATATGTAAAAATAACGCTCCACATTTATAGTAATAACGCTTAATTATGTATTAGTATCGCTCCACATATGTGATAATAACGCTCCACATATTTAGTAATATCGCCCCAGATATGTAGCAATAACGTTCCACATACGTAGCAATCACGCTGCACATATCTAGCAATAACACTTCACATATGTAGCAATAACGCTCCATTATGTAACAATATGGCTCTACATATGTAGCAAAAACGCTCCACATATGTAGCAATATTCCTCCACATATGTAGCAATAACGCTCCACATATGTTGCAATAACACTCCATTATGTATTAATATCGCAACGCAAATATAGCAATAACGCTCCACATATATAGTTATATCGCTCCGCATATGTAGCAATAACGCTCCATTACGTATTAATATCGCTCCACATATATAACATTATCGCTTTTCATATGTAGCAATAACGCTCCACATATGTTGCAATACCGCTCCATTATATATCAATATCGCTCCACATATGTAGCAATAACGCTCCACATATGTAGTAGTATCGCTCCACATATGTAGCAAATAACGCTCCATTATGTATTGATATCGCTCCACATATGTCGCAATAACGCTCCATTAAGCATTAATATCGCTCCTCATATGTATCAATAATGTTCCGCATATGTAGTAATACCGCTCCATATATGTAGCAATAACGTAACACATTTGTTGCAATATCGCTCTACATATGTAGCAATATCGCTCCACATGTTTAAGAATATTGCTCAACATATATAGCAATAACGCTCCACATATGTAGCAATAACGCTCCATTATGTATTAATATTCCTCCACATATGTAGCAATAACGCTCCACATATATAGCAATAACGCTCAATTATGTATTAATATTGCTCCTCATATGTAGCAATAACGCTCCTCATGTGCAGTTATATCGCTCCACATATGTAACAATAACGCACCAAATATGTAATAATGTCGCTCCACATAAGAAGCAATAACGCTCCACATATGTTGTAATAACGCTCCACACATGTAGAACTAGCGCACCACATATGTTGAAAAAACGTTCCATTATGTAATAATATCGCTCCATGTATGTAGCAATATCGCTCCACGTAAGTACAATCTCACTCGACATATGTAGCAATATCGCTCCACATATGTACCAATATCTCTCCACATATGCAACAATAACGTTCTATTATGTATTAATATCGCTCCACATATGTAGCAAAAACGTTCCACAGATATATTAATATCGCTCCACATGTGTAGGAATAACGCTCCACATATATATACCAATAACGCTCCACACATGTAACAATAACGCTCTACATATGTAATAATATCGCTCCACATATGTAGCAATAACACTCCACATATGTATGAAGAACGCACCAAATATGTAGCAATAACGCTCCACATATGTAGCAATAACGCTCTACATATGTAGCAATAACGCTCCATTATGTGTTAATATCACTCCACATATGTAGCAATAACGCCCCACATATGTAGTAAAATAGCTCCACATATGTAGCAATAACGTAGCACATATATAGCAATAACGCTATACTTATGTAACGATAACGCTACACATATGCAGCAATAATGCTCTATTATGTAGAAATATCGCTCCACATATGTAGCAATAACGCTCCACGTATGTACAATATCGCTCCACATATGTAACAATATCGCTCCACATATGTAGCAATTACTTTCCACATATGTAGCAATAACGCTCCACATATGTAGCAATAACACCCTACATATGTAGCAATATCGCTCCACATAAGTAGCAATAACGCTCCACATATGTAGCAATAACGTTCCACATATGTAGCAATTACGCTCCACTATGTATTAATATCACTCTACATATGTAGCAATAACGCTCCACATATGCAGGAATAACGCTCCACAAATGTAGCAATAACGCTCCATTATTTATTAATATCGCTCCACGTATGTAGCAATAACGCTCCTCAAATGGAAAAATTATGCTCCACATATGTTGCAATAACGCTACACATATGTAGGAATAACGCTCTACATATGTACCAATAACGCTCCATTATGTATTAATATCGCTCCACATATGTAGCAATAATGCTCCACATATAGACCAATAACGCTCCACATATGTAACAATAACGCTCCATTATGTATTAATATCGCTCCACATATATATCAACAACGCTCCACATATATAGTTATATCGCTCCACGTATGTAGCAGTAACGGTCCACATTTGTAACAATAACGATCTACATATGTAGCAATAACGCTCCACATATGTATCATTAACGCTCCACATATGTAGCAATTATGCTCCACATATGTAGCAATAACGCTCAAAATATGTAATAATATCGCTCCACGTATGTAGCAGTAACGCTCCACAAATGTTGCAATAACGCTCCACACATGTAGAACTAACGCACCACATATGTTGAAATAACGCTCCATTATGTAATAATATCGTTCAATGTATGTAGCAATATCGCTCTACATTTGTACCAATATCTCTCCACATATGCAGCAATAACGCTTTATTATGTATTAATATCGCTCCACATATGTAGCAATAACGTTCCACATATATAATAATATCGCTCCACATATGTAGGAATAACGCTCCACATATGTACCAATAACGCTCCACATATCTAGCAATAACGCTCTACATATGTAATCATATCGCTCCACATATGTGGCAATAACGCTCCTCATATGTAGGAATAACGCACCAAATATGTATCAATAACGCTCCACATATGTAGCAATTACGCTCGATTATGTATTGATATCGCTTCACATATGTAGTAATAACGTTCCACATATGCACGAATAACGCTAAACATATGTAGCAATAACGCTCAACATATGTAAGAATAACACTCCACATTTATAGCAATAACGCTCAATTATGTATTAATATCGCTCCACATATGTAATAATAACGCTCCACATATTTAGTAATATCGCCCCAGATATGTAGCAATAACGTTCCACATATGTAGTAATAATGCTCCACATATCTAGCAATAACACTTCACATATGTAGCAATAACACTCCATTATGTATTAATATCGCTCTACATGTGTAGCAATAATGCTCCACTTATGAACAATATGGCTCTACATATGTAGCAATGTCACTCCACATATGTAACAATAAAGCTCCGCATATGTAGCAATAAAGCTCTACATATGTAGTAATATCGCTCCACATATGTAGCAATAACGCTCCGCATATGTAGCAATATTGCTCCACATATGTAGCAATAACGCTTCATTATGTATTAATATCGCAACACAAATATAGCAATAACGCTCCACATATGTAGTTATATCGCTCTGCATATGTAGCAATAACGCTCCATTACGTATTAATATCGCTCCACATACGTAGCAATAACGTTCCACATATGTTGCAATACCGCTCCATTATATATTAATATCACTCCACATATGTAGCAATAACGCTCCACATATGTAGTAGTATCGCTCCACATATGTAGCAAATAACGCTCCATTATGTATTGATATCACTCCACATATGTCGCAATAACGCTCCATTAAGCATTAATATCGCTCCTCATATGTTTCAATAATGTTCCGCATATGTAGTAATACCGCTCCACATATGTAGCAATAACGCAACACATTTGTTGCAATATCGCTCTACATATGTAGCAATATCGCTCCACATATTTAACAATATTGCTCCACATATGTAGCAATAACGCTCCACATATGTAGCAATAACGCTCCATTATGTATTAATATTGCTCCACATATGTAACAATAACGCTCCTCATATGCAGTTATATCGCTCCACATATGTAACAATAACGGTCCAAATATTTAATAATATCGCTCCACATAAGAAGCAATAACGCTCCACATATGTTGTAATATCGCTACACATATGTAGCAATAACGTTCCACTTATATAGTAATATCGCTCCACATGTGTAGGAATAACGCTCCACATATATACCAATAACGCTCCACATATGTAACAATAACACTCTACATATGTAATAATATCGCTCCACATATGTAGCAATAACACTCCACACATGTAGGAATAATGCACCAAATATGTAGAAATAACGCTCCACATATGTAGCAATTACGCTTGATTATGTATTAATAGCGCTCCACATACGTAGCAATAACGTTCCACATATGTAGGAATAACGCTCAACATATGTAGCAATAACGCCCAACAAGTGTAAGAATAACGCTCCACATTTATAAGAATAACGCTCAATTATGTATTAATATCGCTCCACGTTTGTAGTAGTAACGCTCCACATATGTAGTAATATCGCGCTATATATGTAGCAATAACGCTCCACATATGTAGCAATAACGCTCCATTATGTATTAATATCACTCCGCATATGTAGCAATAACACTCCACATATGTTACAATAACGTTCCACATATGTAGAAATAATGCTCCGCATATGTAGAAATAACGCTCCATTATGCAAAAATATCCCTCCACGTATCTAGCAATAACGGTCCACGTATGTACAATCTCACTTCACATATTTAACAATATCGCTCCACATATGTAGCAATATCTCTCCACATATGTAGCAATATTGCTCCACATTTGTAGCAATAACGATCTACATATGTACCAATAACGCTCCATTATATATTAATATCACTCCACATATGTAGCAATAACGCACCACATATGTAGTAAAATAGCTCCACATATGTAGCAATAACGTACCACATATATAGCGATAACGCTATACATATGTAGCAATAATGCTCCATTATGTAGAAATATCGCTCCACATATGTAGCAATAACGCTCCACGTATGTACAATATCGCTCCACATATGTAGCTATATCGCTCCACATATGTAGCAATAATGCTCCACATATGTGGCAATAATGCTCCATTATGTAGAAATATCGCTCCACATATGTAGCAATAACGCTCCACGTATGAACAATATCGCTCCACATATGTAGCAATATCGCTCCACATATGTAGCAATTACTTTCCACATATGTAGCAATAACGCTCCACATATGTTCCAATAACACCCTACATATGTAGCAATATCGCCCCACATAAGTAGCAATAACGCTCCACATATGTAGCAATAACGTTCCACACATGTAGCAATTACGCTCCATTATGTATTAATATCGCACTACATATGTAGCAATAACGCTCCACATATGCAGGAATAACGCTCCACAAATGTAGCAATAACGCTCCATTATTTATTAATATCGCTCCACGTATGTAGCAATAACGCTCCACAAATAGAAGAATAACGCTACACATATGTTGCAATAACGCTTCACATATGTAGGAATAACGCTCCACATATGTAGCAATAACGCTCCACTATGTATTAATATCACTCCACATATGTCGCAATAACGCTCCACATATGTAGTTACATCGCTCCACATATGTTGCAATAATGCTCGAAATATGTAGCAATAACACTCCACATATGTAGCAATAACGCTCCATTATGTATTAATATCGCTCCACATATGTAGCAATAACGCTCCACGTATACACCAATAACGCTCCACATATGTAACAATAACGCTCCATTATGTATTAATATCGCTCCACATATATAGCAACAACGCTCCATATATATAGTTATATCGCTCCACGTATGTAGCAGTAACGGTCCACATTTGTAACAATAACGATCCACATATGTAGCAATAACGCTCCACATATGTACCATTAACGCTCCACATATGTAGCAATTACGCTCCACATATGTAGCAATAACGCTCCACATATGCAGGAATAACGCTCCACATATGTAGCAATAACGTTCCACATATGTAGGAATAACGCTCTACATATGTAGCAATAACGCTCCATGATGTATTAATATCGCTCCACATATATAGCAATAATGCTCCACATATGTAGTTAGATCGCTCCACATATGTAGCAATAACGCTCCACATATGTAGTAATGACACTCCACATATCTAGCAATAACGCTCCATTATGTATTAATATTGTTCCACATATGTAGCTATAACGCTCCACATATGTAGTTATATCGCTTCACATATGTAGTAATAACGCTCTAGATATATAGCAATAACGCTCCACATATGTAGCAATAATGCTCTACATATGTATCAATAACGCTCCATTACGTATTAATATCGCTCCACATATGTTGCATTATCGCTTTACATATGTATCAATAATGCTCCACATATGTAGCAATACCGCTCCATTATATATAAATATCGCTCCACTTATGTAGCAATAACGCTCAACATATGTAGTAGTATCGCTCCACATATGTAGCAAATAACGCTCCAATATGTATTGTTATCGCTCCACATATGTCGCAATAACGCTCCTCTATGCATTAATATCGCTCCTCATATGTATCAATAACGCTCCGCATATGTAGTAATATCGCTCCATATATGTTGCAATAACGCAACACGTTTGTTTTAATATCGCTCTACATATGTAACAATATCGCTCCATATATATAGCAATATTGCTCCACATAAGTAGCAATAACGCTCCACATATGTAGCAATAACGCTCCATTATGTCTTAATATCGCTCTACATATGTAGCAATAACGCTCAAAATATGTACTAATATCGCTCCACGTATGTAGCAGTAACGCTCCACAAATGTTGCAATAACGCTCCACACATGTAGAACTAACGCACCACATATGTTGAAATAACGCTCCATTATGTAATAATATCGCTCCATGTATGTAGCAATATCGCTCCACGTATGTACAATCTCACTCGACATATGTAGCAATATCCCTCCACATATGTAGCAATAACGCTCCATTTTGTATTAATATCGGACTACATATGTACCAATAACGTTCTACATATATAGTAATATCGCTCCACATAAGTAGGAATAACACTCCACATATGTAGCAATAATGCTCCACATATGTAGCAATTACACTCGATTATTTATTAATATCGCTCCGCATATGTAGCAATAACGTTCCACATATGTAGGAATAACGCACAACATATGTTACAATAACGCTCAACATATGTAAGAATAACGCTCCACATATATAACAATAACGCTCCATTATGTATGAATATCGCTCCACATATGTAGCAATAACGCTCCACATATGTAGTAATATCACGCTACATATGTTGCAACAACGTTCCACATATATATCAATAACGCTCCACAAATCTAGCTATAACACTACACATATGTAGCAATAACGCTCCATTATGTATTAATATTGCTCCACATATATAGCAATAACGTTCTACGTATGCACAATATGGCTCTACATATGTATCAATATCACTCTACATATGTAACAATATCTCTCCACATATGTTGCAATAACGCTCAATTATGTAGTAATAACGCTCCACAAATGTAGCAATAACGCTCTACATATGTAGCAATAACGCTCCACATATGTAGCAATAACGCTCCACAAATGTAGCAATAACGCTCCATTATGTATTAATATCGCTCCACATATGTAGAAATAATGCTCCATTATGAAATAATATCCCACCACGTATGTAGCAATAACGCTCCACGTATGTACAATTTCGCTTCACATATGTAACAATATCGCTTCACACATGTAGCAATATCTCTCCACATATGTAGCAATATTGCTCTACATATGTAACAATGACGCTCCACATATGCAGCAATAACGCTCCATTATGTATTAATATCGCAACACATATGTAGGATATCGCTCCACAAATATACCAGTAACGCTCCACATATGTAGTTATATCGCTCCACATATGTGGCAATTACTTTCCACATATGTAGCAGTGACGCTCCACATATGTAGCAATAACGCTCCACATATGTAACAATATCGCTCCACATATGTAGCAATAACGCTCCACATATGTAGCAATAACGTTCTACACATGTAGTAATTACGCTCCATTATGTATCAATATCGCTCTACATATGTACCAATAACGCTCCACATATGCAGGAATAACGCTCCACAAATATAGGAATAACGCTCCATTATGTATTAATATCGCAACACATATATAGCAATATCGCTCCACATATATACCAGTAACGCTCCACATATGTAGCAATTACTTTCCACATATGTAGCAGTAACGCTCCACATATGTAGCAATAACGCTCCGCATATGTAACAATATAGCACCATATATGTAGCAATAACGCTCCACATATGTAGCAATAACGTTCCACACATGTAGTTATTACGCTCCATTATGTATTAATATCGCTCTACATATGTTGCAATAATGTTCCACATATGTAGAAATAACGCTCCACATATCTAGCTATAACACTTTACATATGTAGCAATAATGCTCCATTATGTATTAATATCGCTCCACATATGTAGCAATAGCGTTCTACGTATGTACCATATAGCTCTACATATGTATCAATATCACTCCACATATGTAACAATATCTCTCCACATATGTAGCAATAACGCTCAATTATGTAGTAATATCGCTCCACAAATGTAGCAATGACGCTCTACATATGTAGCAATAACGCTCCACATATGTAGCAATAACGCTGCACAAATGTAGCAATAACGCTCCATTATGTATTAATATCGCTCCACATATGTAGAAATAACGCTCCGCATAAGTAGAAATAATGCTCCATTATGAAATAATATCCCTCCACGTATGTAGCAATAACGCTCCACGTATGTACTATTTCACTTCACGTATGTAACAATATCGCTTCACATATGTAGCAAAATCTCTCCACATATGTAGCAATATTGCTCCACATATGTAACAATAACGCTCCACATATGTAACAATAACGCTCCATTATGTATTAATATCACAACACATATATAGGAATATCGCTCCACATATGTAGTTATATCGCTCTATATACGTAGCAATTACTTTCCACATATGTACCAGTAACGCTCCACATATGTAGCAATAACGCTCCACATATGTACCAATATCGCTCCACATATGTAGCAATAACGCTCAACAAATGTAGCAATAACGTTCCACATATGTAGCAATTATGCTCCATTACGTATTAATATCGCTCTACATATGTTTCAATAACGCTCCACATATGCAGGAATAACGCTCCACAAATGTAGCAATAACGCTCCACTATGTATTAATATCGCTCCACATATGTACCAATAACGCTCCACAAATGCAAGAATAACGCTCCACATATGTTGCAATAACGCTGCACATATGCTGCAATAATGCTCCACATATGTAGGAATAACGCTCTACATACATAACAATTACGCTCCACGATGTATTAATATCACTCCACATATGTAGCAATAACGCTCCAGATATGTAGTTATATCGCTCTACATATGTATCAATAAAGCTCCACATATGTTGCAATAACATTCCACAAATGTAGCAATAACGCTCCATTTTGCATTAATATCGCTCCACATATGTCGCAATAATGCTCCACATATGTAGCAATAACGCTCAACATATGTAAGACTAACGCGCCACATATGTAGCAATAATGCTCCATTATGTATTAATATTGCTCCACATATGTAGCAAGAACGCTCCACGTATGTAGTAATATCACGCCACAAATGTAGCAATAACGCTCTACATATCTAGCAATAACACATCACATATGTAACAACAACGCTCCATTATATATTAATATCGCTCCACATATGTAGCAATATCAATCACGTATGTACAATATCGCTCCACATATGTAGCAATATCACTCCACATATGTTACAATATCTCTCCACATATGTAGCAATAACGCTACATTATGTATTAATATCGCTCGACATATGTAGCAATAACGCTCCACAAATGTAGTAATATCGCCCCACAAATGTAGCAATAACGTTGTACATATGTACCAATAACGCTCCACATATGTAGCAATAACGCTCCACAAAAGTAGCAATAACGCTCCACATATGTAGTTATATCGCTCCACATATGTGTCAACAACGCTCCACATATATATCAATAACGCTCCACATATGTAGCAATAACGCTCCACATTTGCACCAATAACGCTCCACAAATGTACCAATAACGCTCCACATATGTAGCAATAACGCTCCATTATGTATTGATATCGCTCTACATATGTCGCAATAACGCTCCATTATGTATTAATATCGCTCCTCATATGTATCAATAACGTTCCGCATATGTAGTAATATGGCTCCATATATGTAGCAATAACGCAACACATTTGTTGCAATATCGCTCTACATATGTAGCAATAACGCTCCATTATGTATTAATATCGCAACACATATATAGCAATAACGCTCCACATATGAAGTTATATCACTCCACATATGTAGCAATAACGCTCCACATATGTTGCAATAACGATCCATTATGTATTAATATCGCTCTACATATGTAGCAATAACGTTCTACATATATAGTAATATCGCTCCACATATGTAGGAATAACGCTCCACATATATAACAATAACGCTCCACATATATATCAATAACGCTCCACATATGTAATAATATCGCTCCACATATGTAGCAATAACGCTCCACATATGTAGGAATAACGCTCCACATATGTAATAATGTCGCTCCACATATGTTGCAATTACGCTCGATTATGTATTAATATCGCTCTACATATGTAGCAATAACGTTCCACATATGTAAGAATAACGCTCAACATATGTTACAATAACGCTCAACATTTATAGCAATAACGCTCCATTATATATTAAAGTCACTCCACATATGTAGTAATAACGCTCCACATATGTAGTAATATCGCGCTACATATGTTGCAATAATGTTCCACATATGTAGCAATAACACTCCACATATCTAGCTATAACACTTCACATATGTAGCAATAACGCTCCATTATGTATTAATATCGCTCTACTTATGTAGCAATAACGTTCTACGTATGTACAATATGGCTCTACATATGTATCAATATCACTCCACATATGTAACAATATCTTTATACATATGTTGCAATAACGCTCAATTATGTAGTAATATCGCTCCACAAATGTAGCAATAACGCTCTACATATGTAGCAATAACGCTCCACATATGTAGCAATAACGCTCCGCATATATAGAAATAATGCTCCATTATGAAATAATGTCCCTCCACGTATGTAGCAATAACGCTCCACGTATGTATAATCTCACTTCACAAATGTAACAATATCGCTTCACATATGTAGCAATATCTCTCCACATATGTATCAATATTGTTCCACATATGTAACAATAACGCTCGACATATCTAGCAATAACGCTCCATTATGTATTAATATCGCAACACATATATAGCAATATCGCTCCACATATATACCAGTAACGCTCCACGTATGTAGTTATATCCCTCCACATATATAGCAATCACTTTCCACATATGTAGCAATAACGCTCGACATATGTAGCAATAACACTCGACATATGTAGCAATATCGCTCCACATATGTAGCAAAAACGCTCCACATATGTAGCAATAACGTTCCACACATGTAGCAATTACGCTCAATTATGTATTAATATCGCTCTACATATACAGCAATAACACTCCACATATGCAGGAATAAAGCTCCACAAATGTAGCAATAACACTCCACATATGTAGCAATATCAATCACGTATTTACAATATCGCTCCACATATGTTGCAATATCACTCCACATATGTTACAATATCTCTCCACATATGTAACAATAACGCTACATTATGTATTATTATCACTCGACATATGTAGCAATAACGCTCTACAAATGTAGTAATATCGCTCCACATATGTAGTAATAACGCTCCACATATGTAGTAATATCGCGCTACATATGTTAAAATAATGTTCCACATATGTAGCAATAACGCTCCACATATCTATCAATAACACTTCACATATGTAGCAATAACGCTCCATTATGTACTAATATCGCTCTACATATGTAGCAATAACGTTCTACGTATGTACAATATGGCTCTACATATGTATCAATATCTCTCCACATATGTTGCAATAACCCTCAATTATGTAGTAATATCTCTCCACATATGTTGCAATAATGCTCCACATATGTAGAAATAACGCTCCGCATTTGTAGAAATAATGCTCCATTATGAAATAATATCCCTCCACGTATGTACAAATAACGCTCCACGTATGTACAATCTCACTTCACATATGTAACAATATCGCATCACATATGTAGCAATATCTCTCCACAAATGTATCAATATTGCTCCACATATGTAACAATAACGCTCCACATATGTAGCAATAACGCTCCATTATGTATTAATATTGCAACACATATATAGCAATATCGCTCCACATATATACCAGTAACGCTCCACATATGTAGTTATATCGTTCCACATATATAGCAATTACTTTCCACATATGTAGCAATAACGGTCCACATATGTAGCAATAACGCTCCACATATGTAGCAATATCGCTCCACATATGTAGCAATAATGCTCCACATATGTAGCAATAACGTTCCACACATGTAGCAATTACGCTCCATTATGTATTAATATCGCTCTACATATGTAGCAATAATGCTCCACATATGCAGGAATAACGCTCCACAAATGTAGTAATAACGCTCCACTATATACTAATATCGCTCCACATATGTAGCAATAATGCTCCACACATGCAAGAATAACGCTCCACATATGTTGCAATAACGCTCCAAATATGTCGGAATAACGCTCTACATATGTAACAATAACGCTCCACGATGTATTAATATCACTCCACATATGTAGCAATAACGCTCCACATATGTAGTTATATCGCTCCACATATGTATCAATAATGCTCCACATATGTAACAATAACACTCCACAAATGTAGCAATAACGTTCCATTTTGTATTAATATCGCTCCACATATGTCGCAATAACGCTCCACGTATGTAGCAATAACGCTCAACATATGTAAGAATAGCGCGCCACATATATAGCAATCATGCTCCATTATGTATTAATATCGCTCCACATATGTAGCAATAACGCTCCACATATGTAGTAATATCACACCACATATGTAGCAATAACGCTCTCCATATCTACAAATAACACATCACATATGTAACAACAACGCTCCATTATGTATTAATATCGCTCCACATATGTAGCAATATCAATCACGTATGTACAATATCGCTCTACATATGTAGCAATATCACTCCACATATGTTACAATATCTCTCCACATATGTAGCAATAACGCTACATTATGTATTAATATCGCTCCACATATGTAACAATAATGCTCCACAAATGTAGTAATATTGCGACACATATGTAGCAATAACACTCTACATATCCAGCAATAACACATCACAAATGTTACAATAACGCTCCATTATGTATTAATATCGCTCCACATATGTAGCAATATCAATCACGTATGTACAATATCGCACCACATATGTAGCAATAATACTCCACAAATGTAGCAATAACGCTCCATTTTGTATTAATATCACTCCACGTATGTCGCAATAACGCTCCACATATGTGGCAATAACGCTCAACATATGTAAGAATAACGCGCCACATATATAGCAATAACGCTCCAATATGTATTAATATCGCTCCACATATGTAGCAATAACGCTCCACATATGTAGTAATATCACGCCACATATGTAGCAATAACGCTGTACATATCTAGCAATAACACATCACATATGTAACAACAACGCTCCGTATTCATATCGCTCCACATATGTAGCAATATCAATCACGTATGTACAATATCGCTCCACATATGTAGCAATATCAATCCACATATGTTATAATATCTCCCCACATATGTAGCAATAACGCTACAGTATGTATTAATATCGCTCCACATATGTAGCAATAACGCTCCACATATGTAGTAATATCGCGACACATATGTAGCAATAACACTCTACAGATCTAGCAAAAACACATCACATATGTAACAACAACGCTCCATTATGTATTAATATCGTTCCACATATGTAGCAATATCAATCACGTATTTGCAATATCGCTCCACATATGTAGCAATATCACCCCACATATGTTACAATATCTCTCCACATATGTTGCAATAACGCTACATTATGTATTAATATCACTCGACATATGTAGCAATAACAATCCACAAATGTAGTAATATCGCTCCACATATGTACTAATAACGCTCTACATATGTAGTAATATCGCGCTACAAATGTTGCAATAACGTTCCACATAAGTAGCAATAACGCTCCGCATATGTAGCTATAACACTTCACATATGTAGCAATAACGCTCCATTATGTATTAATATCGCTCTACATATGTAGCAATAACGTTCTACGTATGTACAATATGGCGCTACATATGTATTAATATCACTCCACATATGTAACAATATCTCTCCACATATGTTACAATAACGCTGAATTATGTAGTAATATCGCTCCACAAATGTAGCAATAACGCTCTACAATGTATTAATATCGCTCCAAATATGTAGCAATAACGCTCCACATATGCAGGAATAATGCTCTACATATGTAGCAATAACGCTCCACATATGCAGGAATAATGCTCCACATATGTAGTAATAATGCTCCATTATGTATTAATATCACTCTACATATGTAGCAATAGCGCTCCACATATGTAGTTATATCGCTCCACATATATAGCAATAATGCTCCACATATGTCGCAAAAACACTCCACATATGTAACAATAACGCTCCATTATGTATTAATATCGCTCCACATATGTAGCAATAACACTCCACGTATGTAGCAATAACGCTCAACATATATAAAAATAACGCGCCACAAATATAGCAATAACGCTCTATTATGTATTAATATCGCTCTACATATGTAGCAATAACGTTCTACATATGTACAATATGGCTCTACATATGTATCAATATCACTCCACATATGTAACAATATCTCTATACATATGTTGCAATAACGCTCAATTATGTAGTAATATTGCTCCACAAATGTAGCAATAACGCTCTACATATGTAGCAATAACGCTCCACATATGTAGCAATAACGCTCCGCATATATAGAAATAATGCTCCATTATGAAATAATGTCCCTCCACGTATGTAGCAATAACGCTCCACGTATGTATAATCTCACTTCACAAATGTAACAATATCGCTTCACATATGTAGCAATATCTCTCAACATATGTATCAATATCGTTCCACATATGTAACAATAACGCTCCACATATCTAGCAATAACGCTCCATTATGTATTAATATCGCAACACATATATAGCAATATCGCTCCACATATATACCAGTAACGCTCCACGTATGTAGTTATATCGCTCCACATATATAGCAATCACTTTCCACATATGTAACAATAACGCTCCACATATGTAGCAATAACGCTCCACATATGTAGCAATATCGCTCCACATATGTAGCAATAACGCTCCACATATGTAGTAATAACGTTCCACACATGTAGCAATTACGCTCAATTATGTATTAATATCGCTCTACATATACAGCAATAACACTCCACATATGCAGGAATAAAGCTCCACAAATGTAGCAATAACATTCCACATATGTAGCAATATCAATCACGTATTTACAATATCGCTCCACATATGTTGCAATATCACTCCACATATGTTACAATATCTCTCCACATATGTAGCAATAACGCTACATTATGTATTATTATCACTCAACATATGTAGCAATAACGCTCTACAAATGTAGTAGTATCGCTCCACATATGTAGTAATAACGATCCACATATGTAGTAATATCGCGCTACATATGTTAAAATAATGTTCCACATATGTAGCAATAACGCTCCACATATCTAGCTATAACACTTCACATATGTAGCAATAACGCTCCATTATGTACTAATATCGCTCTACATATGTAGCAATAACGTTCTACATATGTACAATATGGCTCTACATATGTACCAATAACACTCCACATATGCAGGAATAACGCTCCTCAAATATAGGAATAACGCTCCATTATGTATTAATATCACAACACATATATAGCAATATCGCTCCACATATATACCAGTAACGCTCCACATATGTAGTTATATCGCTCCACATATTTAGCAATTACTTTCCACATATGTAGCAGTAACGCTCCACATATGTAGCAATAACGCTCCGCATATGTAACAATATAGCACCATATATGTAGCAATAACGCTTCACATATGTAGCAATAACGTTCCACACATGTAGTTATTACGCTCCATTATGTATTAATATCGCTCTACATATGTTGCAATAATGTTCCACATATGTAGCAATAACGCTCCACATATCTAGCTATAACACTTCACATATGTAGCAATAACGCTCCATTATGTATTAATATCGCTCCACATATGTAGCAATAGCGTTCTACGTATGTACAATATAGCTCTACATATGTATCAATATCACTCCACATATGTAACAATATCTCTCCACATATGTAGCAATAACGCTCAATTATGTAGTAATATCGCTCCACAAATGTAGCAAAGACGCTCTACATATGTAGCAATAACGCTCCACATATGTAGAATAACGCTCCACAAATGTAGCAATAACGCTCCACTATGTATTAATATCGCTCCACATATGTAGAAATAACGCTCCGCATAAGTAGAAATAATGCTCCATTATGAAATAATATCCCTCCACGTATGTAGCAATAACGCTCCACGTATGTCCAATTTCACTTCACGTATGTAACAATATCGCTTCACATATGTAGCAAAACCTCTCCACATATGTAGCAATATTGCTCCACATATGTAACAATAACGCTCCACATATGTAACAATAACGCTCCATTATATATTAATATCACAACACATAAATAGGAATATTGCTCCACATATGTAGTTATATCGCTCTTTATACGTAGCAATTACTTTCCACATATGTACCAGTAACGCTCCACATATGTAGCAATAACGCTCCACATATGTAGCAATATCGCTCCACATATGTAACAATAACGCTCAACAAATGTAGCAATAACGTTCCACATATGTAGCAATTACGCTCCATTACGTATTAATATCGCTCTACATATGTTTCAATAACACTCCACATATGCAGGAATAACGCTCCACAAATGTAGCAATAACGCTCCACTATGTATTAATATAGCTCCACATATGTAGCAATAACGCTCCACAAATGCAAGAATAACGCTCCACATATGTTGTAATAACGCTGCACATATGTTGCAAGAATGCTCCACATATGTAGGAATAACGCTCTACATACGTAATAATTACGCTCTACGATGTATTAATATCACTCCACATATGTAGCAATAACGCTCCACATATGTAGTTATATCGCTCCACATATGTATCAATAAAGCTCGACATATGTTGCAATAACACTCCACAAATGTGGCAATAACGCTCCATTTTGCATTAATATCGCTCCACATATGTCGCAATAATGCTCCACATATGTAGCAATAACGCTCAACATATGTAAGACTAACGCGCCACATATGTAGCAATAATGCTCCATTATGTATTAATATTGCTCCACATATGTAGCAAGAACGCTCCACATATGTAGTAATATCACGCCACATATGTTGCAATAACGCTCTACATATCTAGCAATAACACATCACATATGAAACAACAACGCTCCATTATATATTAATATCGCTCCACATATGTAGCAATATCAATCACGTATGTACAATATCGCTCCACATATGTAGCAATATCACTCCACATATGTTACAATATCTCTCCACATATGTAGCAATAACGCTACATTATTTATTAATATCGCTCTACATATGTAGAAATAACGCTCCACAAATGTAGTAATATCGCCCCACAAATGTAGCAATAACGCTGTACATATGTAGCAATAACGCTCCACATATGTAACAATAACGCTCCACAAAAGTAGCAATAACGCTCCACATATGTAGTTATATCGCTCTACATATGTATCAATAACGCTCCACATATATATCAATAACGCTCCACATATGTAGCAATAACGCTCCACATTTGTAGCAATAACGCTCCACATATGTGTGGTATCGCTCCACTTATGTAGCGAATAACGCACCATTATGTATTAATATCGCAACACATATATAGTAACAACGCTCCACATATGTTGCTATATCGTTCCACAAATGTACCAATAACGCTCTACATATGTAGCAATAACGCTCCATTATGTATTGATATCGCTCTACATATGTCGCAATAACGCTCCATTATGTATTAATATCGCTCCTCATATGTATCAATAACGCTCCGCATATGTAGTAATATGGCTCCATATATGTAGCAATAACGCAACACATTTGTTGCAATATCGCTCTACATATGTAGCAATAACGCTCCATTATGTATTAATATCGCAACACATACATAGCAATAACGCTCCACATATGAAGTTATATCACTCCACATATGTAGCAATAACGCTCCACATATGTTGCAATAACGATCCATAATGTATTAATATCGCTCTACATATGTAGCAATAACGCTCCATTATGTATTAATATCACTCCACACAAGTAACAATAACGCCCCACATATGTTGTAAAATAGCTCCACATATGTAGCAATAACGTACCACATATGTAGCAATAACGATCTACGTATGTACCGATAACGCTCCACATATGTAGCAATAATGCTCCATTATGTAGAAATATCCCTCCACATATGTAGCAATAACGCTCCTCGTATGTACAATATCGCTCCACATATTTAGCAATATCGCTCCACATATGTACCAATTACTTTCCACATATATAGCAATAACGCTCCATTATGTATTAATATAGATCCACATATATAGCAATAACGCTCCACATATGCAGCAATATTGCACCACATATGTAGCAATAACGCTCCACATATGTAGCAATAATGTTCCACACATGTAGCGATTACGCTCCATTATGTATTAATATCGCTCTACATATGTAGCATTAACGCTCCACATCTGCAAAAATAACGCTCCCCATATGTAGCAATAACGCTCCACATATGTAGGAATAACGCTCTACATATGTACCAATAACGCTCCATGATGTATTAATATCGCTCCGCTTATATACCAATAACGCTCCATATATGTAGTTATATCGCTCCACATATGTTGCAATAACGCTCTACATATGTAGCAATAACACTCCACATATGTAGCAGTAATGCTCTACATACGTTTTAATATCGCTTCACATATGTAGCATTATCGCTTTACATATGTAGCAATAACGCTCCACATTTGTAGCAATACCGCTCCATTATATATAAATATCGCTCCACATATGTAGCAATAACGCTCCACATATGTAGTAGTATTGCTCCACATATGTAGCAAATAACGCTCCCTTATGTATTAATATCACTCCACATATGTCGCAATAACGCTCCATTATGCATTAATATCGCTCCTCATATGTATCAATAACGCTCCGCATACGTAGTAATATCGCTCCATATACGTAGTAATAACGCAACACGTTTGTTGCAATATCACTCTACATATGTAACAATATCGCTCCATATATATAGCAATATTGCTTCACATATGTAGCAATAACGCTCCACATATGTAGCAATAACGCTCCATTATGTCTTCATATCGCTCCACATATGTAGCAATAACGCTCCTCATATGCAGCTTTATCGCTCCACATATGTAGCAATAACGCTCCAAATACGTAATAATATCGCTCCACGTATGAAGCAGTAACGCTCCACAAATGTTGCAATAACGCACCACATATGTTGAAATAACGCTCCATTATGTAATAATATCGCTCCATGTATGTAGCAATATCGCTCCACGTATGTACAATCTTACTCGAGATATGTAACAATATTGCTCCACATATGTACCAATATCTCTCCACATATGTAGCAATAACGCTCCATTATGTATTAATATCGCTCTACATATGTAGCAATAACGTTCTACATATATAGTAATATCACTCCACATATGTAGGAATAACGCTCCACATATGTAACAATAACGCTCCACATATATATCAATAACGGTCCACATATGTAATAATATCGCTCCACATATGTAGCAATAACGCTCCACATATGTAGGAATAACGCTCCACATATGTAATAATGTCGCTCCACATATGTTGCAATTACGCTCGATTATGTATTAATATCGCTCTACATATGTAGCAATAACGTTCCACATATGTAAGAATAACGCTCAACATATGTTACAATAACGCTCAACATATACAGCAATAACGCTCCATTATGTATTAAAGTCACTCCACATATGTAGTAATACCGCTCCACATATGTAGTAATATCGCACTACATATGTTGCAATAATGTACCACATATGTAGCAATAACGCTCCACATATCTAGCTATAACACTTCACATATGTAGCAATAACGCTCCATTATGTATTAATATCGCTCTACATATGTAGCAATAACGTTCTACGTATGTACAATATGGCTCTACATATGTATCAATATCACTCCACATATGTAACAATATCTCTATACATATGTTGCAATAACGCTCAATTATGTAGTAATATCGCTCCACAAATGTAGCAATAACGCTCTACATATGTAGCAATAACACTCCACATATGTAGCAATAACGCTCCGCATATATAGAAATAATGCTCCATTATGAAATAATGTCCCTCCACGTATGTAGCAATAACGCTCCACGTATGTATAATCTCACTTCACAAATGTAACAATATCGCTTCACATATGTAGCAATATCTCTCCACATATGTATCAATATTGTTCCACATATGTAACAATAACGCTCCACATATCTAGCAATAACGCTCCATTATGTATTAATATCGCAACACATATATAGCAATATCGCTCCACATATATACCAGTAACGCTCCACGTATGTAGTTATATCCCTCCACATATATAGCAATCACTTTCCACATATGTAGCAATAACGCTCCACATATGTAGCAATAACGCTCGACATATGTAGCAATATCGCTCCACATATGTAGCAATAACGCTCCACATATGTAGCAATAACGTTCCACACATGTAGCAATTACGCTCAATTATGTATTAATATCGCTCTACATATACAGCAATAACACTCCACATATGCAGGAATAAAGCTCCACAAATGTAGCAATAACACTCCACATATGTAGCAATATCAATCACGTATTTACAATATCGCTCCACATATGTTGCAATATCACTCCACATATGTTACAATATCTCTCCATATATGTAGCAATAACGCTACATTATGTATTATTATCACTCGACATATGTAGCAATAACGCTCTATAAATGTAGTAATATCGCTCCACATATGTAGTAATAACGCTCCACATATGTAGTAATATCGCGCTACATATGTTAAAATAATGTTCCACATATGTAGCAATAACGCTCCACATATCCGGCTATAACACTTCACATATGTAGCAATAACGCTCCATTATGTACTAATATCGCTCTACATATATAGCAATAACGTTCTACGTATGTACAATACGGCTCTACATATGTATCAATATCACTCCACATATGTAATAATATCTCTCCACATATGTTGCAATAACCCTCAATTATGTAGTAATATCTCTCCGCATATGTTGCAATAATGCTCCACATATGTAGAAATAACGCTCTGCATTTGTAGAAATAATGCTCCATTATGAAATAATATCCCTCCACGTATGTACAAATAACGCTCCACGTATGTACAATCTCACTTCACATATGTAACAATATCGCATCACATATGTAGCAATATCTCTCCACATATGTATCAATATTGCTCCACATATGTAACAATAACGCTCCACATATGTAGCAATAACGCTCCATTATGTATTAATATTGCAACACATATATAGCAATATCGCTCCACATATATACCAGTAACGCTCCACATATGTAGTTATATCGTTCCACATATATAGCAATTACTTTCCACATATGTAGCAATAACGGTCCACATATGTAGCAATAACGCTCCACATATGTAGCAATATCGCTCCACATATGTAGCAATAATGCTCCACATATGTAGCAATAACGTTCCACACATGTAGCAATTACGCTCCATTATGTATTAATATCGCTCTACATATGTAGCAATAATGCTCCACATATGCAGGAATAACGCTCCACAAATGTAGTAATAACGCTCCACTATATACTAATATCGCTCCACATATGTAGCAATAATGCTCCACACATGCAAGAATAACGCTCCACATATGTTGCAATAACGCTCCAAATATGTCGGAATAACGCTCTACATATGTAACAATAACGCTCCACGATGTATTAATATCACTCCACATATGTAGCAATAACGCTCCACATATGTAGTTATATCGCTCCACATATGTATCAATAATGCTCCACATATGTAACAATAACACTCCACAAATGTAGCAATAACGTTCCATTTTGTATTAATATCGCTCCACATATGTCGCAATAACGCTCCACGTATGTAGCAATAACGCTCAACATATGTAAGAATAGCGCGCCACATATATAGCAATCATGCTCCATTATGTATTAATATCGCTCCACATATGTAGCAATAACGCTCCACATATGTAGTAATATCACACCACATATGTAGCAATAACGCTCTCCATATCTACAAATAACACATCACATATGTAACAACAACGCTCCATTATGTATTAATATCGCTCCACATATGTAGCAATATCAATCACGTATGTACAATATCGCTCCACAAATGTAGCAATATCACTCCACATATGTTATAATATCTCTCCACATATGTAGCAATAACGCGACATTATGTATTAATATCACTCCACATATGTAACAATAACGCTCCACAAATGTAGTAATATCGCGACACATATGTAGCAATAATACTCTACATATCCAGCAATAACACATCACAAATGTTACAATAACGCTCAATTATGTATTAATATCGCTCCACATATGTAGCAATATCAATCACGTATGTACAATATCGCACCACATATGTAGCAATAATACTCCACACATGTAGCAATAACGCTCCATTTTGTATTAATATGACTCCACATATGTCGCAATAACGCTCTACATATGTAGCAATAACGCTCAACATATGTAAGAATAACGCGCCACATATATAGCAATAACGCTCCAATATGTATCAATATCGCTCCACATATGTAGCAATAACGCTCCACATATGTAGTAATATCACGCCACATATGTAGCAATAACGCTGTACATATCTAGCAATAACACATCACATATGTAACAACAACGCTCCGTATTCATATCGCTCCACATATGTAGCAATATCAATCACGTATGTACAATATCGCTCCACATATGTAGCAATATTAATCCACATATGTTATAATATCTCCCCACATATGTAGCAATAACGCTACAGTATGTATTAATATCGCTCCACATATGTAGCAATAACGCTCCACATATGTAGTAATATCGCGACACATATGTAACAATAACACTCTACAGATCTAGCAAAAACACATCACATATGTAACAACAACGCTCCATTATGTATTAATATCGTTCCACATATGTAGCAATATCAATCACGTATTTACAATATCGCTCCACATATGTAGCAATATCACCCCACATATGTTACAATATCTCTCCACATATGTAGCAATAATGCTACATTATGTATTAATATCACTCGACATATGTAGCAATAACAATCCACAAATGTAGTAATATCGCTCCACATATGTACTAATAACGCTCCACATATGTAGTAATATCGCACTACAAATGTTGCAATAACGTTCCACATAAGTAGCAATAACGCTCCGCATATGTAGCTATAACACTTCACATATGTAGCAATAACGCTCCATTATGTATTAATATCGCTCTACATATGTAGCAATAACGTTCTACGTATGTACAATATGGCGCTACATATGTATTAATATCACTCCACATATGTAACAATATCTCTCCTCATATGTTGCAATAACGCTCAATTATGTAGTAATATCGCTCCACAAATGTAGCAATAACGCTCTACAATGTATTAATATCGCTCCAAATATGTAGCAATAACGCTCCACAAATGCAGGAATAATGCTCCACATATGTAGCAATAACGCTCCACATATGCAGGAATAATGCTCCACATATGTAGCAATAATGCTCCATTATGTATTAATATCACTCTACATATGTAGCAATACCGCTCCACATATGTAGTTATATCGCTCCACATATATAGCAATAATGCTCCACATATGTCGCAAAAACACTCCACATATGAAACAATAACGCTCCATTATGTATTAATATCGCTCCACATATGTAGCAATAACACTCCACGTATGTAGCAATAACGCTCAACATATATAAAAATAACGCGCCACAAATATAGCAATAACGCTCCATTATGTATTAATATCGGTCTACATATGTAGCAATAACGCTCAACATATGTAGTAATATCGCGACACATATGTAGCAACAACACTCTACATAACTAGCAATAACACATCACATATGTAACAACAACGCTCCATTATGTATTAATATCGCTCCACATATGTAGCAATATCAATCACATATTTACAATATCGCTCCACATATGTAGCAATATCACTCCACATATGTTACAATATCTCTCTACATATGTAGCAATAACGCTACATTATGTATTAATATCACTCGACATATGTAGCAATAACGCTCTACAAATGTAGTAATATCGCTCCACATATGTAGTAATAACGCTCCACATATGTAGTAATATCGCACTACATACGTTGCAATAACTTTCCACATATGTAGCAATAGCGCTCCACATATCTAGCTATAACACTTCACATATGTAGCAATAACGCTCCATTATTTATTAATATCGCTCTACATATGTAGCAATAACGTTCTACGTATGTACAATATGGCTCTACATATGTATCAATACCACTCCACGTATGTAACAATATCTCTCCACATATGTTGCAATAACCCTCAATTATGTAGTAATATCTCTCCACATATGTTGCAATAATGCTCCACATATGTAGAAATAACGCTCCGCATTTGTAGAAATAATGCTCCATTATGAAATAATATCCCTCTACGTATGTACAAATAACGCTCCACGTATGTACAATCTCACTTCACATATGTAACAATATCGCATCACATATGTAGCAATATCTCTCCACATATGTATCAATATTGCTCCACATATGTAACAATAACGCTCCACATATGTAGCAATAACGCTCCATTATGTATTAATATCGCAACACATATATAGCAATATCGCTCCACATATATACCAGTAACGCTCCACATATGTAGTTATATCGTTCCACATATATAGCGATGACTTTCTACATATGTAGCAATAACGCTCCACATATGTAGCAATAACGCTCCACATATGTAGCAATATCGCTCCACATATGTAGCAATAATGCTCCACATATGTAGCAATAACGTTCCACACTTGTAGCAATTACGCTCCATTATGTATTAATATCGCTCTACATATGTAGCAATAATCCTCCACATATGCAGGAATAACGCTCCACAAATGTAGTAATAATGCTCCACTATATATTAATATCGCTTGACATATGTAGCAATAACGCTCCACACATGCAAGAATAACGCTCCGCATATGTTGCAATAACGCTCCACATATGTAGGAATAACGCTCTACATATGTAACAATAACGCTCCACGATGTATTAATATCACTCCACATATGTAGCAATAACGCTCCACATATGTCGTTATATCGCTCCACATATGTATCAATAATGCTTCACATATCTAACAATAACACTCCACAAATGTAGCAATAACGCTCCATTTTGTATTAATATCGCTCCACATATGTCGCAATAACGCTCCACATATGTAGCAATAACGCTCAACATATGTAAGAATAGCGCGCCACATATATAGCAATAACACTCCATTATGTATTAATATCGCTCCACATATGTAGTAATAACGCTCCACATATGTCGTAATATCACGCCACATATGTAGCAATAACGCTCTACATATATACAAATAACACATCACATATGTAACAACAACGCTCCATTATGTATTAATATCGCTCCACATATGTAGCAATATCAACCACGTATGTACAATATCGCTCCACATATGTAGCAATATCACTCCACATATGTTAAAATATCTCTCCACATATGTAGCAATAACGCTACATTATGTATTAATATCGCTCCACATATGTAACAATAACGCTCCACAAATGTAGTAATATCGCGACACATATGTAGCAATAACACTCTACATATCCAGCAATAACACATCACAAATGTTACAGCAACGCTCCATTATGTATTAATATCGCTCCACATATGTAGCAATATCAATCACGTATGTACAATATCGCACCACATATGTAGCAATAATACTCCACAAATGTAGCAATAACGCTCCATTTTGTATTAATATCACTCCACATATGTCGCAATAATGCTCCACATATGTAGCAATAACGCTCAACATATGTAAGAATAACGCGCCACATTTATAGCAATAACGCTCCATTATGTATTAATATCGCTCCACATATGTAGGAATAACGCTCTACATATGTAGTAATATCACGCCACATATGTAGCAATAACGCTCTACATATCTAGCAATAACACATCACATATGTAACAACAACGCTCCGTATTCATATCGCTCCACATATGTAGCAATATCAATCACGTATGTACAATATCGCTCCACATATGTAGCAATATCACTCCACAAATGTTACAATATCTCTCCACATATGTAGCTATAACACTTCACATATGTAGCAATAACGCTCCATTATGTACTAATATCGCTCTACATATGTAGCAATAACGTTCTACGTATGTACAATATGGCTCTACATATATATCAATATCACTCCACATATGTAACAATATCTCTCCACATATGTTGCAATAACCCTCAATTATGTAGTAATATCTCTCCACATATGTTGCAATAATGCTCCACATATGTAGAAATAACGCTCCGCATTTGTAGAAATAATGCTCTATTATGAAATAATATCCCTCCACGTATGTACAAATAACGCTCCACGTATGTACAATCTCACTTCACATAAGTAAAAATATCGCATCACATATGTAGCAATATCTCTCCACATATGTAACAATAACGCTCCACATATGTGGCAATAACGCTCCATTATGTATTAATATCGCAACACATATATGGCAATATCGCTCCACATATATACCAGTAACGCTCCACATATGTAGTTATATCGTTCCACATATATAGCAATAACTTTCCACATATGTAGCAATAACGGTCCACATATGTAGCAATAACGCTCCACATATGTAGCAATATCGCTCCACATATGTAGCAATAATGCTCTACATATGTAGCAATAACGTTCCACACATGTAGCAATTACGCTCCATTATGTATTAATATCGCTCTACATATGTCGCAATAATGCTCCACATATGCAGGAATAATGCTCCACAAATGTAGTAATAACGCTCCACTATATATTAATATCACTCCATTATGTATTAATATCGCTCTACATATGTAGCAATAACGCTCCACAAATACAAGAATAACGCTCCACATATGTTGCAATAACGCTCCACATATGTAGGAATAACGCTCTACATATGTAACAATAACGCTCCACGATGTATTAATATCACTCCACATATGTAGCAATAACGCTCCACATATGTAGTTATATCGCTCCACATATGTATCAATAATGCTCCACATATGTAACAATAACACTCCACAAATGTAGCAATAACGCTCCATTTTGTATTAATATCGCTCCACATATGTCGCAATAACGCTCCACGTATGTAGCAATAACACTCAACATATGTAAGAATAGCGCGCCACATATATAGCAATAACGCTCCATTATGTATTAATATCGCTCCACATATGTAGCAATAACGCTCCACATATGTAGTAATATCACGCCACATATGTAGCAATAACGCTCTACATTTCTACAAATAACACATCACATATGTAACAACAACGCTCCATTATGTATTAATATCGCTCCACATATGTAGCAATATTAATCACGTATGTACAATATCGATCCACATATGTAGCAATATCACTCCACATATGTTACAATATCTCTCCACATATGTAGCAATAACGCTACATTATGTATTAATATTGCTCCACAAATGTATCAATAACGCTCCACAAATGTAGTAATATCGCGACACATATGTAGCAATAACACTCTACATATCCAGCAATAACACATCACAAATGTTACAACAACGCTCCATTATGTATTAATATCGTTCCACATATGTAGCAATATCAATCACGTATGTACAATATCGCTCCACATATGTATCAATAAAGCTCTACATATGTAGCAATAACACTCCACTTATGTAGCAATATCAATCCACATATGTAGCAATATCAATCCACATATGTGATAATATCTCTCCACATATGTAGCAATAACGCTCCATTATATATTAATATCGCTCCACATATGTAGCAATAACGCTCCACATATGTAGTAATATCACGCCACATATGTAGCAATAACGCTTTACATATCTAGCAATAACACATCACATATGTAACAACAACGCTCCATTATGTATTAATATCGCTCCACATATGTAGCAATATCAATCACGTATGTACAATATCGCTCCACATATGTAGCAATATCACTCCACATATGTTACAATATCTTTCCACATATGTAGCAATAACGCTCCACAAATGTAAAAATATCGCTCCACAAAAGTAGCAATAACGCGCTACATATGTAGTAATAACGCTCCACATATGTAGCAATAACGCTCCACATATGTAGCAATAACGCTCCACATATATAGCAATAACGCACCACATATGTGTGGTATCGCTCCACTTATGTAGCAAATAACGCACCATTATGTATTAATATCGCAACACATATATAGTTATAACGCTCCACATATGTTGTTATATCGCTCCACATATGTAGCAATAACGCTCCACATATGTAGCAATAACGATCCACATATGTAGCAAATAAGCTCCATTATGTATTGATATCGCTCTACATATGTCGCAATAACGCTCCATTATGTATTAATATCGCTCCTCATATTTATTAATAACGCGCCGCATATGTAGTAATATGGCTCCATATATGTAGCAATAACGCAATACATTTCTTGCAATATCCCTCTACATATGTAGCAATATCTCTCCATATATGTCGCAATAACGCTCTACATATGTAGCAATCACGCTCCATTATGTATTAATATCGCAACACATATATAGCAATAGCGCTCCACATATGTTGTTATATCGCTCCACATATGTAGCAATAATGCTCCACATGTGTCGCAAAAACACTCCACATATGTAACAATAACGCTCCATTATGTATTAATATCGCTCCACATAAGTACCAATAACACTCCACATATGTAGCAATAACGCTCAACATATGTAACAATAACGCTCCATTATGTATTAATATCGCTCCACATATGTAGCAATAACGCTCCACATATGTAGTAATATCGCGACACATATGTAGCAATAACACTCTACATATCTAGCAATAACACATCACATATGTAACAACAACGCTCCATTATGTATTAATATCGCTCCACATATGTAGCAATATCAATCACGTATTTACAATATCGCTCCACATATGTAGCAATATCACTCCACATATGTTACAATATCTCTCCATATATGTACCAATAACGCTCCACACATGTAGTAATATCGCGCTACATATGTTGCAATAACGTTCCACATATGTAGCAATAACGCTCCACATATCTAGCTGTAACACTTCACATTTGTAGCAATAGCGCTCCATTATATATTAATATCGCTCTACATATGTAACAATAACGTTCTACGTATGTACAATATGGCACTACATATGTATCAATATCATTCCACATATGTAACAATATCTCTCCACATATGTTGCAATAATGCTCAATTATGTAGTAATATCGCTCCACAAATGTAGCAATAACGCTCTACGTATGTAGCAATAACGCTCCACATATGTAGCAGTAACGCTCTAAAAATGTAGCAATAACGCTCCATTATGTATTAATATCGCTCCACATATGTAGCAATAACATTCTACATATGTTGCGATAACGCTCCACATACATAGAAATAACGCTCCGCATATGTAGAAATAATGCCTCATTATGAAATAATATCCCTCCACGTATGTAGCAATAACCCTCCACGTATGTACAATCTCACTTCACATATGTAACAATATCGCTTTACATATGTAGCAATATCTCTCCACATATGTATCAATATTGCTCCACATATGTAACAATAATGCTCCACATATGTAGCAATAACGCTCCATTATGTATTAATATCGCTCGACATATGTAGCAATAACGCTCCACATATGTCGCAATAACGCTCAACATATGTAAGAATAACGCTCCACATATATAGCAATAACGCTCCATTATGTATTAATATCGCTCCACATATTTAGCAATAACGCTCCACCAATGTAGTAATATCGCTCTACATATGTAGTAATAACGCTCCACATATGTAGTAATATCGCGCTACATATGTTACAATAACGTTCCACATATGTAGCAATAACACTCCACAAATGTAGCAATAACGCTCCATTTTGTATTAATATCGCTCCACATATGTCGCAATAACGCTCCACATATGTAGCAATAACACTCCATAAATGCAAGAATAACGCTCCACATATGTTGCAATAACGCTCCACATATGTAGAAATAACGCTCTACATATGTAACAATAACGCTCCACGATGTATTAATATCACTCCACATATGTTGCAATAACGCTTCACATATGTAGTTATATCGCTCTACATATGTATCAATAAAGCTCCACATATGTAGCAATAACACTCTACAAATGTAGCAATAACGCTCCATTTTGTATTAATATCGCTCTACATATGTCGCAATATCGCTCCACATTTGTAGCAATAACGCTCCACATATGTAATAATATCACGCCACATATGTAGCAATAACGCTCTACATATCTAGCAATAACACATCACATATGTAACAACAACGCTCCATTATGTATTAATATCGCTCCACATATGTAGCAATATCAATCACGTATGTACAATATTGCTCCACATATGTAGCAATATCACTCCACATATGTTACAATATCTCTCCACATATGTAGCAATAACGTTCCACAAATGTAGTAGTATCGCTCCACGTATGTACAATATCGCACCACATATGTAGCAATAATACTCCACAAATGTGGCAATAACGCTCCATTTTGTATTAATATCACTCCACATATGTCGCAATAACGCTCCACATATGTAGCAATAACGCTCCACAAATGTAGTAATATCGCTCCACAAAAGTAGCAATAATGCGCTACATATGTAGTAATAACGCTCCACATATGTAGCAATAACGCGCTACATATGTAGTAATAACGCTCCACATATGTATCAATAACGTTCTACACATGTAGCAATTACGCTCCATAATGTATTGATATCGCTCTACATATGTAGCAATAACGCTCCACATATGCAGGAATAACGCTCCCCATATGTAGCAATAACGCTCCACATATGTAGGAATAACACTCTACATATGTACCAATAACGCTCCATGATGTATTAATATCGCTCCGCATATATAGCAATAACGCTCTACATATGTAGTTATATCGCTCCACATATGTAGCAATAACGCTCCACATATGTAGCAATAACGCTCCACATATGTAGCAATAACACTCCACAGATGTAGCAATAATGCTCTACATATGTAGCAATAACGCTCCATTACGTATTAATATTGCTCAACATATGTAGCATTATCGCTTTACATATGTAGCAATAACGCTCTACATATGTAGCAATACCGCTCCATTATATATAAATATTGCTCCACATATGTAACAATAACGCTCCACATATGTAGTAGTATCGCTCCACATATGTAGCAAATAATATCGCTCCACATATGTTGCTCCATTATGTATTAATATCGCTCCACATATGTAGTTATATCGCTCCATTATGTATTAATATCGCTCCACATATGTAGCAGTAACGCTCCACATATGTAGCAATATCGCTCCACATATGTAGCAATAACGCTCCACATATGTATCAATAACGTTCCACACATGTAGCAATTACGCTCCATTATTTATTAATATCCCTCTACATATATAGCAATAACGCTCCACATATGCAGGAATAACGCTCTACTTATGTACCAATAACGCTCCATGATGTATTAATATCGCTCCACATATATAGCAATAGCGCTCCACATATGTAGTTATATCGCTCCACATAAGTTGTAATAACGCTCTACATATGTAGCAATAATGCTCCACATATGCAAGAATAACGCTCCACATTTGTAGCAATAACGCTCCATTATGTATTAATATCACTCCACATATGTAGTAATAGCGCTCCACATATGTAGTTATATCGCTCCACATATGTAACAATAATGCTCCACATGTGTCGCAAAAACACTCCACATATGTAACAATAACGCTCCATTATGTATTAATATCGCTCCACATAAGTACCAATAACACTCCACGTATGTAGCAATAACGCTCAACATATGTAACAATAACGCTCTATTATGTATTAATATCGCTCCACATATGTAGCAATAACGCTCCACATATGTAGTAATATCGCGACACATATGTAGCAATAACACTCTACATATCTAGCAATAACACATCACATATGTAACAACAACGCTCCATTATGTATTAATATCGGTCCACATATGTAGCAATATCAATCACGTATTTACAATATCGCTCCACATATGTAGTAATATCACTCCACATATGTTACAATATCTCTCCATATATGTACCAATAACGCTCCACATATGTAGTAATATCGCGCTACATATGTTGCAATAACGTTCCACATATGTAGCAATAACGCTCCACATATCTAGCTGTAACACTTCACATATGTAGCAATAGCGCTCCATTATATATTAATATCGCTCTACATATGTAGCAATAACGTTCTACGTATGTACAATATGGCTATACATATGTATCAATATCACTCCACATATGTAACAATATCTCTCCACATATGTTGCAATAATGCTCAATTATGTAGTAATATCGCTCCACAAATGTAGCAATAACGCTCTACATATGTAGCAATAACGCTCCACATATGTAGCAGTAACGCTCTAAAAATGTAGCAATAACGCTCCATTATGTATTAATATCGCTCCACATATGTAGCAATAACATTCTACATATGTTGCGATAACGCTCCACATACATAGAAATAACGCTCCGCATATGTAGAAATAATGCCTCATTATGAAATAATATCCCTCCACGTATGTAGCAATAACCCTCCACGTATGTACAATCTCACTTCACATATGTAACAATATCGCTTTACATATGTAGCAATATCTCTCCACATATGTATCAATATTGCTCCACATATGTAACAATAATGCTCCACATATGTAGCAATAACGCTCCATTATGTATTAATATCACAACACATATATAGCAATATCGCTCCACATATATACCAGTAACGCTCCACATATGTAGTTATATCCCTCCACATATATAGCAATTACTTACCACATATGTAGCAATAACGCTCCACATATGTAGCAATAACGCTCCACATATGTAGCAAAATCGCTTACATATGTAGTAATAACGCTCTACATATGTAGCAATAACGTTCAACACATGTAGCAATTACGCTCCATTATGTATTAATATCGCTCTACATATGTAGCAATAATGCTCCACATATGTAGGAATAACGCTCCACAAATGTAGTAATAACGCTCTACTATATATTAATATCGCTCCACATACGTAGCAATAACGCTCCACATATGTAGTGGTATCGCTCCACTTATGTAGCAAATAACACACCATTATGTATTAATATCGCAACACATATATAGTAATAACGCTCTACATATGTAGTTATATCGCTCTATTATGTATTAATATCGCTCCACATATGTAGCAATAACGCTCCACATATGTAGTAATATCGCTCCACATATGTAGCAATAACGCTCCACATATGTAGCAATTACATTCCACATATGTAGCAATTCACTCCATGCACGATGCGAGTTCAAGGATTCCTTAAGCGGGAATAGGTGGCCATCTTGATCGACAGTGGGTCTACTCATAACTTTATTAACGACAAGGTTGCCCATCGGCTGGGTTATTTTGTCTTGGACTCGAAGCCATTTGATGTGCTAATTGGCGACGGTAAGCATCTTCGGAGCACAGGGGTGTGTGCTCAGGTTACACTCTTTGTACAAAGCCACACGTTTGTTACCAATCTATTCTTGCTGCCCACGAAGGGGCTGAATGTGGTGTTGGGCGTACAATGGCTGCAGGAGCTTGGTGATGTGGTTTGGAACTTCAGGGACATGGTGATGGATTTTGAGCTGAACGGGCAGCAGGTTCAAATCGAAGCCTCGCGACCAGGCACCCTTCTCTCCGCCTAGGCCATGAGCTCCTTCTTCCAGTTCACACCCCAAGGACTTCTCTTGCAACAGCATGCCACTATCGGGGTGCCTCAAGACGAGCTGCCTTTTGATCTTCAGGAGTTATTGACCGCCCACCAGGATCTCTTCGCAGAGCCATAGGGTCTTCCTCCGGTCCGGCCTCATGACCATCATATTCCTATCATTCCAAGCGTAGCCCCTGCCAATGTCCACCCTTACCGCTATCCCCACATCCAAAAATCTGAAATTGAGAAGCTTGTGGCAAACATGCTACAGTCTGGGATCATTCGTCCTAGTACGAGTTTGTACTCGTCTCCAGTGTTGTTGGTTCGCAAGAAGGATGGTTGTGGCAGTTCTGTGTTGACTATCGTGCTCTGAATGCGATCACCGTCAAGGACAAGTACCCCATACCGGTGATTGAGGAGCTATTGGATGAGCTAACAGGTGCCACGGTCTTTAGTAAGCTCGACCTACGTTCAGGCTATCATCAGATTCGGGTGCAGCCAGCGGATGTGCACAAGACGGCATTCTGGACTCATGATGTCCATTTCGAGTTCCTAGTTATGCCATTAGGTCTGACCAACGCCCCCTCCACCTTTCAGTGCCTCATGAATGATATTTTACGGTCGCTCCCTGTCCCTGTTTGTGTATGAGAAAGAGATGTTGGCCATTGTCCTCACTGTTGACAAGTGGCGCCCTTACTTACTCGGTCGCCGGTTCCTTATCAGTACTGATCACCAGCCACTGAAATACTTCTTGGAACAATGAGTGTCTACTCCCTCTCAACATCGGTGGTTAAGCAAGTTGTTGGGCTATGACTATGAGGTCATGTACAAGAAGGGGTCAAAGAACATCGTGGCCGATGTGCTCTCTCGCAGTACGACACCGGGCTCTTGTTTGGCTCTCTCTACTCTCTCTTGCCCCTTTATCGATGAGATACGGCAGGCCTATGGTGAGGATTCTTGGGCACAGGAGGTAATTACCGGCCTGTAAACCGACCTTGCTGGCCATCCTTTCTTTGTGTGGTGGGATGACCTTCTCTTCTGGAAGTACCACTTGTGGGTTCCTGATGTTGCTGACCTCCGCCACCACATCCTATCGCACTTCCATGACTCTCCTATGGCTGGTCACGAGGGCACCTTCCGTACCTACAAATAGGTCAGCCAGAGCTTTCTATGGCAGGGAATACGTCAAGCAGTCCATGACTACGTGGCCGCTTGTGATGTTTGTCAACGGGCTAAAGCGACCACAACCTCGCCCGCTGGTTTGTTGCAGCCCTTGCCTATTTTAGATAAGGTTTGGGAAGACGTTTCGATTGACTTTGTGAAGACTTTACCCGTGGTGCAAGGCAAGTCTGTCATTATGGTGGTGGTGAATCGGCTATCCAAGTATGCTCATTTTTGCGCACTGGGCCATCCCTTCACCGCCAAGACTATAGATGAGCTCTATGTTAGCGAGGTGGACTATATATGTTGCAGACATGCAATGAGGTCTTACGCTAGCTCAAGGGGACTTTGTCGTCTGCCCAGAACAGGATGAAGCAGATTTATGATCGTCTCCATATTGATCGTGAGTATGTGTTGGGTGATTTGGTTTATGTATCGATCCTTCCTCATTGCCAGACCTCCTTGTTTTAGCCTGAGAACTCCAAGCTTGCTCCCCGTTTCCATGGTCTATATGTTATTGAGGAGCATGTTGGCCCTGTGGCCTACCGCCTGACTTTGCCCCTTGACTCCTTGGTTCACCCTATCATTCATGTGTCCCGTCTGCGACGATTTGTGGGTGACAAGTCATTGGCTGTTAGTGCTCCTCCTCCTCCCCTGATGGGAGCTGTTCCACCATCCGACCCTGTCCCTACTTTAGTGCTTGAGAAGCATCGGGTTCGTCGCTCCAGTCGCATTATTACTGAGGTCTTGATTTCTTGGCAGGGGCAGCCTCTTGCGAACTCTACGTGGATGCCTGAAGATGAGTTTATGACTCACTTTCTAGTATGGCCGCCTTGCAGACAAGTCAAATAGCAAAAGTGTAGTAGAGTGTTGTGCACGATGACCAGATTCCCAAGGACTCACCCAGACTATACTCTATTGTTTTTACTTAGTTACATTGAACTATTTATTATTATAATAATTTAATATTTACTTTGATTTTGTATTTAGGTATAAAATTATGTTGGTTTAGTTAGTAGCCCGAGCTAGCCGACCCACTAACTAGCATGTTCACCTAGGGAACTGGCCGGCCTGGGTTGGGTTGGCACAACTCCCTAAGGGACTGGTCATCCCCTATATAGGGCGGCTCTCTTATTTAACATTATGCAATTGAAATTACTAATATTTTCTCCCCTTTCTTCCTTACTTTTTCTCTTTCCCTACATAAATCTCCTAAGTACCGATTGTGCCTACACCAGGCACATCATTTAAATACGGGTTTCATTTATAAGTTAATTCTTGGGTCTAATAATAGTGACTGAAGTACAAAAGAGGTTTTTGACAAGAGTCCCACATAAAAAACACATAAAAACCCTTAATATTTAAAATCAACAGCACATACATTAACACCTATATAAATAGTACTAATATTCCCTAACATGTACACCATCAATCTCATATATAAAATCTCATATATAAAAGGCTCCCATCCAATCTTTACGCTAGGCTTATAATCAAAGTGGAGCATTACATAAAAATTATTGACAAGTTCTATTTGACCCCCTTAAAAATTCGGGCTCTCTACCCTTCCAACCTTCTCAGCCAATTTTTTTTTTATTTTTCATCAATTTTTTCTAAACCAAACAGAAATGACCAAATTAAATCCAAATCCTGAACTTGACACTATGGCCGTAAAAGAACAGGAACACATTTTAATCCATAATCAAACATTAAAACAGTAAAGTCTTCATCCAAAGCCATTTATGATATCAAAGCTTCCTGTGAATGCAATGTCTATATGCATTGATTGTTTGTGCACGTACTTTGAGAGAAAAGGGGGGTTAAGTGTCCATTGTGTAAGGACTACAGCCAAGAAAATTACTCCTAACTCCAACGTCAAATGAGGGAAAATATGGCAATTTGGAAACTACTTCTATAGGGTAGCTGCCAGTTGCAACATCATGGTTGCTGCTCATATATCTGCATGTACGCTTCCGAAAGAGCAACCATCTGGGGCAAAGTTTCCGCTACATGCAAATCTTGCATTTCGTACCTGCGAGGTGTATGTGTAAGATACCACAATGTTCTAAATGTGCATAAAAGCTGCAATTGAGCGAGTTCAAAATTCACCATAGCTCTTCTGATTTTCTTTGTACAAAAACTCTGTAAAATCCTTCACCAGGCTTTCCATCATGGACAATGTTCGCAATCAAATCGTACTTTGATCGCAGCTTCTCATTATCTTTTGGTGTTGGCAATGGAATGTAATCCTTCAACTCAAGGTTCTTGACAGGAAAATTGACTGGTACACAAATACATGCAAGTACAAAGAAAGGTTACATTACTTAAATAAGAAATAAACCGTCCAAGACAATACTCTACAAAGGTCCAGAGGACTAATAATATATAATATCGACCTCAGGGACCCATTACCAGCCACAAAGATCTAAAAATTAAAAATTTATCATGATAGCTGGGACCTTCATATCCCTCAGTAAACATTGGCCCCAACGGTCGCAGGCAACTATCAAAATATAAGAATTCTATTGACATCTTTGTAGCAAAACTATACTCAAAAGTTCCTATTCCGATATCACCATCTGAATAGCATTGGTAAAACAACATAACATAAAAAGAAGCTAAGCAAACATAACAAAATAACACCTTTATCATATAAGAAAGAACTAACCAAGGGTAGGATTTTTTTCAACAAAAAAATTGTTCTTGGTAAACCGGCGCATATGAAGAATTAGATACTGTGGCAGTTTGGTGACACGGTAACACATCCTAGCTAGGCAGGGCCGCACAACCTCTGTGACAGAATCTCCATCAAATTTCTTCAGTATATTGAAAAGCGGAACCTGGCATAATTAAGACATACCTAAAATCAGATATTCTCTACTCACAGATACGGAATTTTAAATAAATCACATTTTCTTTTCTCAAGCAATATGCTCAACAGTAGGCAGAAAATCAAAAAAGAAAACTGAAACCTTCACCAGTACAGTTGCAAAAACCCATGTTAATATGCCCAAAGGTCCATATCAGATCTTACAATTAAATATTTAAACGTTTCGACAATGGCTTAGTAATTATTAAACGAAAGATAAAATGTATCTCTCCACTTTTTTATTATTAATAGGGTTTACAATTTGCAAATACACGTTTGTTTGCACAAATGAGTTACAATTTGCAAAAGATCACACTAAGGTGGATTGCTGGGGCGATTCAGAGTAATTATTTTTTTAAATATCTTATTTTAGGCAAAGTCACTACAAAAGTGCTTAAAAACTGTGCAAACAATTATGCATCTAGAAATCCAGGCCTCGAACACTTCTCCATTTTCACATTTATATTTCAGCATTTCTGGCATTACGTGCTATTCTGCCATATGAGTGACTACATATAGATCATGCAAATAAGTGACAGCCTGTCACTGTACATTTTGGTGTAGGCCCATTCATGATGCTTGCAGGGATGTTTCTTTTATTAGGATATTTATAGCTTACAGACAAATTAGGTGGCTTTCTATAGTTGCATAATGCTTCCACAAATCCAGGTCACCAACACTTTTCTCCATTGTCACATTTCTATTTCAATATTTCCGAAATTACTTGCCATTCTGCCATATGAGTGAGTACATATGGATTATACAAATAAGTGACAGCCTGTCACTCTACAACTTGGTGTAAGCCAATTCATTATGCTTGCAGGGATGTTTCTTGGCTCTTATTAGGTTTTTTATAGCTTACAAACAAATTGACCGGCTTTCTAGAGTTGAATTATGCATGAATAATAGATAAACACTACAAGGTAAAAAATTAACCAAAATTCATACAAAAAAAAAAATGTCCCTATCTAGATATATATATATATACACACACACACATATAGAGAGAGAGAGAGAGAACTTCCAAATCAAGTTTTAGCCTGATATCAATACAGACCTGTGGTATAATATTTTTCTCCATGACATCTTTAAACAAAGGTGGTGGAGGCAAATCAAGTCCAAGCATTAAGAAAGGCATCCTAAATGTCTCTGTAACAATATTTTTGGTTTCAACTCCACCTTCCGACCCAGCATCAAGATTATGCTGCTCATCATCGTTTTTTTCACCTAACGCTCTTCCATGTATCTCTTTTACAACTTCTAGTTCTCCCTACAACCAGCATATTCTTATAACAATTGATTAAAGTTAAGAAGATAATAAATGGGGAACATATATTACAAACAAAAATCTGATACCTGAAAGCATTGATGGATTACGGTGCTACTGTTTTTTTTTGAACCTCTAAGATCTGCATGAAGAGTATTGAGTAGCCAAGACATAAATTCCACAGGATCTGATTGCACACCAATTCGAAACTTCTTCTTACTAGCTTTCATAACAGCTTGTAGAAATTCATGAGGGCTTACCTGCAAAGAGATGTGAAGAAAAATTCAACCTCGCTTTCTGATCTATTGACTTGAGTATGAGATCACAATCCAGAGCAACTGAGAAAAATTACAGTGCTTCAGTAAAAAATACCTGTCCTTTGAAGTTTCTTGCATGCCAAATTTTCCGTGTAAGCTCTCCAAAACGATGAACAAGAGGAGACTTATAGTTTTGATAGTTCTCAGGAATCAAAAAGAAATTTCTTAGCGGTGTAACTCGCATCAAAGATTGAATTGTGACATTCACAAAATCAGTCTCCTTAATGTTGTTAAGGCCCACCTGGGTATACAAAAAAAAAACCTTGATCAATATAAAAAAGCACAACTATAACAAGTCATTAATGTAATAGAACCCAGCATATATAAAAATAAGGTTATAATATAAATATTTAAAAACAAAGACAGTAACCATAAGCTACATATAAAGGCAATAATAAGAAAAACAGCCATACAAGAATATGTCTTACCATCCCAGGAAGATAATCTGATCCATCAAGCGCCCTAGACCACTGCTTATTTTTGTCAAGCTGTGATACTTGTTCTCTTGTGAATCTGCCAGCCAGTAAATAATGGGTCCAATACTGATTCATGAATGTTTTGATACTAATACTGCTCAAGTAAAATACAATTTACCGAGATAACAAAAGAGCAAGCCACATAAAAGTTCAATTGTATCTTCAATAAGTAAGAATTGGAAATATGACAGTATCTCTGCCTAGCAAACTTTGAGCTCAGCTAACTACCTGCCAGACAGGAGTGCTCTGGATAGAGGTTGAGTCAACTCCCCCAACAAGTTCACCTATGATAGTGTTTCCGAAGCTTTCAAAAGAAAGCAAAAGAACAAAAAAAATATGCCTCATTTGACTGTTTCAACTTAGGCTCACAATTTAAAAGATGAGGAGAATTCTTGCATACAAATTATCTTTTTTTGAAAGATCCCTTAATTTTTATTCAAAAAAAAAAAATTGTAACAGCCCCTCCAAGAAGTGTATTGTTGGGATCATCACTGCTCCTATATGAGAAGGCTAACTCCTCTGTGCATGCATGGCCAAAAGCTGCACATGGTTGTGAGGCTCCATCTGAACAGAGAACAGGGCCCCTTTTTTCAGATGTGAAGGCCCTGATCATATTATAAATTTGATGCAAGCAGCTACATGCAAAGTGTTTGCGTCTGCCATTTACAATATCATAAAATGTGCGTTCTAGATATTATGATACTGTAAAGGGTAGACGCAAACATTTTGCACCAAGTTGCTCACAACAAATTTATAATTTTTTTTTCTGTAAAGTTTTAACTACTGGATAGTAGGCCAATTCCTAGTTCAGACAAAAACTTGCTCCAGAATAGAGAAACCAGCTCTTAAGAGTAAAACAGCATCAATACCTTGGGTTTAAAACATGCCGGATATCATCCAATGATGGATCATTGATTTCATACCCATCAGGAAGACAGTACACTTTCTCGGTCTGAAGATTAATGTAGATATGGTGCCCTGCTTCAAGACTATGAGTATATGCATGAGATTTACGACCTCTCCCTTGATAGTACTTGCCACATACTAAGCATGCATAAACATTCAAGTTAGAAAGGGAAACCGAACAGAACTTCTCAAAGTCGAAGTCCAGAACCTGCACAGCGCACCAAAGACCTCAATAGGGACATTATCATCACTGTCAACCTTGCAATGCACGTGTAGGTGAGTCAGCTTTCTGAAAATCAGATAAAAGATAGTAGCAAGTTCCATTTGAAGACGAAATTTGTTCGGTTAAAGTACATTGACCACATGTAACAAAGAAGAAGGAAAAAATAGCTATTCAGGAATCAAGTACATGAACAGCATCCGTTTTCCACTTGAATCAGGGGAACACAAAGTACGATAATTTACGCAGTACATTGATGTCGACGACAGTTAAAAGGCCCTAAAGCTGCAAACAAATACATTCCTTTTTCTTTTCTCACATGTAACATGTTAGCTCATTCAAAATGGTTGCTGCCGGTGTCCAAATTAGAGTGGAGTAAGAGAAAACAGCTAAACAAGAAGAAAAAATTACCTGGCGATTAACAGTGTCCAAGTAGGGGCAATCCCTGCGGACCTCAACCTGGCGCTGGCGCCCAGATTGAGTTGATTCTTTCTCGGAAAAGTCGCCATCGCTCGAGTAATAGGTAATATACTTGTCTTCAATGAGTTTCTTAGAAGCGTTGGCAGAATCTAAGGGTTTCGCTGTGTCTTCTTTTTCCCTTTCGTAGCAACCATCAGCACGGCTATCGGCCTCGTCATCATCGTCATCGTCATAATAGGAAGCAGCGAGGGGAAGAAGTGGATTGGGCCGGAGGGAATCAGAAGGCGAAGAAGGCAGGGGAGAGTGGCTTGTCTTTCGCCGCTTCAGGTCTGCGCCGTCTTCATCTCTCTTCGCGTTCGGCATCTCCTCGGCGCTCCACATCGACGTTGAATCGCTCTCTAAGTAGGGATGCCACCGGGTCGGGTGTAAAATAGCTATTTAGGTTAAAAAGCCTGGGTTGGGTTTTATAAAAATAAAAGGAAAAAATTTTAAAATTTATATTTATAACTTTATATGGGATGGGTTTTACTAAATTTAAACTTAATATTATTTAAAAAATTATAAATTTAAATTTAATATATCCATATTTTAAAAATTAGCCTAGACATTCACCCTTATTGGTGTCTGGGTTAGTTCAACCGGAGGTCTTCAACCGGGGTCAACCCAGTTGAACCCGGTTGATAACTTACATAAATACTTATCTTCATTCTTCCCCAAACCCTAAGATTAAAGAGAAAGATTTAGAACTCTACGGGCGGCTCTACACCGCATAGGTTGATCTTCCTCCTTCCCCCTTCTCCTCATTGGCATGCTGGCCACGACCAGATGACCCCTTTCCTCCTTTCCTTATTTCTCCTCTTCGGTGGCCTGGCCAAATCCTGATGCTCCCTTCCTTCTTCCCATCTTCCCCTTTCCTGTCTCTTGCCCGGTAGCCCATCCCGACCCGACAACCCCTCACTCTTTCCGCTCTTCCCTTTTCTCCCTTCCCCTCCATCTCTTCCTCGGTAGCCCAGCCTCAAGCTCCCGACCCCAACAACCACCTTTTTCCTTCCCCTCTTTCCTCTTCCCCCTTCCCCTCCATCTTCTCCTTGGTTGCCCAACCACAACCCCAACCCCCGAGCACCCCCCGGCCCTAACTTCCCTTCCCTCTCCTCCCCGGCAGCCCACACCCAACCTTTCCTTCCATGGCACCGGCACCACCCTTTTCCTCCCCAACACTGGCAACACCCACGACCACCCCGTCAGTTTCCCCCTTCCGCCTACTAATTTTCCCCTTTCTGTTCTTTTTTTTTTCCTAAAGCCTGGACTGGCCCGATTGTCCGGGTCACCAGTTGGACCGGCTTGGTTAAATTGACCTGCCCGGGTCAATGTTACTCGGCAACCTGGATGACTTAGCCCAAAATTTTAACCAGGCCCAGTTAAACTCGATTGAACTGGCCGAGCCGGTTCGTGTTTTAAAACACTGATTCAAGTTGAATTCAAAAACTCAAACCCAACCCAATAGGGTCAGGTCGGGTTTTACCATATATCTGTAAGGTGGTTTTTTGGTTTTTTTTCTTCTAAGTGGGAATGTGGTGCGGGGGTAGGAGTGTAGGGGGGAGATATAGGAGGGGGAGGGAATGTAGGGTCTGTTTGTTTCGTCTAAATGTGTGTCTGAAAAGCCATATGCAACTCTATTTATCTAACCAACTATAGACATAAAAGGGGAAATTATTTAAATAATATTAAAAAAAATAAATAATTACCAAAATTATAGACTTTGGGAAATATTTCTCAAAGTGGTGTCGCTTTTGGCCACTTAGGTGTCAGCCAAGCGCTAGCACCTGCGTGGCTTTTTTTTATTGCGTCCTTTGGAAGAACAAAATCATGTTTAAATTGATTTCGTCCTTCCAAATGACGAAATACATGCACTTGGCTTTTCGACTCAAGAAAGAATGACAGTGTCATGATCCGAGCCTTGAGACTGGTCCAAAGACCATCCACACGATCGGAGTGCACCTAGACTCACGTTGTAACAAGACAATAAAATATTCTGCAAAGGATAAAGAATTGAAACTAAAACTTGAATAACCTACTAAACTTTTATTGAATCAAAATCAATTAAGTTTCACCCATGGGATATTCATCTGCATCTACAATTTAACTACTTGATTTCTTAGAAGAAAAATAATCAAACTAATCCTAATTCTCTCATCATCTCTATGAATGATGGCTCTCTATCCTTTCTTGACATTCCTATGCATTCAAATCTGCAAATAAACCTGCGAGCAAAAAATACGCCTGGTGGAACGCACATTCTACTTGTGAGCTAAAAGCTATGTGATCATGCCTCAAATAGAATATGTATTGTATTTTAGTAATCATTGATCATACAATAATAAGGATTCAATACTCAAGTCTCAGCATGATATCTAAACATGGTCATCATATATGCATCACAATTAATTTTGCATTTACATTATCATTCATCGTGTCATATATTCACATAATCACCATATGCATCATATATCGTAGTACACACACAACCGATTCCCTATATCACCCAAAGAATTAGCTATGTGATCTGTGAGTTGCGCCGGTGTGAGAGCATCGTGGGTGGTCATCCGTGTGCACTCGATATGACCTATAAAAACTAGGAGGGAACTACCAAAGGCTGGGGTTCACCCTCATCCCTACATAGCACCTGGGTAATCTTATTATCTTGATCCTGAAGTTAAGGCACTACACCCTGACCTTAACTACCCTTGTCAACCTCTCACTCTTAGGTTGGTTCTTAATTCCTAATCTACCACTTATGCAATATAATGCTCTCACATGCCCATAAAGAGAGAAAAACATATTCTATACAGTTCAACCCAAGAACATAAAAGCTCTTATGAGTCACCAATGAGATTGAATAATAAGCACATAAGTTCATAAAACAAGAGTTGAAATATCACCCACATTGTCTATCCAATTCATCAACCTGATAGAACATAGGCTTGCACTATCTATCCATAATTGGTATGTAACCCAATTTATTGCAACCTGCATAGAGTGGCATATATATATATATATATATATATATATATATATATATATATATATATATATATATATATATATATATATATATATATATCAAAATTTGCATTTCCCTCTTGAATATAACCTATAACATCTCATAGTTAAAGCACAACTTTGTAATAGTCAAATAATTACCCAACATACATCACCCAACCTCCCCTGCATAAATCACTCTATCAACACAGGAGGACATTCGTCATTTTAGCCTGAACATGTACACAACGGATTTTGGGTAAAACATGTACTAAACAATTTAGAGCAGAACCTATATTGGTCATCTTAGAATGAAACATACTTCAACAGATTAGTACCACACATCTATTAACCTTTGAAACAAACTTTAAATTTCACATTTATCCAGTGTTGGGGCAGAGCTTGTTTTAATCCAAAACATATGCCCAACGTTGGAGCAAAGTACATATTCAATTAAAACATGTGCATGCAATTGTCGTTGAAATAATATGTATATCTAGCTCAAATTATGTATCACACGGTGGAGGTGGAGCAGTTCATACCCTTGAATTATATTTGAATCAAATATATTTCATATGCTAGAACATTGCATAAAGTTCACTCAATTAATATTGCAAATATTAGGTAATGCATAAGATAACTTCATTATATTTTTCAGATAGTTAACAGGGCCTAAAATCAACTAAGCATATAACTCGGGCATTAGGCAATGCTTGTATACAAGTCTAATCATATCACAGATGTCACGAACTGGATTTTCAAAAACCTTTTTAAATCAAGCACACTCAATAAATCACAATTTTTTTTATTTAAATCAAATCAAATCAATCAACTAAATATCTAGGTCATGATAATTGGGGTTCATAAATATGAATATCAAAATATATGATATTATTACACGCGTTAAAATTTGACAAATAGCAGTTAACCCTCTAAGTACAAGTCTGCCAATTGTCCGAAAATAAATAACCAAGTAAAGTTGGCTCTCACGCCAGTAATTACAATTACTTACAAAATTGGAGAAGTAAGAAACTAGATCCCACTAGTGCAATGTCGTCCTCAAACGCTCACCAACGTCTTGATCTCGTAATGTCCTCATCAAAAGAACCTACAACCAAACAAGACCAACATAACAACCAAGCATCTCCTCCCCTTGGAGGAGTGTTACAAATGAATAAAAGTATAATTTAATATTTTTCGAATAGGGCCAACATCACCCTATGTTAGATGCCTACGTACTCATTAGACAACATCTCCAATGTTTCCAACAAGATCTGTCACACTCCAGTGCCTGCCCGACTTGACCCAAACCCAGTCCAAGGGCCGGTCGAAACACACGAGGACAACTAAATTGCATTGCGAAAGACTTTAACCCCTTAATCGGGTAATTATCACAAACACAAAGTCGCACACCTTTAGTCCTTTGAGCAAGTGAAATAAGGTAAAATAAAAGAGGATAACAATCCTGAAATGAATCCTCACTCTCAACCCACATGTATAACATCCTGAGCCGACACATGGCTTGAAATAAGAAAATATGAGAGAAGCCTAAAAGCATAAGATATACACGAGTCTGAAGCATAATCATCTACACAAAGTGTTCTATGATCATAATAGCATAAATTAGAAGATAAAATAACATCTAAAAACATCCATGCCTAATCCCACGCATATCCCAGTCATCCCTCATACAGGGAGTCCTGATTAACTACATGTCACACCATGCAGCCCCAAAACAAAAACACATAAAGGGGGTGAGTAAAACTTAGTAAGGTTTGAAATATGGTGACATTAATCAGAAAACAACTACGACACCTCAACAAGGTAATTCATATCAATGTTTCACATAATATCCCAATTTCTGATTAATTCCCCTACCATACCCCTATTTACCCATAAGTAACCATCATGCATACAAGTATCTCATACATACAAATCATGGCATGCATAATCATATTATGGAACAACATCCATCTTTCATAATAAGTGATTCTCACACAATCACATCCATAATCAGGCTCATCAATTCATTCTCTTTCATAACATTCAACCTGCATAACCCGTGTTTTCAACACGTAATCACATAATACATATTCATATCATTCATCCATAGATCATTCACCTTGCACGATAAGAGTCTCAATCACACAATAATAAATCATGTATAATAAATCATATTCATACGTGTCACATAATCTCAATTATCCCTACACAACCTATGTAACCTGGGCATAATATTATCTAATGCACATGCATCATCAACAAATGGTGAATGTCTCCATCATGGAGAGAAATACAATCATGTCATAAAGGTTGGACATAGTCCAGTTTCCACAAAGGAAACCTAAAGAGTTCGGGTGTAAGGACCCTCATCTTTAAACCGGGTTTTGGTTTTCTTTAATTATGAGTTATCGTGAGGTTTACGTGTTTTCTGATCTTATTCGGTGATTTCGTGAAATAAATAGTGTTTGTGATGGTTTTAACCAAAATTAACTTCAATATTAGTGGTTTTAAGTGATTTTAAACCAAATGTGAATTTTTGAGATTTTTCGGAATTTTTACTATTTTCCCAAAAATTAGGGTTTTGGCGGGACCCCTGTGGGCCCCACCGTCGAAAATTTTATTTGTGTCAAATGAACATAGACATATACTTAAGGTCACACAAAAATTTTCAGAATTTTATTAGGCTTAATTTGTACTTAAATTTGCAAAATACCCACTTTTAGCCTACTTTTCATATTTACACCCCAAAACTTACCTATGCATACCCCAACCCTTACTATAAAAGGGCAGACCTGAGCCATTTCTATTTTTGGGAATAGGCTAAGGAAGGAGGGCTGGCCTAATCCCCACTTAGGCCCGAATTAGAAGCCGATTAAGGTAAGCTTACTCTAATTAAGCACTAATCCATAACTTTTCTCTTTATTTCTTCCAAATCTACCATTTTCCCCTTGATTCAATTCGTTTTTGACCATCAAAAGCTATTGATTTGTGTTTTACTACAAACCCTAACATTCAAATTTTGATTTTTACTACCAACAAGCCCTAGATCTAAGGTTTAATTAAGGATTTCTTGAGTAAATCGATTTCTATTAGAGTTTAATTCAAACTCATTGTGTTTTCAAGGATTTCAAGAAGGGTGACTCTTCAATCCGAGCTTAATCAAGTGCTGAGGTAATGGGTCTTCGAAATCTCTGTTTGTCCATGGTAAAACTCTTCATTTTTGGCTTATTTCGAAATGGTTTGCTTGATTTAGTATGTTAATGGTAAGATTAGAAAATGGAATTATTTAATCCCGATTTCTTAGGGTTTTGCATTATTATGGTTTGGTTTGATATTCTGGAAGTCAAGGAGGACTTTTGATGATGATTAGGGTGTTAGATGTGGATTTGAAGTATTATCTATGGTGTTTCGGTTTGGATTTGCGAAAGGAAGAAGATGACTGTTCTACCGTATTGGCAATTGATCGGCCCTGCAGGGCGATCGATCAGCTGAACTGTAAATTTCAAATTTTTGCGTGTAACCGATCGAACGGCCTGAAGGGCGATCGATCGGCTACACAGAAAATTGCATGTTGTGCATATGATGTCTATTTTGATGATTTCACTTTAGCTTGCCAATTTTATATGAATGTGGAGTGTTTTAAGCTATATTAGGCTACTGGAAATGCATGCTATTAAGTTTATGGAGTTGAGATATGTGCTTAGAAATGGTGGAATGACTTATGTTTTGGGGCATGATGTTGGAATCGTTATCTTGAAATTATGAATAGTTGTTTCCCTTTGGTTAAGCACATTTTCAGTAGGACTACAATCATTGTTGGACTGATTTGTCATGATAAATTGTGATTAATGGTGTGTGAATGTTGGTGAATGTCATGACTCAATGATGAAATGAGTGATGTTATAGGTGTTTAGCCTTTGTGGTTGAGTTTTGAATTTAGCTATGATTTCAACGATTCTTCTACTATGATTTCCGCTGGAATTCATGTTTAGATAGAAATTCACATGTGTAGTGTGGTAGTGAGTTGATTTTCAAGCATGTTGATATGCATTATGTGAAATGTTTCTACTAGTTACACACACACATGTGGGGGTTAAATGATGATATTGAAGCTTGACATTGTGAGTAGGAATGATGCATTAGGGGCTGATGAGAGCACTTATCATGGATTAGGATTCATGTATGCTTTGCCCACGTATGTAACATGCTGCATGCATCATGAAAATGGATTTCCAATTGAGGCTTCATCGTGATTAATCGAATTTGACCGATTGGATGCAATGTGATGAAATTGTATGCCGGATTGATCGGTCATGGATTAATCGCAAGTTGATTGGTCCGAAAGGACATATTTTGATTTAAAGTTCCTGTGTGGAACGATTTGGAGTTCCTGTGTGGAACGAGTGCACTCCCCGGGTTGAGTCTAATTAAAGGGAATGATGTGGGGACGAGTTGTGTACTTGTCTTGCGGATTGTGAGAATGTTATTATGAGTGTCATCTGGACCCTGAGAATCCAGTGTGGTATGCCGTGTGCACCCCGCTACAACGTGTTCTAGGGTTCTCTGTGTGAGAACTCGGGCTCTTCCCTCCGCAGGAGATGTCCCTGGGTGAACACCCCTGCTCTAGATTCTCTGTGTGAGAATGGGACATCCTTGGCCAGGATCGTCCAGGGCGAGTAGTATTAGGGATTGACAACCCCGATCTTTCTTTAATTCTTGTGTAGAATTTTAGATCATGACACGCCTTCGTGGCCTTGTCTATGCTCCCGTCTGTGTGACATTAGTGTGTGATTACTCCTTGATGGAGGTTGTTTGTGATGATATAATGCATGTGGGAATATGCATGTTAGAGATACATCCATGCATGCTGATTTTGATATTATGCATGTGGAATATGTATGTTAGAGATACATCCATGCATGTTGATGTTGATGTTATGCATGTGGAATATGTATGTTAGAGATACATCCATGCATGTTGATTTTGATGTTATGCATGTGGAATATGTATGTTAGAGATACATCCATGCAGGATTGGTTATGATGTGAATGCATGTGGGAATATGTATGTTAGAGATACATCCATGTAGGTTGTGATGATATTATGCATTATGATGCAGTGTTAGGTGATCTGAATGTGTGATCAGAAAGTGATGCACCATGTAAATCTTTGATCTGAACGATCTCATTGCTAAGCTATCACATTTTCTACGTTGATAGTGATATTAAAACTATTGCTGAGTGTTAAAACTCACCCCTCTTTTGTGTTTTGATTTGGGGCTGTGTGGTGCGACACACAGACAGACAGGATTGCCTCTTTGAGGAAAGGTCAGAGGTAGCTTGGGTGTGATGATGGAGATCGTTGTGTGAATTACCTGCGTTTGTTTCATGCTTTATGTTCGAACCTTTGTGTAGGGTTCTTGTTTGGATTTATGTCATATTTTGCAGTTGTGATGCTTATGACTTGTTTTGAGCCGGTGTGGGCTTTACTTAACTAAGTTTGTGGGTTTGAGATTGTTGTTTACTTTGTGTTAAGCAACACATTTTCCCCCCTTTTTATTTACTCTTGCTCAAAGGATTGTGCGCACTCCGTGTTTCTGTTAATCGCCCGTGGTTAGGGATTAAGTCTTCCGCTAGATCATTTCTCAATTTTTACTTCGTCGCCCCCGCGCGTTTGACCGGCCCCCGGACCGGGTTCAGCTCGGGTCGGGCATCGCCAGGGCGTGACATCGGGGTAGTCAACTCCAAAGTTTGCTCGCCCAAGACAATCATGGCCAAGGACGTCTAAATCTTACACAGAGAACCTAGAGCATGTGTGCTTGCTCTCGACATCTCCTACGGCGGGAAGAGTCCAAATTCCCACATGGGGAACCTAAAACATGTGGTAGCCGGTGCACAAAGGCATACCATTCTAGATTTTCAAGGTCCAGATGACTATCTCAAGAAATCTCAACCGCATGACAAGTACACAACTCGTCACCATTCAACTCAACTTAACATATACTTAGATCGACTCAAACCAGGGAGTATCCATGTTCCACACAGGAACTCAAATCAAAATTATGTCCTTTTGGACCAACTAATTTCTGATAAGCCAGTGATCGATTAATCCAGCACGCAATCTCACATAATTACATCTAATCGATCAACCATGGCTAAACACTGTAAAGTCTCAATCGGAAATCCGTTTCATAATGCATGCAACATAGTATATATGTGGGAAAAGCATACATGAAACCTATTCATGATATGTGCTCCCATCAACACCTCATGCATCATTCATAATCATAATGTCAAACATCATCATGATCATCCCCACATGTGTGAACATGGTAGAAACATTCAACTCTAAGCATACAAACATGCCTTATAAATAACTCATTATCACACCACACATGCTCTTTAATATCTAATTATGCTTTTTAACTGAAATCACGAGTGAAAACCATCGTAAACCATTAATCAAATCAAGTGTAACCTCATGCTAAACCTATGCAAGCACATTCACACCACACTTGAATCTAGACATGGCACCATTCATTTACCCATAATTTAATTACATTATATGAAGACATACCAGTTCATTCTCATGCTACTCGCTAGAATCATGCTTAAAAAGTACGGAATAATTCAATCGCATATTCAAGATAAGCAATTCCTAACATATGTAGCCACCAACATACAATTTCACATAATACTTAAATACTCTTCATAATTTCCAACACCAATAACATGCCCTTCCAATGACTCATTCTAGCATAAATTACTCAACATGAACTTAAGAAATGATATCTAAGAGTAAAAGCATAAAAATAAGCAAAAGAAACAAAATTGCCAAAACTGCAGTACTACCGTTCGATTGGCTTGTATGGCCATTCGAATGCCAAAACGTGTTTTTTTGGTTCGTGTTCCCCACTTCGAAATCAAAACCGAAACTTCTCAAAAATAACTTAAACTACCAAATCCTATTCCCAAGCATCACCATAATCAAATCCATGCTTAATATCTAACTATTACTACCCTAAGAAATTTTATCAAAGATTAAACCTTTCTCAAATCACTATTAAAGCTCATACCACTTCAAAACTTCAACAAAACTCGAATCTGAAACCACAACAATGTTTAACACTAAAATACTTACCTTCCAACAACTTCTTGATTCGAAAGGACCTGACCGAAGTGGAAGGGCATGGCCCACAACTACACCTTAACAAAAGTGGCAGGAGAAGCTGTCACGCCCAAGGTTTTTCCACACATTCACTTTAAAATTTTACTAAAATTCCATTTTCATAACACAGATGTAAATCAAATAAATTAACAAAATTTAAAACGTGTGAAACAACTCTCATAAATTAAATCATCCTAAAACAAACAAACGTTCTCAGGTGTAACCTAAAACAAAAATGTGCGATTAAAATCTACCATGGCCATGGGTTTTTAAAAACAAAAAACCTCCCATGCATCTCTGAGTACAAGTTCTTTCACAGTCTAAAAATGAATCGTACATACATACACAAGGCTAGTATATAATACATTTCTCTCACCTTAAACAAAACATGAGATCGCAACACCAAATTCCACATAGCTTCACTACGATTTCACTGCGCTCAAAGTCGAGGAAGAATTGTCCACACGTGGAAAAGTCCAGTCTCAAACAGCTATCGATCGACCTGCAAAAGCCTCCAGTCGAAGGGGCTAAAAAGATGGGGTGAGTATTTTCATACTCAGTAGGAAAATACCCAGTAGGGGACAAATATAAATTAATGAACTCCGTAAGTTCATATATAGATGCTTCCATGCAATCACACATGAAGCAAAAAAAAAGAATAAGAAGTATAAATAAGGTCACGCATACAAATCATCATACAAATCGAACTTACACTTACTCATATATCATGCTCTTACACTTACACTCTGAATCAGTTTTATCAGCTTACTCGTACAAACGTACGCTTACACTTACAACATACACATACTCATACGACCTTATTCGTACGAACCCACTTGTACGACCTTACTCGTACAATCTTACTCTTACACAAAAATGTACTCTTACATCTCCCATAGAAGCTTACACTTACACTTACACTTACGCTTATGCTTACACTTACGCTTACGCTTACCGTTTGAATCAAAGTATCACAAACTTACTCGTACAACTTACTCAGACTCATAAACTTACTCTTACTGTCTTCCAAATAAGCCTACACTTACTCTAAACCTTACACATACAACTTACTCAGAATCTGAAACATATAACTTACTCTTACTATCGTACACATACTACCGACAATTGAAGCTCATTACAATTAATAAGCTCCATTGTCGGAAAGGAATGGAATGCCACTGGGGCGTCACCTTAACCTTCGGGGAGCAACTAGACACCATGGACTTTTCCGAAGACAAGGCACACCTATGCTCATGGGGCACAGGATCAAACAGGTAAAAGCAGATCCATGATACTACTTACTTGAGTGTCCAAATGCCCACTCTCTGGGGCCATACAGTGCCAACTATGGGCGGAAAAACATATAGTGCCACTCTTGGGCAGGAATCTTACAGTGTCACTCTTGGGTAGAACATACAATGTCATCTGTAGGCAGAAAACATACAAAGCCCACGAAGGGCAAAAACTTACAGCGCTCTCAATAGAGCATCAAACATCTAGGCCAAAAAATAGCACCAAGACTAAAACCCGCAGAAAAAAACCATGGCTAGACCAGAAAGGACTCTCAGTCGATTACTTATCAACTGGCACAAAACGGAACTTAATCCGTCAAAACCCTCAATCTCAACCTCACAACATTATCAAATTAGGGTTACTTACCATTCAAGTTTATATTAGGTAACTTATGCGTGTACAATTATGCTCGGAACGACTCCCGCCTTACCTTCTTCAGCCAACAAGGCTAGAAATATGCATGTTCAGAAGTTCCAATCCACAAAGGTAAAACTTCTTTACTTAACTCATCCCCCACTCTTACACTTACAGCCTTACCGATCTTTGCATAGTCTTACTTAAACTCAAATTCCATACTGGTAATCATATCATCATACACTTACGGCCTTACAACTTACAACATCCGCCTTAAAACTGAATATTCTTACTCAAACTCCTCAAATGAGACCCTTTTTTACCTAAGTCCTGTCATCAAACCCTTACTAATTCCTTACTCATTATTCTTTCATTACAATTCATATTACGTATATTATGCCTGTACAATTATGTCATTCTCTCTTACTGTAGCGCCCCGACCCGTACTACCTGACCCCGGACTAGGGTTAGTTAGGAAGACAGAATCGGAGTGTATAAACTAAGCGGAAAAATTAAAACCGACTGACCAGGAGCTGCAGACTCTGAGTGCGAGAGTCATAACGTTCATCTGCGCACTGTGGAGCTTTAACGTTCCATTATGCGTAGTTCAGAACAAACCTAATTTTATAATTAATTTGGATCAGGCCAACGTTATTTTATCGTTGGTTGCCTACGTACATATTGGATACCATCTCTGACGTTATTCTAATACGATCAGATCCGAACGTAGTTCTGCCTAATGGCTAATACATTTACCAGACATCAGAAAATCATATACGATAAAATACGTATACTTTATATCCGAATAATTTATTTGGAATCCGACAAAAATCTTATAAATCATCAAAGTCAAACAGAAGCCAATAAATCAGTAAAATACATATCTCACATAGGTGAGAAGAACACTAACAAAACACACATCCCACTCTATCATAGAGCGGAGCAGAACACACTACAGAGCATGTTGGATCATATCAGATCATATCAGATTTTATCCGACTGTACCGGTCATATTAGATCGGAGTATGTCAAGTCACAACAGAGCATTTCAGATCACAACAGAAGGAATCAAGTAGATTAAATGGAAACATATCAGCACGTATCACATCATAGCAAATAATATATCTTAATTAGTATATTACTAATTAAGATGTGCATGCATATAAATTATATTAAACTAGAAGGTCAAAAAAGCGTACTCCCCTCCAATTCCGGAAGTGGTGATGTTTGGAGTTGATCGTTTCCTCAAGGCGTCCGCCCTTTCTTATCTGGAAACTGCGGCCAGAACCTCCTCTAACATCGGAACACTTTACTTTTTTTCCGCGACTGTAGGCGGCGGACAGAACCTCCCCTTACCCGGAGACACTTTTCCCTTCCCGTGCCCGTAGGCTACGGGTAGAACCTCCCCTTTCCCGGGGACACTTTTCCCTTCCCGTGCCCGTAGGCGGCAGGCAGAACTTCCCCTTACCCCTGGGATGTTTTCCTTATATAACATTGCTAACTTGAGGAATGGACACTTCCATTGCGTTGAACACCCTCGGATTAGTTAAAAATGCCTCTTGAACGACTCGAATCGGACTTAAAATGAGTAAGAAATGAAGAACAAAAGATGAGAAAATGTGGGAGAATTTCTCTTTACCCGGAGATATTTTACCCTTTTCGCGCCCGTAGGCAGTGGATATAACCTCCCCTTGCCCTGGAACGTTTCCCCTATATAGGGTTGCTAACTCGAATAATTAACGCTTCCATTGCGTAGAACACCCTTGATTTAGCTAAGAAGGCATTTTGAACGGAAGAAAATGGACGCAGAATGGCTCCAGAAACTCCTCCGGAAGACTGAATGCAAATGGCTATTTATAGGAGATTGGCGTGCGAGCGAACGGAAGAAACTGGAACACGCGCGCATGTGCTTGCACCACATGGCGCATGCTGAATGGACTGACCGCGTGGTTGGTGCCCCTGACACGCTCCTGACATGCGCGTCACGGCGCTGCGCGTGACTCGCGCGGCAATGCCGCGCGTTCGACACGCGATGCTCACGTTCAACGAGCGACGCGCATGTTGTGCAGTCCACCGTGTGATCGCACGGGACCCGCATCTCATGGACGGCCGTGATCGTGCATCCCGTGGCGCGGCTCGGCTCTGATGATGTCATCTATTTTGTCTTTTTCTGAATATTTTATTATTATTTCATTCAAATACAATTCCAACTTCAAAATGCGATAACTTTTTATCCCGAAGTCGGAATTGCACAATCTTTGTACCGATGGACTCGTATTGACAAGCCCTTCGAAACTAGACCCACATGGGTATGTTATCTTGTACTTTAAAAGTGGGTCCCGCCCATGTGGCATGCTTCCCGAGGTCGTAATTTTCGTTCCCGACCTTCGATTCTTGTGTTTTTTTATTCGTTACGCTCGTTATTTCGAGCTCTAATTAATTATGGGAATTTTATCTCTTAAAACCCCCTAAAATTACATAATTACCCCTAACCATCTTGAGTTAAGCGTAATTAGAACACAGGTTACAACACTTACTAACTCACAATCCCCCAAGATGTTCAAAACCTTAAGTCTTCTAAATCCTTACATTGCTTATGTCTTCTGCTCAATGCTCCGACGTACCACCCGACTCAAACCAAACTAATTCTTCAATCTCATCAAATCCAACCTTCGACAGTCCATCTTACATCTTTCCTCGCTTGTCATACCATCACCATTTCTATGTCATAGCCTACGAAGCACCCTTTCGACAAACTTACAAACAAACGCACGTACTCAGCGACCACACATATTTATCACATACTCAAATCACACACATACAATTCACTAATTACTTACTGTCATACCTTTAGTCCATAACATATGCATGATTCACATATAAAGCATGCTCATTTAATTAGCATTATCATGCAAAACATTAAATTATAAACTCCTAGCATGCTACTACACAATCAAAGCATGCTATAATGAAATTACGAGTTCAAGGTCCCCTACCTCGTAATCCACAGGAGTTTGATGGCAAGCAAACAGCGGTGGCAACGTTGATAGCAGAATACACGGCCAAAAGCATCACACTGAAAGAGTTGTTATGTCTCAAGGATTTTCAGAGATGCTGGAATTTATCTCAATAAGGTTAGATTAATTACACTCAAAGCATAAGACTGTGCGCACTAGGGCGGGCAGATACAAGGTGTGCCACTAGAAATGGCAAGAACGACCACAGAATAGGGGTTGACTGATTGGAGGTTGGCCAACGGTTTAAAACACTTTGTTGGCGATAAAACATGAAAATGGATAGTGGGCCACATCCAACGGCAGCAATTCTGCATCATCGAAGCCTCCCAAGGTGCAAGAGGGCTTTAACTGCCATATTGCCTAGTGGTGGAGACGTTTCCTAAGCAAACATTGAGGCACTAAGGCCTAGCGTAAGAGGCTGACAAAGGCAGCGCCATTTCTAAACGCTACTCACAACCAATCCATCGTATGGATAATCGTGCATTAAGCACGGCTTACAGTGGAGGATATGGCATGACATCGGTCGAGCCTTCAATAGGCCGAGTTTAATGGCGGACTGTGTTACTTCCACTTGGAAGGATCTGAATTTGAGGACTCTTTCCTCGTATGTTCCGGGTTGTGTGTAATAGAAAGTGGGGGTGCAAAGGTAAATTTGGGCCAGAAGTGTTGGCCATAGTCGTCAATGGGTCGGGGCAGAGCCCACGTTGGTTGGATCTGTAGCCCAAGTTCACGCTATATCAAGCTAGACATGTTGGCTTGAGTTAGAGCGGGGCCCATCAGTGGCAGTCAGAGACGTACCCCATAGATTAGGGCGTCTGGTGTGTGCAGAAGACATGCAGATGAGGCCAGAAGCTGGGCCCCTTGCTGATATTGGTCAAACCAACATCCGTAGTTGTCTGCTAACTGATGTCGAGCAGTAGAACACCCGGTAAGAGAAACAAATAGACCCGATTTAATCGGGGTGACAGTGTAACGAGTTGGGGCACAGACACGCATCACAGGGCCATGAACGGCCAATGGGGCCAAGGGCCAAACTTCAAATACGGCGGTGATTCAATAATCACAAACTGTTGCAAGCTGGATGGACACTGATCAGTGTTCGTCTAAAGTCTAACGGTGGCGAATCGACACCACTAGACTAAAATTGTGTCTCGGACCAAATGGAGCAATGGGGCCGAAGAGAGGAGAATGGTGTAAGAGTTCATCATCGGCTCGAGGCGGAGCCGGCGATAGTGAGCCGAGCTCCTCCAATAACTCAGCACAGAAAACAACCAAAAATAAATAAATGTTCTGTTCGAACCAGAAAAAGGCAGAAGAATGGGTGAAAGACCGGGAAGGCAGTGGTTCAATCCAAGGCGGCGGCCTTGCTGTTGCCGATCTGGGAGGAGGCCAATGGCCGGAGATCAACGACACAGTCGTGGTTCACAACACAGAAAAATGGGAACAACAAAAAGAGGGATTTTTTATCCCATTTGAAATAGAGTGGAGGGGGCTGAGGGAAACGGCGGCCAAGGCGGTGGCCGATGTGGCGGCCTTGCTGTTTTCGGGCTGGGGGGAGGGCCAAAGGCCGGTCACTGTGGCCAGCCACCTGCGGCACAGCCAGTGGCTGCAACACACAGTGACTGAAGGAACAACAAAAAAAGAAAGCAATTCTCCATTGAAAATGGCGGAAGGGGAGTTGACTAGCCGGGAAGACGACGGTCCGGTTTGGGGGTGGTGGTCTAGTCGCCGCCGGGCTGAGGTGAGGACAAAGGCCATTTGGGGGTGGCCGGCCACCGCTGGCACGGCAAACGGCCACAACGCAAACATAACAACAAAAATAGGTGGCAGAGTTTTTACCTCGCGACAGCGACAGAGGGGCGGGGAGGCTGGGATGACGGTGGCCGGAGGTCACCCTGGCCGGGGTGGAGCTGTGGCGGTGGGGTGGCATCCATGTAGGTGGAGGCAGCGTCAGATCGGGTAGGAAATCAAGATTTGGCGTCTTTCTAGTTCTGAAACAGAAAACAGGGAGCGGGGTGGCGACGGCCGGCGAGACCAGGCCAGGGAGGCGGCGACAGCGGCGACAGCGTCGCCAGGTCGAGGCCGGCTAGGCAGAAGCCGGTGGCCACCAGCGGCAGTGCCTCCAGCCTCACACAGTGAGGGGGGTTCACTGTTCCACATGCGGGTCGGGCGTGCCGCCCGATCCGCCTTATATGTTTTTTTTTCTTTTTTTTCCAACTGCTTCTGCTCTCACACGTCCTATCCGTTTTTCGCGCTGAAACTTTCTTTGATGCGTCGAGGCCCATGACCTGCGACTAAACACCACTACCGACTCTTACGGTCACAAATAATACAAATACATATATGCTGAAGTGTAAAATTTATTTATCGAAAATACGACCAAAAACTGCAGAAAATAGCAGAAAAATGCAGAAAAAATTACAAAAAAATTGGGGATATTACAGAAGCCAACCAAGTAGGATGTCAGCTAATCCAAATTCATGTACACTAAATGATCCTCAATAGATCAATGGTGAGCCCGGCTCACGTAGAGCTCACTCAAACGGGGAGGTGCAACTACACAGTCAAATCAGCAGCTCCTCAATAGATCTAAGAATCAGGAAACTGTTCTGAAACCTATCTTTTTCATCAATAAGCCAGGATTCCGAATGACTATCCCAAACCTCATTAGTCCCTTTTGGACTAGGGTTGAAACTCGAAACTGCCACTGGTTCATCAACCAAGGCAACTAGTTATATCAAAGGTTTTGTTCACTCTATGAACTAGTCCCAAATCCCTCTTAGGTATTTTAGTCTTTATCTTGATTAGGTATTCTCCCCCAATCCATAGCTATCTAACCCCCTTGATTAATCTTTCATTAATCTTAAGCTAGTGATAAATTACTATCACAATATCAATAGCAAACATTAACACAATGAACAACATAAACAATACAGACCCACACATGTCCAAACAAATCATAATATCAAGAATCAAACCTGATAATGATATTAAAAAGGTTCGAGCTCTCATGCCCTAACCCTCCTTCGGTTAACTAATTAAGTCTTTATGAAGACTGGTCATAATGCACCTAAGGGCATTAAGGTAATTATCCCATATTGGACATGGTCCTCTATGCTCTCAGGTAAGTCTTTAACCTCTCAAAAGGTTTCAATATCACATTAGCCCGTTAATTTCATAATGCGAATGCAGGCCAGTCCACTCATAGGGGTATTTTTATCTTTTTGTTCAGAATTTCCCAAAACATTGATGGGTCAAAAAACTAATCACAAGGGTACCCCTTGTTATTATGAACCCGAGGTAATTTTCTTGCTATTTAATAGGGTTGTAAACCCCTTAAACCAACCCCGGTTCAATTAACCCCTAGGGGTAAAACAGATAATTATTTATATACTGGGATTTTACCCCACCTAGTGGATTGGTCAAAATTTAGGGTACACATGTACCTATCAATGAATTTTTTTTTAAAATTTTAAACCCACTCATAAGCCCCTGAACTAGAGCCCCTAAATCAGGCCATTAACGTAATTCTACGATTCAACTCATATGGGCAAATTGGTCATTTTAAAGACTTTGGGATTTTTTCCTAGCCATAAACTTAGTCAATGTACTCGACATGATCTCATGGTTATTTTTTTCGAATTTTTTCAACTACTCCGGACCCGGTTCAGAGAGTGTGAGAGTTTTTTTTACCAGACCGAATCGGGTCAGGTAACCCAACACGATCCAGTGACAACCCGCATCGCGGGTCATCTTCCCCGCGGCCGGCAAGAGGCCCCCTGGGCTGTGGCGGTAGAACCAATATCGTGGCTGGGGGGCTAGGGTTTCTAGACCGCCAGCGCACGGTGAAACTAACAGCGTCGATCCTGCCATCGTCCGGTGGCCAAAAGGCCACTTTTTTTTTAAACAATGCAGTTGAACAACCGCGGCTAGGGCGAGTGCGACCACTTCCAAAACTTCTTTTTTTTAAAGTGGCCCGCATGGTGGCAACAGACCTCCCACCAGTGGGTCACCCTTGGTCGCTTTCATCCGGAGACCGGGTTTCTGGCTAAAAAAGTATCGCCAACCAAAAACTGCACAATAATTTTTTTGAGAATCACTATTCATTGTAATTACAAAATAGTGAATGTTGTTTAATGTAATTACATGAACAGTGATTGCAGAAATTACTATTACACAAGTTGCATAAATTATATTAAATTACTCAATAAAATATTTACTAATCTCGATTCAAAGACAAAATAAAGATCCTACCTTAATTGCTGGTTTGTCGTTGATCCACCGCTGTCATAGCCTCATCGTCGACCACCTTCTCTCCTCTCTTAAGGCCCCAAAAAAACTCCCCCTAATTAAGCCCTAAGAAGACCTTTTATAAGTAAGGGGATTAGCGTTCCTAATCCCCTTAGGAGTTGGGCCAAACCCCCTCACTTAGGGAACCTAATTGGGCCTTTAAAAATAAATTTCATACCTTTAACTAATCGACCCGCAAAACGACTTAAACGGCCCAAATACACGTTTAAATCGGATAAACATACCCTATACAATATGTTCAACTTCGAACAACCATATCTCCCTCATCCAAACTCCAATTCACACATCGTTGGTGGCGTTTCAAAGCTCTTTCTATCTACATTCTAATTACATAGTTTCAGCCACCAATTCTAACTATTAAGTAAGTTATTCTCACAATAAATTCAAGGGGTTAAATACCCTAATTTCTACGTGTTTATTTTTTGAAACCTAAGAAAATCCGGGATATTACATTATTCCCCCCTTAAAATAATTGATCCTCGCAATTCACCACCACCAATCCTTGAAAAGCTTGGCCTTCAACACAAAACTCATTCTACCATCTCAAACCACATCAATTGCAACTTCTGATTTAAGTAGCACACATAAAGAAATTAAATAGTTAAAATCCTAAAAAATCACGTTGTTACAACATATGTAAAAAAAATAGAATAGTGCATGTGATTGAATCAGGGCATATATTACTCATACAGTTTAGAAATTCAAAAATAGACCTAGCATTAGGAATTTATCTCTCTCTCTCTCTCTCACTCTCTCTCTCTCTCTCACACACACACACACACAGACATACACACACACACACACACACACACACACACACACACACACACACACATATATATATATATATATATATATATATATATATATATATATATATATATATATATATAAAATCACAAGACAAACGATTCATTCCATAAAACAATTCATGTTATACATGAGGGTCCTCACCTTGGCCTACTCCAACACCTAACGTCCAAAGCTACTGCTCCTCTCTAAATCCTAACATAAAAATTTAAATCAAACCTCTAATTAGTGGTTGTGAACACACGGAATTTAATAGGCTAAATCATAAGAAGAGAGGACGTGGTTCTGGGCATTTCTCTTGCCCAGAAACCTGCAATGAACCGTGGATGTGAACTAGGGGGAAAGAGGTCGATCTAAAGCAGGTAAGGGAACACTGAAATTCAACAAAAAGGCCTACCCTTCTTGTCTTCCCTTTGCAGCCTGGCCCTCTCGCCGTCAAATCTTCACCCCAAAGTTTTTGTCGGCCACCAAAAGCCTCCACACACTGCTGCCCACCGGAATATGAGAAAGGGGAGAAAGGATGGGGCGAGAAGGGGGTGGAATATAGGTGTAAATAGAGGAGGGAAGAAGAGAGAGATGTGCTGAGAAGGGAGTATGGACATATGGGGAGAAGGAAGAGGAGCGATCTACTGGGAGAAGGGAGCTTCTCCCTTCTCTCGCTGTGATTAGGGCTAGGGGAGGTGAAAAATTCTCTCCCCCATGCCTCTTTAAAAAAAAATAGGTTCGGGGTCTGGTTTTGACCCAAACTTGAACCCGGTTCTGAAAAAGAAAAACCCAATACTTACATACGGTGTCAATGTTAAGGGTGGATTTCATCCTTTCTAAGGATGAAATTAGTGTTTAAGTGGATTTTGTCCTTTCAAAGTACAAAATCGCTATTTAAGTGGATTTTGTCCTTGTGAAGGACGAAATCAACTTAAAATTGATTTTGTCCTTACAAAGGACGAAATACGTTTTACAATGATTTTGTCCTTTACAAGGATGAAATCACAACATGAACGTTGCAGCTTTTAAATAGTGGATGAAATCCATTCAATAGATTTCGTCCTTTGAAAGGACAAAATCTTATGAATTTTTTTTTAGGTAACTCAAAATCGGGAGTGACCCCTGTCCCGGTATAACATTATACATGTTCCACACAAAACATACAAATCTGTCCCTATATAAACATAACATATGTTCCACACAAAACATATAAATCTATCCCTATATAACATCACATATGTTCCATACTAACAACATATAAATCACAATACTATCATTAGAAAGTCTATGGGTGGTATATAAATTACATACAATGTTCACAAAATGATTTCGTTTACGAAACATGCATATAACAAATAAGTCTGTCATGACCCAAATTTTAAAACACATTTTCATTGAATGATCATGCGATAATTCATGAGATTTTTTTCAAAAAAATCAAATCAAATCAAATCAACCTACTAAATATCCAGGTAATGATTGTTGGGGTTCGTAAATACGGATAACAAATCATATTATAGCATAAGTGTGGCACCCCATGTTAAGTGCTTTTTTCATGTGGGTCCCGCCTATTTTCCATGCTTCTCGAAGGTCGTAACTTCCGGTTCTAACCTCTGTTTTGCGTGATCTTTGATTTGTTGTGCTTGTTACTTCGAGCTCTAACAAATATGGGAATTTCATCTCTTAAAACCCCTTTAAAATTTAACTAAAATTACATAATTGCCCCTAACCCTCTTGGTTAAGTGTAATCGGAACATGGGGTGCCACATTCTTCCCCCCTTAAATGACCAACTTCGGTTTTAAATTTTATGCCTATGGCGTTCATTAACCCATGACACCAAGTAATAACCTATATGCTGTAAAAATCATAAACCGAATTGTGTTTTTCGTGTTCTATCTACATATAAACTATCAGATTATGTATATTATCTGAATTATTCTTAATGTTGTGTCCAATTATCAATCAATCGGATTCATGTTTCTTATTCGACTAACAGTCGGCTTTTCTTGTCCAGTTTACTTTTTGACAAGTATGTTTAGGAGAATTGCGAGGACGCAGTTCATTTAAGGGGGGAAGAATGTGGCACCCCATGTTCTGATTATGTAATTTTAGTTAAATTTTAAAGGGGTTTTAAGAGATTAAATTCCCATATTTGGTTAGAGCTCGAAGTAACGAGCACAATGAATCAAAGATCACGCAAAACGGAGGTTAGGACCGGAAGTTACGACCTTCGAGAAGCATGAAAAATAGGCAAGACCCACATGGAAAGAGCATGTTGGATCATATAAGATCCTATCAGATAATATCAGATTTCATTCGACCATACTGATCATATCAAATCAAATCAAGAGTATCTCATATCACAATAGAGCATTTTAGTGTAATTCAGATCACCACAAAATATATCAAAGTAGATCAAATAGGAACATATCAGCATATATCAGATCATAGCAATTTATATATATCTTAATTAGTATTTTACTAATTAAGATGTGCATTCATATAAATCATATTAAATTAGAAGGCCAAAAAAGCGTACTCCCCTGTAGTTCCAGAAGTGGAAACATTCGGAGTTGCTTGTTTCCTTAGGGCATCTTCCCTTTCAAGTCCAGAGGCCGAACCTTCGCTAACTTTGAAATACTTTTCTCTTTCCGTGCCCATAGGCTACAAACAGAACCTCCCTCTAACTCAGGATCACTTCACCCTTCATGCACCTGTATGCGGCCGACAGAACTTCCCCTTACTCGGAGACACTTTACCCTTTCGTGCCTGTAGGTGGCGGACAGAACCTCCCCTTACCTAGAGACGTTTTACCTTTTCCATGCCTATAGGTGAAGGACATAACCTCCCCTTACCTGGAGACATTTTACATTTTCTGCAACCGTAGGCGGCGGACAGAACCTCCCCTTACCCAGAGACATTTTACCTTTTCCGAACCCATAGGCGGCAGACAGAACCTCCCCTTGCTCTGGGATGTTTCCCCTAAATAGGATTGCTAACTCAAGGAATGGATGCTTCCATTGCGTAGATCACCCTCGAATTAGCTACGAACACCTCTTGAACGACTCGAATCGGACTTAAAATGAGTGAGAAATGAAGAACAGAGTTTCTAAACGTGGGAGAGAAATGAGAAAAGGTGGGAGAGTCTCCCCCCTTTCCAAACTGGATGCTGTGGATGCTATTTATAGAAAAACTGGATAGATGTGAGGCTGACATGTGTCAATCCTATCCGTTTAGTCAGCAATCCTATCTGCTTTGTCAGCAATCCTATCCGCTTTGTCAGCAACCCTATCCGCTTCAATATCGACCCTATCCACTTGCGTCATCAATCCTATCTGTTTCGTCAGCAATCCAATCTGCTTTGTCAGCAATCCTATCCGCTTTGTCAGCAATCCTATCTGCTTTGTTAGCAACCCTATCCACTTCGTCGTCAACCCTATCCGCTTCGTCGCCAACCCTATCCACTTCTTCAGCAATCCTATATAATATAGGATTATTTTATTCAAATCATATCTCAACTTCAAAAAGCGATGGCTTCCTACCCTGAAGTCAAAATGGCACACTCGTGGCACCAATGGACTTGTATTGACAAGCCCTTCGAAACAAGATGGCACATGAGTAGGTTATCCCGCACTTTTAAAGTGGGTCCGCCCATGTAGCATGCTTCCCAAGGTCATAATTCTCGCTCCCGGCCTCTGTTTCACATGTTCTTTGAACTGTTGGACTTGTATCGATGAGCCCTTCGATACTAACCCACTTAAAGCAAAATATTGTGCTCTTTCCATGTGGGTCCCACCTATTTTCTATGCTTCTTGAAGGTTGTAACTTCCGGTCCTGACCTCCGTTTTGCGTGATCTTTGATTCGTTGTGCTCGTTACTTCGAGCTCTAACCAAATATGGGAATTTCATCTCTTAAAAGCCCTTTAAAATTTAAATAAAATTACATAACCGCCCCTAACCCTCTTGGTTAAGCGTAATCGAAACATGGGGTGCCACACCATCCCCTATTTTTGCACCCGAAAAAACTCTCAACTGGGAAACAAAAACTTTGCTATTCGGCGGTCGTGTGGCCTTGCTAGCGGCCATGGCTGGCCACCGTTGTCTTGTTTCTCCTCCTCCTCACCTCTCTAGCCCTTATACGTGGGTTTTGGCCTCCAGAACCATGATTGTCGACCTCTACCCGGGACAATTTTGGGATTTCGACAATTCGCCACAACACCCAATGAGCGACGGTGGAACTAGATACCACACGGAAATTGGGTTTGCATATTAGCCATTTTGGGTGTAGTGTCCACTCCGACCACCTCTTGTACATGTCGGCGGGAGGCATGAAGATCGATGGGCATTGAATCGGGACCGGACCATTCATCGCGTAAACCCCCAACAAGCTTGCAGCACTTTCGCACCCAGGGACAGCTCGTTTTATAGAAAGCGACGCTTGGGTTTGTCGAATTTGCCACTGACGCTGCCATAGTTGTGTGCCCCGATAGTATTCGTACACTTGAAAAGCGAGGTAGGGGGCTTTGAACTTGTAATTCCATCGTAGAGTGATTGGTATGTTAGAATGCATGCTAGGGCCAAAATAATTACATGTTTCATAACGCGTAATGCTATGGATATCGCGTATAATGGTATGATATTAGCTTATGCAAATGCTAATTAAATGACATGTTATCGGCTTGGTAAATGAGGGATTGTACATGTTTGCAATGTAAGTATTTGCATGCTAGTAAGATCATTTATCTGCATGCGTTTGTAATGGTTTAGGCACATGTTGGATGTGTTATAATTGTAAGTAGTGTTTGGTTAGATTTGTGTGGTTTGTCATGCGCAATGGTGGATCTTTATATCGATAGCATCGATATGTGTACCCTTGATGGCTTGAAATTAGTTTGGATTGGATCAGGCTTTGATGCAATGAGCGGAAAGCTTCAGAGTTCTTGGGGCAAACAGACATAGTTTCGAGGTTACTGGGAAACTTATTAATAGTATGATTTCAAAGGAAAATTACACGAACATAATGTATTTAATTAAAACTGGAAAATTAAGAAAAACTAAAATGTTAACCTTATGAGTTTGAGACTTTAGTAGATAAACAGATTATTCCATGTTTGAGCTAGCCGGTGATTAATCGGCTAAGCATTTCTTATGTCTAGCCATGGTGTGTATCCCGCGGGAGTTTGTCTGTGTGCTGTATTTAAGCCCAGACGTTTGATGCTCTTTGCACTATATGATTCTACCCCAGAGTGGCACTGGCACTATAAGACCCCTAAAGTGTGGGTGATTGTATGCTCCTAATGTGTGGTTGTTTATGTTTGCGCGCTTAGGTAAGTAGTATCATGGAACTACTCTTACCTGTTTGATCCTGTGCCCCATGAGCATAGGTGTATGCCTTCGGAAAAGTCCATGGTGTCTAGTACTCTCCGGAGGTTATGGTGACTCCCCATTGGCATTCCTATCCATCGACGTTGGAGTTGATTAGCTTGATAATGAGCTCTAGGTGTCGATCGTAAGTGTATGTGTTGAGTAAGACTGTAAGAGCAGGACTGTAAGTGTAAGAGTTTGAGTAAGGCAGTATGAGTAAGACAATAAGTGTATGTATATGCATAGGATTGTGTGGTAAGATGGGACGAACATGAGTTCGTGATATGTGTATGGTTATGAGCATCATATTTTGAGAGACTTTGATTTTCATGTTTTGCTGCTTCATGTTATGTTTCATGAAGGCAACTATGTTTGGACTTACAAGTTCATTGTTTAGAAATCCCCTACTGGGTATTTTCTACTGAGTATGAAAATACTCATTTCCCTCTACTAAATTTCAGATCCTCCAGTGACTTCTGTGGGTCCCAGCATGAGAGCTTTGTAGGTAGCACTTAGTTTTGGAGGAGAGGACAGACTTATGGACTTCAGGTCAATTTTTGACTGTTTAGTTTATTTTGTTTAGTTATGCCATTATCTGATGTAATTCTTTGAGTATACATGTATTGGGCGAGTTGAGAGCTTATGCATGTATTATTTTGGACTTGTATATGGACTGTTTATATTCGGACTATTACTGGACTTGTACTCGGCTATGCCTGGGAGATGTGTATTTAAGCCCATGGCCATGGCACTCATGATTTTGCTTGTGTTTGTTTGATCTCACACACGGGTGTTTAGTCGATGTGTTTTGATGATTTAAAAGAAAAATTCAGGTTGTGTGATTTTAAATTGATGATGTGGGAAATATAAAATATTTTCATAGGTTTCGATTTTTGCCAATTTTCAAAAATTACAGCCGTTATATTGTAAAAAATTTCATGAAAATTTTGGTAAATGGTTTGAAAAACCCAGGGCATGACAGTGCAACTCCTACATCTGTATGGAAATAATCATCTAATTAAAGTTGGCCCTCACACCAGTGTTACAATCATTCAAATTGTACTGAAATAATGGAACTAAATCCTAATAGATCTAAGTCATCCTCAATCTGATAGTTTGGTCCTAATCCCACTAATCCTCAACAAAAGATTTTGCAAAACCAGGTCTCTGAGTATACTAATACCTAGTAGGAAAGCTAAATAATATGAATGCAAAATGTAATTACACTTTATGCAAGTCTATTAGGTTTCCACTTGAACTAATTATCAAAATAATTTTTATTATAATTCCCCATTAGTTTCCTCCTCTTTGGAAAACTAATAACCTGCCTAACTTCATAAAGAGATAGACACATTAGATATCAACCTAAGTGACATATGACACACTCACCATATACCACCCACTAAGTATAATTCATAATGAAACCCTAGAATCCACCAGGAAGGGTCATCTTCCAACCTAGCCCCTAAGGACCTGACTAAAGTGGAAGGGCATGACTCACAACTGCACATGAACAAAAGTGGTGAGAAACGCTAACCAAGTAAGATGTTAGCAACCTTGATTGCATGTACACTAAATGATCCTCAATATATTAGTGTGAGCCAAGCTCATGCAAAGCTCCCTCCAACGAGGAGGTGCAACTACATAGTCAAATCAAATGGCTCATCAATAGAGCTTAGACTCAAAGTAGACCCTAACCCCATTAGCCTCATTAGACTAGGTTAATGATAAGTATGAAATATATATCTATTTTATATGCCTTTTTACCTTATTTGCTAGTATAGATTAGGTTAATTTAGTGTTATTTATAGTTTATTTAGATTAAAATAGATATTAGTACTTTAGTTTAATTATTAATAATTTTGTAGTTATTAGTAGTTTAGATATGTATTTAAATCAAGTTGGAATTTTAATTATATTCTACATGTCCAAAGTATGATATTTTATGTTTTGTAGGTAAAGTGTGCTTATCAAGGTACTTGAACGATGTTTGGAATGATTAAAAATAGTTTTGACACGCTTTAAAGTGATTTGGACAACGTTTCGGAGTTATAAACAAGTTGGAAAATAATATGGACACGAAGGAAAGCTTAATGAACAGAATATGAATTGTCGAGGAAAATTGTCTAGATTGCAGAAACACTGTAGCCATTCGAATTGGCTGCAGGGCGTTCGAATGGGATAACGTGATTTTGAAGAAAAACTCAGTGTAAGCGTTCAAACGGGCATGCAGGGCGTTCGAACAGCATAACGCGCAGTTTCCTTGTTCGACCCAAATTTCAATCCTTTTCATATTGGAATTCTTCCTACGGAACTTATGCCTATAAAAAGACATATTTGGCTTAAAATTGGGGGATTCCAGTAGATTTTATGAAGAAAAAAAGGAAGAAGAAGATGGAAGAGAACTCAAAGCTTTCAATGGAGATTCAAGTGCTTTCTTCTACCATGGAAGGCTAGACTTTTCTTTTACTTAGGAGTTGATGAAGCTATAGATAAGTTTCAGTTTCTTTTCTTTTTAATTTATATCTTAGTTGTGAATGATGACAATTGTATGATATGGATTTCCTTTTTAGTGGAAGAGCTTTTCATGTTTATTCAAGTCTATGTTGATTTATTGTCTTGTAGATGATAGATTGATGTAGTTTTGATATTTGCATCAATTCTAATTTCTGTGATTTAGATGAGATGGTCATACAATAGTTTTAATGTTCAAATAATTAATGACTTGGATGAGTTATACTAAGATTAGATGGGTCATGCCTATAACTAGTTTAGTGTAGATGATCCGTGCTATTGTCGAAGATAGTTCATGCCATGGAATTTAATTAATGATTCTTTCTGAAGTAATTCTAGCTTGTAGCTGAGAATATTTGTTCATATTCACACTAGATTTAGATTAAGAGTTAAGGAATTGTTATGGTTTTATAGTGGATTCGATTTCCTAAGTAAATTCCATCATATTAACCTATTGTTTTTAAACTACTTGATTTCTTTCCTTTACTTAATTAAAGTTTAAGTTTGTTTTAGTTTTCAATCAGCAAAGTCCTCTTTAGATTTAGTGATAATCCATCCATCCCTGAGGTTCGACAACCCTTAAATACTCATCCTAGTACAATTACCTTGTACACTTGCAAAGGGTTTAATTAGTTAAGGCCTGCAAAAACCATATGTGGTTCATCAACCAAGTTAGTTGTTAGGTCAAAACCCCCATTCAATTCTTAAATGGGTTTTCAACCCCTCTAAGGGTAATTTAGTCTTTATCTTGATTAGGTGTCAACCCCCAATCCAAAGCTATCTAACCTTATCAATTCTTCTTTATTAATTTTTTTGCATTGATTCACAAGATGCAACTATACACAGAACAAATTGATAAAGCCTAACAACTCATAATAATTCAACCATATTATTATTAGGGTTTAGGGTAAAAAATCACTAGGAAGCCCAGCTTACTCCATGGATAGGGCTCAAGCCAAAAGAATGGTAAAATTCTAATTAAAATTTGAAAACAATTCACATGTACCATATTACACATATATATATTATGCATGATATGCTATATCCCCTATTACGATTACATATACCAAACTAGCTCCTTTGCACAAAACAATTTTGGTTAAAATTTAATTGATTTTTTTTTAATTTTACCGTGGACCTGACACTCGGTCCACTGGGCCCAGCCTAGTGGCCCAATTTCGGGTCGGGTTGAAGGTTAATGACCTTAGGCCGGGTGACCCGGCCTCCTCGGGTCATCTTCAACCTCCCGACATTGTTTTGTGTTTTTTTTTCTTTCAGATACAATGAGGAGAAAGGAACGACAGCTCGGTGGCGGACCTCCAGCCGGGGATGGAGGAATGTGGCCGAAAGACAAGGAGACTCGGCAGCGGCAAGCCATCCGTGGCTCACGCAGTCGACTCCTCTATTTTCTGACGACAACCATCTGCAACCAGAAATCTAGAGGCATGGAGTAGCGATCCTCATGGCGGTGCGAGGCTGACCAGTGGTGGGTCTTGTATCCCCCCCTCCAAATCCTGTTCCACACAGGCTAGAGGAGGTGGCGACAACGAGCTGCCGCCTTTCGGTAGTGGCACCAATTTTCCCCCCAAATCCTCCGACCTTGCAATAACCTTGCCCATGTAGTGTGCTTCAGGTTGTGGTAACTGGTGGCGAGCGATGCACAAAACGGAATCAAGGCATCAAAGATCCCATCTTCCCTTCACTGAGTATGGACTGCCATTCAACACCCACGGGCCGAAACGGAGCAAAGCGGCCAAAAAAGCCTTTTTTTTGTTTATTGTTTCCCCTTCCGGCTATTGGACACACATACACCGGTCAGTCCTTCCGGCGATCGGATGTTTAGCTGGAAGGAATAGTAGACCGTTCGATGAAAAAGGACTGGCCGATGGCCGGCCCACGACAGTCAACCCGAATTTAAAAAATTATTGTAGATTCATTACAGGAACAATGATCTCTACATTGTTTCATGTAATTACATAAATAGTGATTACATAAATCACAATTTATTTTAAGAAAAAATATTTAATTAATAATTTTAAAAAATTATTTATTAATTTGGATTACTTTGAGAAATGGTGTTGATTTTTTTTAAGTTTTAGATGATTTCATCTTTAAATTAGTTTTAAGTTGATTTTGTCATTCTAAAGGATAAAATCGGTTTATATTATTTAATTTGATTTTGTCTTTTAGAATGACGAAATCATCTTAAGGCAATTTCGTCCTTCTAAACGATGAAATTGCCACTCTTGGCCAATTCTTCTGCCGTTAGCTTTTGAGACCGAAGACGATTTCATTGATTTCATCCTTTAAAAGGACAAAATCATCTTATTTTAACTCGATGCCTCCGCCTCTAGTCCTTTTCTGTTCATGCTTGTTCACTCCTCTTCCTGACACTGCCTCGCCGCTGTTTCCAACGGTCATCGGATTTGAGTACCGCCATATCTGTCGATCCTGCCCTCCACCCTCCTCCGTGTCCGTCGTGCCCTACCGCTGTTTCAGTTTAGGGATTTTAGGTATTTCCCTTGCCCTAATTTCAGTTTAGGGATTCAGTAGTATGTGATTTTTTCTTGTAATTTTGTAGTACAAGTACTTAATCAATTTTATATGGTTTCCAGTCAACTTTGCTGGGTGAGCATGGTAGGAGGCTTCTTCATTATACTAATTCTTTAAATGTCATGTAAGTAACTATAGGCAAATGTTACCATGAACTCATATTGTTGTAAAATGCATATTCATCTGCATGCTTTCTTGAATAAAAAAGTATTTAAAATTTTTATCAATAGGGTAGATGTAATATTTAAAGAAGTGTATGAGAATATTTGTTCTATTCTTTAAATAAGAGAAGAAATATGTGAAGAAGTGTATGATTATTGCTCGTTGATGTATGAGGTAATTGCTTAATCTAATTTTAGCCTCTTAGTTTTGAGACAAGTGTTTAATCTAATATTAATTTAATCTATTGTTTATGAATTAAGTGAATAGAGATGACATAAGAAATTGTTAAATTTTTACTTAACTATGACGGATGCATAGAAGGATTATTAATTAAGAAACCATCTACATATGATGAATTTGAGATGCAAGTAGCTAGCAAGACTGGGTAGGATCGAAGAAGATGGAAAATTACTTTAAAATGTGTTATTCCAACATATGGATTGAATTTGAGACAAATATGTATAAATGATGATGCATGAATGAGTTTTATGTTTGACCTCTCACGTCACATAATTTATTTCGACTTATTTATCGAAAAAGAAGCCCAAGTGCCTAGTGAAAGGCGAAGTAGTTCACATAAGAGCTCTCACAGGAACTCACATAGGAGTTCTAAAAGAAATGTGAACAATGAAAGACATATGCAAATGCCGGTGGACGATGAAGAAGAAGAAAATTTATCTATGACAGTAGCTTCAAATGAACGTCATAGGTCGTCTACCCTATTTATGATGGAAGTAGACCTAATTGGAGGCAAGGTTTATTAAGTTGTAAATCTTTTTTGAATCTTATAATTATCAATGAAGTATAGGACGCTAAATTTTGAATTTTGTGTGTGATATGGAAGGTCCACAATGCATGCACATGAGTCATTTAGCTTTCAAATGTCTCAAGGTGGTGCATGGTATGGAACTCAAAGTTCGTTAGGCATTCATTACCCCTACACAAGTGTAGGTCATACTGATGTTGGACCATCTAATCAAAGGTGAAATATATATTCATAAATGAATATTTTATATTTAGGCATATGAAATTTAATACATATGTGATGTACATATGTAGGGGTTCATATGTCCATGATGAAGATATTGATGGAAATAAGGCTAATGATGGTGAAGATAATATTGGCAAAGCGAGTGGAGAAGATTCTGACAGAATGAAGAAGGGGTCAGAGGTGAAGAAAGCGCTCAACAGATTGTTGGTGGCGAGGGGGATGATACGGTAGACAATGTTATTGTCACAAATGATATGAATGTGGATGATGAAGAGCTGCCATACTATGAAGTGGAGTCACTCTATGCACACATAGATGAGGAGATATATGCAGTAATTAATTCTGCCATGGATATCGACCAACAAAATGAAGATGAATTATATGTTTGTCGTATCTTTGAGAATAAAGAAGCATTAGTTATAGCCTTGCAGGAGTTTTCCATTCAAAATCATGTCGAATACAAGGTTGTAAGAACAAATTTGTCAGAGTATACAGTGAAGTGCATTGATAGTACTTCCCCTTGGAGAGTTCATGGCTCAATAAAAAGGGGTGGAGGGTACTTTAAATTGAAGGCATACAAAGGTGACCACACATGTCGGAATGCCCAGCTTAGAACAGACCATAGGTAGTGCAGTGCTTCATTTATTTCAAAGGTTATAATGGCCGCTATCCAAGCAGAATTAACTCTCACACCAGAAGATATTATTCAAAGAATGAAGGAAAAGTATCATGTTGACATATTTTATAAGAAAGCATGGTCAGCAATGAATATGGCAATTAAGGCTATTTATGGGGATTGGGTGAAATCATATAAATTGTTGCCAATGTACCTAAGGGCAGTGCAAGAAGCGAATCTTGACACCTACTGCCGCTTAGAGGATGATGAAGTACTTTGTGCAAATGGTAGCATATGTAGGAGATTTAAGCGATTGTTTTGGGCATTTGGCTTGTCTATAGAAGGGTTTCAAGATTGCATCCCTGTGATTGGTGTTGATGTCACTCACTTGTATGGCAGATATCCTGATGCTCTTATGGTTGCAACGGCTACAGATGGAAACAATTGGAATGGTTCTTAATGGAACTGAGGGATCATGTACTGATGGGCATGACGAACATTGTCGTTATTTCAGATTGACATAAGGGGCCTTAGAAGGTCGTCCCTGAGGTTCTTCCCGAGCCTCTGTACCACCACCGTTATTGCATTTGTCACATAAAAGCAAATTTTAAGGAGTTCAAAAATGATACACTGACGGACTTGATTGGGGCAGCAACTTGTGCACTTATAGTAGAAAAGTTTGATGCTAAAATGGACTTGATCGATCAGGAGAGTCCTAGGGCAAAACATCTCCTCTTAGGAGGAGAATTGCATCCTGCATAGTGGTCTCTTGCTCATGATGGTTTTAGGACATTTGACATGATAACTACAAATATGGCTAAAAGTTTAAATAGTGTCTTGAAGGCGGCACGAGGATTACCCATGCAGGCATTAGTGTCAACTATTTTTTATCGGGTTATAAAATTTTTCGTTAAACGATCTTCTGTTGCATCTGCCATGGCCGACCCATATACTCCCATAGTGGAAGTGATAATGAGAGAACAAACAAGAAAAATTGGGGAGTATATAGTTAATAGGATAAACAACTGTCAGTACAAAGTGACGTCAATTCGTGGCTAGAAGGTTATGGTAAATGCAGCGATGTATACTTGTACATGCAACATCCCTCAGGTTTATGGTTATCCTTGCTCGCACCTTATTGCCATTTGGGCAAAGCGGCGAGAGCCGATACAGCCATCACTATTTTACACATCTTCCACTTATGAAAATGTGTACTCGGCAGAATTTTATTCTCCTTGTGGTTGGGAGTATTGGGAGAGGGATATACCTTTTGTGTTATACCCTCCAAGAGCAACAAGGCAACCCGGTCGGGAGTACTGGGAGAGGGATATTCTATCTTCATCAGCAGTGCATAGCTCTCCTCCCCATTCATCATTTCCGGTCACTGCACATGTAGCTCAGCCAAATCCTATTTTATATTATAGACAACATCGGCCAGCTCGTGTTGAATTATCTATTATTTATGCTGAGTCGGAGCCAAAGCCAGTGCCACATAAGGAACCAGAGCTAGAGATAGAGCTAGAGCTGGAGTAGGCAGATCATGAGGAGGAGCTCGTATAGCACCGTCGAGGTCGAGGTTGAGGTCGAGGCCGAGGATGTAGGAGATTGTGACATTAGCTTTGTTATATGTTTCTTTTAAACTAAACATTTTTTTCAACATGTGATGTAATATATTTAATAATTTCTATTTTATGTATGTTTTTATTAGTTGATGTCAATATGCATGAAATATGTGGAATGAATAAAATTGTGTACGAGTTGAATGAATGAACAAGGATAGGTGTTAAAGTTAGTTTAAAATAGTTTTTTTAATTCTAATTTGATTTCATCCTTTAGAAGGACGAAATCAGTACGTAAGCTGCATTTTCCAAGTATCGTGATTTCATCTAAAATCAACTTAAGTTGATTTCGTCCTTTAAAAGGACAAAATCGTCTTCAATCTGTGGTGATTTTGTCGTTTAGAAGGTCGAAATCGCCTTAAGGTGATTTTGTCCTTCTAAAGGACGAAATCGGGTTAAGTAATATAAATCCTTAAACCGATTTCATCCTGCGTGGCAAAAAGTAACACCACTTTGGGAAAGTGGTTCGAATTGGAAAATAAGTTTTTTTAATTATTAATTAAATAAATTTCCATTCATTTTAATTACGAAAATAATAAAATATAGAATTTATTAATAATATATTTTACATCCCAATTACTCAATAAAACATCTATTAATCTCTACTTGAAAACTAAGACAACAAACCTACCTTAATCATCGGTTTACTGTCATCTACAACCGCCAGATCTCCATCGTCAACCAACTTTTTCCTCCCAATGTCCTCAAAATTTTCTAAGGCGGGGTTATAATTAGGGGAACACCCATATATATGGAGAGGGAATTAGGGCTTTATTGGGTAAGGAATAAACAAGTAGGATAGGGATTCCTAGATGGCTTAAACCCTCCTAAATTAAGTGGTTCATCTACCACTTAAATGGGCCTCCAATGGGCCCTGCAGATCTTTCTGCACAGCCCAAAAACTATTATGCATACCCCAATTTCTGCAAATCCCCCTAAAATCCAAAAAAATAGGAAAAATTCTTGAAAAATACCTAAAATTTCATGGACACTACAAAGTTACGCTACCTCTCCTACCCCTATGATCTTGACCCCAACCCCGACGGTGTTGTATTGGCTCTTCTTGCTCCACCTGCTCCTGCTCCTCCTACTCCCGCTTGTCATGGGGTAGGCATTTATCGGGTGCCTTCGTGACATGCTGCTCCTGCTCCACATAAGTAACATATGGCTTACCACAAGTTGCCCACTGTCTTCTATGATATACTATCATATCTGGCTAGGGGTAGGCTAGATGTGGAGTAACTGGAGATAATGAACATGGAGGAGAGCCAGGTACTATAAATGAAGATGGAATATGAGGGAATGGATCGTGCCTAGGTTGTGTTCGAGCTGCCTCATCAGTAGGATAATGTCCATGAACGTCTGTAATGACCGACTAAAGTAGTGGCAAGCTACGAAGCATCCTCATGTTGCCTGATCATCGATTGACATGATGCTAATAAGACCTCACCGGAAGTATAGGTGTTAACTGCGTCCGTCAAATGCGCAAGTGTCCATCATACTAAACCAAACTATTAAAAAAATAAACTAAAAGTCATATAAATAGGAAATGAGAAATAAGAAAATATTATTATATAATTAATTAAGATATACTTACCAAAGCTGCCTCAGACGCACCCCTAGGTTGATATGTCATCTCCTCTATATCATCACGCGATAAAATATATCTGCGCATAATGGGCAAATACCACTGCATATGCGGGCTACAAACATCTCATGATGTTGTAGCCATCTCCCCTCAGAAAATAGTAGCTCTCCTATTATCTCATCGAGCGATATATGTTGCATGATGTAGAGCCTAGTTGGTAATATGGCAACCTTGTCGAGTGATCCGATGGACAAAATCTATGGTACAAGGAGGGACCTCTTGCTCCAAGTTAAATTGGAGCATCACACCACCCGACATGTACAACTTGACAATCTCAAAACAATTAGCGACATTTGAGAGAGTCACACATCTCTTCCTTTGGTATAAAGAGGAGATAACTCAGCCAACACCTCAGGTGAGTATGACTACCAAATGACCTACATAATTTATAAGCATAATTATTTTTTAATGACCTTACATAGCTTATAATCATTGTATAAAATATGATAATGAAATGAAATAACCTAATAAGGCCATTGGTGGTCTAACTCTCCTCTATACAAATAAAGGACTCGTGGATTTTTATTTTTTTTCCTTTGAACATTCCACCTTAAGGAGTCAAATTTAAAACATAAGTTCAACACATCCAAATAAAACTATGCTAAAAAAATAAGTGTAAAAAAATACCCTACTTAGCTCCTAATGTAGCACCCTCGACCACATGACCCATCTCAATAGTTGATCGGCCAACATGTAAATGCTCCCACGACAATAACTATATCACAAAATATTATGAAGGTTATTAAAAAATGTGTAGTAATTATGCGTGCAAAAAATATTAACTTCAACAAATTCATTTACCTGAAGAAGGGTCAGACATCCTGCATTCCTTGAGGTCATGGCATAACAAGCTCTCCCTAACTCTCTGTATAATATGGTTCAGGGTGGCATTGCCCCATGCGTAGGTGCCTGCTATGTCGAAATTTGCAAGGAGGGAGAGATATGCAACATGAACATGGCTACTCATGTTTTTTGCAAATATGGTATCCCCAAGTAAATGTAACAAATATGCATGTGCATGCTGCTTGATCACTATCTCGGTGGCATTTGCTGGGAGCACATGAAACTCACTTATAGTCATCTAAGGCTCACTGGGCTACCACACATCACTGAAGGAGGAGGTGCTCTACCAAGGAGTCTGACTAATAAATCTAAATCTCCTCTTGTCGTGCCTGTCACCGCCTCTCCATCGATGTGAAGTCCTAGAAGAACTGCAACATCCATAAGAGTGATAGACATCTCCCCATTAGGTAAGTAAAATGTTTGTGTCTCCCTCCTCCATCGCTCGACAAGAGCTATTAGCAAAGTCCTATTGAGATGAACGTATTGTATATGAATGAAGTGTCCAAATCTTGCTTGCTCAATGTATGGTAGAACATGCTCATCTATGGGCCACTGTCGAAGGCATAAAAAATGTTCGGTGCACTCAATGCACCTAGGGTCCTACAATAAGTTTAAATATTATAACCCCATGTAACATATAGTCTAAAAAACTAAATATAATTCATGAAAAAATAGAAGCCGACCTATGTGACTCCTGCTGGACAAGTATTATCTCATCAATGGGGCCAGACCCATAAAAAGGCTCCATATGATCTGCGGAAAATTAAGAATATGAGGAACATATAGTCTTATCTAAAATAGAGAGTAAACAAAAAGTCACAGTCTAATTGTATGTTTACCAATGAACAAGAGGGTATCTTCATCTTTTACTATTATGCACAGATTGTTTGCACCTCCCACATTTATACCCTACTCGACCATCTCTCTACATGGTCACATAGTCTATTGTATTTCTAATGCGGACAGATCATGGGTGACTGGGTTGTCTTGTTGCTTTTGGAGGTAATAACACACAAGGCATATCTCTTTCCCAAAACTCCCAACCACGAGTAGAATTGCGTGGAGTACACATTTCTATAAGCGATTGATGTGTAACATAGTCCTGCTTGTATAGGCTCCCGCCGCTTTCCCCACACGACCAGAAGGTGCAAGCAAGGGAACGAATAGACTTCTAGGAAATTGCATGTACAAGTATGATGAACTGCATTCACCACAACCCTCTTGCCATACATGGACATTACATCACACTCGTTGCGGTTGTTCCTGTTAACTATATACTCCCCATTTTACTTGTTTGTTCTCTAATTATCCCTTCAACTCTGGGGGTCTATGGGGTGGCCATGGCATCCAAAGCACAAGATCATTTCACAAACAATTTTTCTACCCAATAAAAAATAGCTGACACTAAAGCCTGCATGGGTAATCCTTGTGCCCCCTTCAACACACTATTTAAACTTTCTGCCATATTTGTAGTCGTCATGCCAAATCTTCTAAACTCATCATGAGCAAGAGACCACTCTTCAGGATACAATCCTTCTCCTAAGAGGAGTTGTTTTGCCATGGGACTTTCCTAACCAATCAAGTCCATTTTAACATTAAACTATTTTACTGTCAATACATAAGCCGCTTCCCCAATCAAGTCCATTAGTGTATATTTTTTAACTCCTTAAAATTTACCTTTATGTGAGGGATAAAATAATGATGGTAGAAGAATGGTGGGGGAAGAATCTCAGGCATGACCTTCTGAAACCCCTTATGTCGATCTAAAATGATTGCGACATTCATCATATCCATGAGTACATTCACCCTCAATTGACTTAAGAAGCATTTTCAATTATCATAATCTTCCTTTGCTACTATCAAAAATGCTAGAGGAAATAGACCATTATTCCCGTTTGTAGCTATTGCAGCCATAAGAGCTATTGGAAACCTACTGTACAAGTGAGTGACATCGACACCAATCACCGGGATGTAATGCCAAAACCCCACTATAGACAGCCCAAATGCCCAAAACATCCACTTAAATCTTTGATATAGGCCACCATCTACACCAATTACTTCATCAGACTCCAACTTGTAGTAGGTACCAGGATTCACATCTTGTATTGCCTTGAGGTACAATGACAACAATTTGTATGATTCAACCCAATCCTCATAAATGGCTTTTATGGCCATATTCCTTGCCGCCCATGCTTTCTTATAAGAAATGTCAATGGGAAATGTCTCATTCATTCTTTGAATAATATCACCTAGTGTGAGTGTTAATTCAGCTTGGATAGTGAGCATTATGACCTTGGAAACAAATGATGCACTACACTGCCTATGATCAATGCTAAGCTGGGCATTCCTACAAGTGTGGTCACCTCCATATGTCTTCAATTTAAAGTACCCTATACCCTTCTTCATTGATCCATGAATTCTCCAAGGGCAAGTACTATCAATGAACTTCATTGCATACTTTGACATATTTGTGCATAGCACCTTTTATTGGATAAGATTCTTAATTGAAAATTCCCTCAAGGCTATGACAAATGCCTCTTTATCCTCAAAGATGCGCCTTACATATAACTCTTCTTCATTATGTTGCTTCATGTTCATGGCACAATTAACTGTTGCATCTATCTCCTCATTTGTGATATATGCTTAGATTGGCTTTTCCTCGTCATATTATGGTGGATCTTCATCATCCACATTCATGTCATTTGCGGCAATTGCATTGTCTACTACATCATCCCCCTCGCTGTCAACCATATGTTCAATGCTTTCCTCACCTTTGACACCTTCTTCATTCATGTCATACTCTTCTTCACTTGCTTCGTCAATGTTATCTTCACCTTCATTTGCCTCATTTACATCAACATCATCATCATGGACATAGGCGCCCCTACACATAAATATCACACATGTATTCAATTTCATATTACTTAAACACTTCTTTAAAACTTAAAAATGTTAGATTCGTTTATAAATATGTATGTCACCTTGGATTGGATGGTCCAATATCAGTATGTCCAACACCTATGTGGGGGTAATTAATGCCCATTGAGCTTTGAGTTCCAAACCATGCACCGCCTTGAGACATTTGAAGGTAAATGTCTCATGTGCATGCAATGTGTACCTTCCACATTACACACAAAATTCATAATTCAATACCCTACTTTTCATCAACAATTATAAGATTCACACATGATTCACATCTTAATAAACCTTACCTCCAATTAGGTCCACTTTCATCGTCAATAGGTGCAGACGACCTATGGTGTTCATTTTCATCTTCATCATCCACTAGCATTTGCATATGCCTTCCACTGCTTACATTTCTTTCAGAGCTCCTGTGAGAGCTCTTGTGTGAGCTCCTTTGTGAACTCGTACTATGTTCTTCACTAGGCACTCAAGCATCTTTTTCGAGAAATAACTCAAATATAAATATGTGAGATGAATGGTGAAACATTTGTCTTAGTGATGCCTCGTCATCTACACATAATAGTCATGATCTCGATCCAAATATTGGAAGGTTACATTGTATAATAATTTTTCATCTCCTTCGTTCCCACCCAACTCTACTAGCTACTTGCATCTCAAGTTCATCATAAGTAGATGGTTTCTTAATGAATAATCCATCTATGTGTCCTTCATGGTGAAACATAAAACTAACCATTTCTTCTGGCATCGCTATTCACTTAATTCATAACCAATAAATTACATAAAAATGCATTAATCAATTACTTCAAAATAACTACTTTACTTAATGAAACATGAGATCATTCTATTACTTGAGCTTAATCAAGAAATTTCACTTAAACAACAAAAATCATATCACAATTCTATAAAACTATAGCACAATTATACTCCCTTAACATTGGAATTCATAGCGCTAATATATGATTTGAGTGCAAAATTAAAACAACCTATCAAATCAGCTAGCCAATAAAATGTAATGAATCTAGCAATGAAATCAAGCATCATAACTACTTTCTTCAAACAAAAACTACAAATATTTCAAAAATCTAGCAGTTCTTAAGACCCACTTCATCAAAAGTATGGAATGTTTTCGAAAATCAATTGCATGTTTGTAACTCGAACACAAATGCTATCAAAATCAACTTTTTAACATAGAAACTAGCAACATAATTTAAAAAACAATTTGTCAAGACAATAGAAGACTAGATTACAAAAACTAGGAACTAACAGTAGAATTTTGAAGGCTAATGTAGGAAATTTACCCAGAAAGTGCGGTGTATTTGTACGAAATAGCGGCAGATCTGGGCGAATTTGGTCAAAATTACGGTTTGGCCAAAATTAAGGTGGTTGACAAAGGTCGAAGCTCTTGACAGTGGAGGTCGGTGGGTGGAGGATCTAGTCGAAGCTCTGGACGGTGGAGCGCGGCGCGACCAAAGAATGATATTTTCATATGGATGATAGACTTGTACTTAGATGGATATGTTGTTCTTTATGGATTTTTGATATGTGTAATGATATCATATGATTTGATATTCCTATTTGTGAACCCTAGTTATCATGACCTAGATATTTAATCGAATGGTTTGTTTTGTACTAAAAAAAATTTCGTGACTTACCATTCATGCTATTTAAAAAGGTTTTTAAAAATTTAGGTCATGACAGTTATATCGATCAATCAATCCCTTATCAGTAAGTTGAGTAGGTTGAATGATCGATCTCCATGTTCGAGCAATCGATAGCCCCATTACAATTGGTAAAGTCATTTGGCCCTAATTGGGAAATTAATGAATAATTGATCTTTTCTTCTTCCCTCTTCTCTATGCCGCCCCTTCCTCCCTTTGACCTCTTCCAACCATTCCCTCATCAGGTTTGGCCCAAATACCTCTCCATCCTTCATCCTAATATCCCTCCATCCCGTCTCCTTCCTCCAATCCCAATTTCATCCTACCTCCCTATATTTCTCCTATTTCAAGCTATATATCACTCTCATCCAATAAAAGCTCTTGACATGATGGCTAGTGTCATAGGGACGAAGCTCAACTAGCCAACCAACTAACCTTCATTGCATTTTTTGGTAGCCAGCTGCAAGGCTAGGCATAATACCAACAACTTGACATTTAAGCTCAACCAGCCCTCCCCCCATATAGCATAAGAGATTTATTACATATTGTTAAAGTGATATCTAAAGTGGTTGTACAGGTATGTTTGTTAAACAACCCCAAATGCTCCGGAAGACTCTCTAATGCAATCTAGGTGGAAGAAACATGTTAGAAGTTCAAATAACAAAGCATGTCTACCAAGTATTCCAATATGGCCAACTATGTGTGTAAGGACCCTCATCTTTAAACCGGTTTTGGTTTTCTTTAATTATTGATTATCGTGAGATTTACGTGTTTTCTGATCTTATTCGATGATTTTGTAAATAAATAGAGTTTGTGATGGTTTTAACCAAAATTAACTTCAATATTAGTGGTTTTAAGTGATTTTAAACCAAATGTGAATTTTTGAGATTTTTTGGAATTTTCACTATTTTCCCAAAAATTAGGGTTTTGGCGGGACCCCTGTGGGCCCCACGGTCGAAAATTTTATTTTTGTGTCAAATGAACCTAGACATATACTTAAGGTCACACAAAAATTTTCAGAATTTTATTAGGCTTAATTCGTGCTTAAATTTGCAAAATAACCACTTTTAGCCTACTTTTCATATGTACACCCCAAAACTTACCTATGCCTACCCCAACCCTTACTATAAAAGGGCAAACCAGAGCCATTTCCATTTTTGGGAATAGGCTAAGGAAGGAGGTCTGGCCTAATCCCCACTTAGGCCCGAATTAGAAGCCGATTAAGGTAAGCTTGCTCTAATTAAGCACTAATCCATGGCTTTTCTCTTAATTTCTTCTAAATCTACCATTTTCCCCTTGATTCAATTCGTTTTTGACCATCAAAAGCTACTGATTTGCGTTTTACTACAAACCCTAACATTCAAAATTCGATTTTTACTACCAACAAGCCCTAGATCTAAGATTTAATTAGGGATTTCTTAAGTAAATCGATTTCCATTGGTGTTTAATTCAAACTCATTGTGTTTTCAAGGATTTCAAGAAGGGTGACTCTTCAATCCGAGCTTAATCAAGTGCTGAGGTAATGGGTCTTGAAATCTCTGTTTATCCATGGTAAAACTCTTCATTTTTGGCTTATTTCGAAATGGTTTTCTTGATTTAGTGTGTTAATGGTAAGATTAGAAAATGGAATTATTTAATCCCGATTTCTTAGGGTTTTGCATTATTATGGTTTGGTTTGATATTCTGGAAGTCAAGGAGGACTTTTGATGATGATTAGGGTGCTAGATGTGGATTTGAAGTGTTATCTATGGTGTTTCGGTTTGATTTTGCGAAAGGAAGAAGATGATTGTTACTCATGTTAGCGAGCGATCGGCCTTGCAGGGCGATCGATCGGCTGAACTGAAAATTTCAAAATTTTGCGTGTAACCGATCGAACGGCCTGAAGGGCGATCGATCGGCTACGAAAAATTGCATGTTGTGTGTATGATGCCTATTTTGATGATTCCACTTTAGCTTGCCAATTTTATATGAATGTGGAGTATTTTAAGCTATATTAGGCTACTGGAAATGCATGCTATTGAGTTTATAGAGTTGAGACATATGCTTAGAGATGGTGGGATGACTTATGTTTTGTGGCATGATCTTGGAATCGTTATCTTGAAATTATGAACGGTTGGTTCCCTTTTTATAAGCATATATTTTCAGTAGGACTACAATCATTGTTGGACTGATTTGTCATGATAAATTGTGATTAATGGTGTGTGAATGTTGGTGAATGTCATGACTCAATGATGAAATGAGTGATGTTATAGGTGTTTAGCCTTTGTGGTTGAGTTTTGAATTTAACTATGATTTCAACGATTCTTCTACTATGATTTCCGCTGGAATTCATGTTTAGGTAGAAATTCACATGTGTAGTGTGGTGGTGAGTTGATTTTCAAGCATGTTAATATGCATCATGTGAAAGGCTTCTACTAGTTACACACACACACACACATGTGGGGGTTAAATGATGATGTTGAAGCTTAATATCGTGATTATGAATGATGCATTAGGGGCTGGTGAGAGCACTTATCATGATTAGGGTTCATGTATGCTTTGCCCACGCATGTACCATGTTGCACGCATCATGAAAATGGATTTCCAATTGAGGCTTCATCGTGATTAATCGAATTTGACCGATTGGATGCAATGTGATGGAATTGCGTGCCGGGTTTATCGGTCGTGGATTAATCGCAAGTTGATTGGTCCGAAAGGACATATTTTGATTTGAAGTTCCTGTGTGGAACGATTTGAAGTTCGTGTGGAACGATTTGGAGTTCCTGTGTGGAACGAGTGCACTCCCCGGGTTGAGTCTTGTTTAATGGAATGATGTGGGGACGAGTTGTGTACTTGTCTTGCGGATATGTGAGAATATCATTATGTGTGTCATCTGGACCACGAGAATCCGGTGTGGTATGCCGTGTGCACCCCGCTACCACGTATTCTAGGGTTCTACGTGTGAGAACTCGGGCTCTTCCCTCCGCAGGAGATGTCCCTGGGCGAACACCCCTGCTCTAGATTCTCTGTGTGAGAATGGGACATCCTTGGTCAGGATCGTCCAGGGCGAGCAGTATTAGGGATTGACAACCCCGATCTTTCTTGAATTCTTGTGTAGAATTTTGTACCATGACACGCCTTCGTGGCCTTGTCTATGCTCCCGTACGTGTGACGTCAATGTGTGATTACTCCTTGATGGAGGTTGATTGTGATAACATTATGCATGTGGGAATATGTATGTTAGAGATACATCCATGCATGTTGATATTGATGTTATGCATGTGGAATATGTATGTTAGAGATACATCCATGCATGTTGATGTTGATGTTATGCATGTGGGAATATGTATGTTAGAGATACATCCATGCATGTTGATATTGATGTTATGCATGTGGAATATGTATGTTAGAGATACATCCATGCATGCTGATTTTGATGTTATGCATGTGGAATATGTATGTTAGAGATACGTCCATGCGGGATTGGTTATGATGTGAATGCATGTGGGAATACGTATGCTAGAGATACATCCATGCAGGTTGAATTATGCATTTTTATGCAGTGTTAAGTGATATGAATGTGTGATTAGAAAGTGATGCACCATGTAAATCTTTGATCTGAAACGATCTCATTTCTAAGCTATCGTATTTTCTACGTTGACAGTGATATTAAAACCATTGCTGAGTGTTAAAACTCACCCCTCTTTTGTGTTTTGATTTGGGGCTGCGTGGTGCGACACGCAGACGGACAGGATTGCCTTTTTGAGGAAAGGTCAGAGGTAGCTTGGGTGTGATGATGGAGATCGTTGCGTGACTTATCATCGTTTCTTTCATGCTTTATGTTCGAACCTTTGTGTAGGGTTCTTGTTGTGGATTTATGTCACATGTTACAGTTATGTTTGCTTATGACTTATTTTGAGTCGGTGTGGGCTTTACTTAAAACTAAGCTTGTGGGTTTGAGATTGTTGTTTACTTTGTGTTAAGCAACACATTTTTCTTCCCCTTTTATTTACTCTTGCTCAAAGGATTGTGCGCACTCCGTGTTGCTGTTAATCGCCCGTGGTTAGGGATTAAGTCTTCCGCTAGAATCGTTTCTCAATTTCACTTCGTCGCCCCCGCGCGCTTGACCGGCCCTTGGACCGGGTTCGGCTCGGGTCGGGCATCGCCGGGGCGTGACAATGTGTGCGCAACATTGTGTGCAATTCCCACAACATATGCACCCCAAGTGTCTAACACACCAACACATGTGCGCCTCAGCATATGTCACAAGCACTATGTTTTCTACATAGTGACATGACGAGGAGGAGGTGTGGAGAAAGAGGTGAGCCGGGTTGGAGGCAGAAGAAGGGGATGTGGTGGGGTAGAAGAGGAAGAGGGTGAGGAGGGAGAGGGAGAGGGAGAGAAAGGTCCAAAATGAGGCAAGCCTAGGAAGCAAGGAGTAGTGCCACCAACGAAGGCCGTAGAGCCTGGTGTCAGTCTTGAACTTGCCAAGGGTGGAGGAGATGTGGTCCATATGGGTAATGAGCCTTAGTTGCACCATTAATAGAGATCAACTCAAAAGCCCCTATTATGACCCTACCTTTACTAGTGCTTTTAATGGAGGAAAGGCATAACCTTTAGGACTTCTAAAGATAGACTTCTCCACTCTTTGTTGTTCATAAAGACTACTTCAATAGTGAAGGAGAACAAGTCATTGAACATACGGAAACTCATAAAGGAAAGTTAGGGGTTGTTTGGGTGTTGGATTTTTTAGAAACAAAGTGGAATTTTTTGGAATTAATTCAAAAAATTCACCGCCAAATATGAATTATAGTTGGTAATTAAAATTTCTAGAATAAATTCGATTGCCACGTCAATTTTAAAGCTTTAAACTAATATAACTCTCTCTCTCTCTCTCACTCAGATATGCACGTTCTTAGTACTATTATGCTCCAAAATTCGAGCCCTATCAAACAAGATCCCATAAGGGTAGGTAATTTTTAAAGTGGGCCCCACCTACATGGTACACTTCTCATGGCTCAAGTCGATATGAGAGGTAATTATTAAAAAATAACAAAATCTATAATTTCGAAACAGGGACTGGGAGCCAAAATCGACGAAATCACCTCATGAGATTATTCCTATGATAACCCTAATTTTCTGATGAGTTTTTAAAACTAATAATAGAGTTTTTAATATATTTTTATTAGTAGAATATTGTTTTAGGTTCAGTGTCTAAAAGTTTTTTGGTAGAGCTCTAAAAGATGAGTATAACGGACCTTAAATCACTTGAATTGAACATCAGGGATGTAAGTAATCGCCTCGAGAAAAGTGTCTTATTAGCAAGATTCACTATAAAAAAAAGTAAAACCTACTCATGAGTGGTCTTGTTTCAAAGGGCCTATCGATACGAGTCCATCGGTATCAAAATCGCATGATTCCGACTTGTGGTTGAAAAGATATCGTCATTTAAAGTTTTAGAATTTTAAAAAAATAAAAAATAAAAATTTATGGGGGGCTGATGTAGGCTAATGCAGAAATTGTGTGAGCCTTGTGTCAGCAATGCATTGCTAATGCAGACGCATGAGGTTGCATGGCAAATCACTCAACATGAATTTAGGATAAGAATAATAACATGCTAGAATCTAATAACATATAACTAACTTCATATTTGAACCATATCATAACTTTCAAGATAATATTCATGTTTTCGTAGTAGCATTTCAAAGTAAAAATCACTAATCATAACCATAATAACGAAATTTAAGAATAAGAATATGAAAAGGAACAAAAATACTTGAAATGGCAAAACTATTGTTTTGCCGTTCAATCAATTGGAATGCCATTCGAATGCCTACACAGTAAGCTCTCATTTCTCTTCAACCTTACAGACCCAAAATCGAAAATACACAAAATCAGCATAAATGTTTAAATCTCACTTCCAAACATCCCAATATTGAAATATAAGCTTAGAAAATGACATATCTAGTCATTAATAAACCAAAACACAAGGAAATCATTAGAAAGATGATGCTTTACATAAATCACCATTAAAGTTCAACATCAAGCAAAACCCACATAAATCATCCCAAACTTCAAATCTGAAACATAGACCCATTTTGGAAGAAGAACCTACATTTAGTGAGATCTTGATCTGAAATTGTAATAACCCTATTTTTCTGACACATTTTTTTATAAATTTTATTATTTCCTAAGTTTGGTTATAACTCGTTGAGACAAGCGTAATAAGTCAAAAATACAAAAATTTGAGACCGGGAACAAAAGTTACGGCCTTGGGAAATGTGCTCTAATCGACAGGACCCACTTCTTAAATACGGGTAAACCAGACCATAAGTGGTCTAGTCTCGTAGGGCTCGTGAATACGAGCTCAACGGTACCAAGAATGCGTAAAATGGAGTTCGGGATAGGATGTTATGTTTATTTGAAAATTAAAAAATAAATAAATAAAAATCCGGCTCGGCGCAGCGTAGAGTGGCGCGTGGAGCACGAACACACGCATCACACATGTGATGAACATGTGTTTGTCATGCGCCCACCGAATTTGGCGGTGGCGCCCACTTGTTCTGGCGGTGGCGCCCTGTCACGGGGATGCCCGGGGAACGCCCGTCGTGCGGCACTCGCAAGGCCAAACAGCCAAGCGAGTAAGCCTTTCTTCGTCAAGGTCATGGCCTCGTGCCATTCGACCAAGCGTCCAGCCCGTGAAGCCAAGCAACGAACCCGTCCCAAGGCAGACGTACAGACGTGCCGGGACTTGTTCCCAAGCGAGCTGGCCAGAGAGGGACACCTCCTTGCTATGCATGGATCCAACTTAGGCAACCCGGACTTTCGGAACATCCAACATGGCCATAAGGCTGGACGGCCTCCCAACGAGTCAGACAGCCCCATCCCCCTATCGAATGGGCTCCTGGCATGATAGCTAACAAGGCAACAAGCTTTCGTTGCCATCCTGACAGCCTGTTGCAAGGCTAGGCATCATACTAATAGCTTTGTCATTTCAGCTCACCATGTCCCTCCCTATATAGCATAAGAGATTTCTCTCATTTCTTTGAAGTGGCAGCCAAAGTGGCCGTACGGGCATGGTATTTCCGAATTTCACCAAACTGCCCGAGAACACTCCCAAAGACCCTTTAACACTATATAAGGAGGAGGGGACATCTTAAGAATCCAAATATGTGCTAGTTGGCTATGTGTGCACATCGTTGCAGCATTTCTGCGCAACATTGCGTACACATGTTGCGCAATGTTGCGGGCTTTCCCCGCAACGCCTGCACACATGATATGCAACACTAAGGGCAGTTCCCATAATGCATACACACCTTGTATACAACACTTTCCCACGTGTGTGCGCCCTAGCACGTGTCACGGTAGTTCACTCCGCTACCCCGTGATAGCCCGCCGGAAAACACCCCCTCCTCCCCTATTTAAACCCTTCTCCGGCCATTCCTTCACCCACATCCAAATTTCTACCCTTTCATTGTTTTCACCATTCCCGACCCGTTTTAAGTCCGAATTTCACAAACCAAGACCCGTTTCCTACTAAATCGAGGGTGCTCTACGCACCGGAAGGGTTATTTTCTTGAGGTGATCTCTCTAAAATCCAAAAAACCCTACCACATCCCCAATCCTCCCCTTTCTCCTTTTTACTGTTTTCGGAAAAGCCATACCCTACTAAATCGAGGGCATTCAATGCGTTGGGACCATTATTCTGCCAAATTTCCCACTTGAAGGAAGGATCTTCTATGAGGGGATTTCTTATACTCCACACGCGTTATAGGTAAGCAGCTTTAAATTCTAATCGTATGCCGAGATTTTGACTCGCCAAAGCTTTGCTAAAGATTTTTCTGAAAGAAAATTCTATCCTCAAAAGCTTCTCCTCTTTTTGAAAAATTCTCCAAGTTTTGGGTAATTGTACCCTCTGGATAGTCCTTGGTTTCTTGAAACTAAGGATTATTATGATGATTCTGGATACCACCAAATTTAGCTTCTGGCGCGCACAGGACTGGGATATCATGGGAAATTCTCTTTCCTTCCATCTCCCGTTCCCCATGAGCGCGGGTATAAGTATTCTGGTATCGCGACATTCTGTGACGATGTTTTCAAATTTTGAAAGAAAGATGACATGATATTTCTACGTGCATATTTTAAGAACTTAACTCAGCCTACTGAGTATAAATTTACTCACCCACCCTCAAATTCTACAGGTGTGTGATTCGAATATGAAGAAGTCGACGAAGAACTTTTCTTTGTAAAATTACTGTTTTTGTACTTTTCTTGTATTATTTTGTAAATTTTGTATTGACTAATGTATAAAGGCATGTTATGCCTAATTTTGAAAATCTTTGTATAATACAAAGTATGTTGTAATTACTCTTTTGGTACATTGTGATCCTTGGCAATTGTATTTAAAATTCGTTATGAATATGAGGGGTGTTACAGAAATCAATGCTTGAATATCTTCCAATCCCTACCCACATTTAGGGTTTAGTTAATACCTTAATAAATTCAATTATTGAAGCTTAAATCACTTGAATTTTTACTTAGCATTACGTTAAATATTAACACGACCTACTGAGTATAAAGATACTCACCCACTCTGAGACTTTGTAGGAATTAATACTGGAGCACAAGTAAAAGAAGAATAATTTTTGAGCTAATTTATCTAATTACTACTCGAGATGTAGTTTGTAATTATTTTTGTGACTAATATGTGATGGCAGAATATGTCTCAATTTTTGTATAACTATTAGCTCTACACACACAGTGATATGAGGCATTGTAATTTAAATTTTACTATACTCTATGAACTTGATGTATATATAATATTTTTGACTTTGGAATTTCTTCGATGTATATATTTTTAAAACTTATCATGTTGTAATTTTATGTCTGTCATATGCATCGACGACCATTACATTTGGTCACGTGAGTATAAATTACACGTGTGGGACAATGTTATGATATTTATTATTTCCTTAAAAAATGGTGTCTACCACAATTTTGACTCAAAATGGCTTGGAATTAACTTATAGGTGAATTTTTTAATTCCGTACACCTTTTACACTCCCATAATTCGAGCTAAAATTAAGACAAAATCAATAAAATTTTACAAAAATTCTATATCGAAATAGCCTCTTCAAAAACGAACTTTTGGGTAAGGTTGGGAGAGAAAGGAAATCAGAAAGAGGAGTAAAATGTACATTAAAGGGATTTTTTTGGTCTATATAGAAGTAATGTGCAATATTTGAAATCAATTCTAAGTTATGTGAAAAAAATTGTGTGCAGGTTATGTGCAAATCGCCCAGTTATATATAGGGAAAATTATTAAAATAATAATTAAAAAAAATTATTTACCAAAATAAACCACTTTGGGAAATATTTTCCAAAGTAGTGTTCCTTTTTGCCACGAAGGCGCCAGCCAAGCAGCTGGCACCAGCGTGGCTTTATTTTTTAATTTTTAAGTTGATTTCGTCGTTTAGAACGACGAAATTGGTTTCAAAACAATTTCGTCATTCTAAACGACAAAACCGTTTATAAGTTGACCCAGTTTTATCGTTCTGAACGACGAAATCAACTTAAGCTGATTTCGTCGTTCTGAACGATGAAACTGCCACACTTGTTCCATTTCGTCCTTCGGTTTCGGCAACAACACTAAAATCAAAATAAATTTTTTAAGAAAATACTATTTGAAACTAATTTTATCACTTGTCCATGTTCATTAATTCAAAACATGCACAATACATACACGACTTCATTCATTCTACCCATAACAAATATCACCATAACAAATATCATTAAAGTACATCATAGATGAGTAACAAATATATTACATCGCAAGTAATGTTAATCTCCTACGTCCTCGACCTCGTCCTCGATAGTTGTGTATGAGCTCCTCATGATCTACCTCTAGCTCTGGCTGTGGCTCGGGCTCGGGCTGCGACTCCAGGTCCGGCTCCTGCTCTGGCTCTGGCTCAGCATAAGTAATAGATGGTACAATACGAGCTGGCTAATGTTGTCTATAATATAAAATTGGATCTGGCTGAGCTACATGTGCAGTGTTCGGAAATGATGAACCTAGAGGAGAGCTATACGCTACTGATGATGATGGAATATCAGGGCATGAAGAGTGCATCGGCTACGTCTGAGCGGCCTCGTCAACAGGATAATCTCGATGAACATCCGCGATCACTGAATGAAGTAGTGGCAAGCTACGAAGGACATCATCAGACTCTCTAATCACCGACTCACATGCCGCTGATAAGTCCTCACGTGAAGTACAGGTGATAAGTGCATCACTCAAATGCGCATGCGTACATCGAACTAGATGAAGCTATAAAAAAATAAATTAAATATTAGATAAATAATTAAAAAGAAATAAGAAAATAATATATGCCTTAATTAACAAAGTTGTACTTACTAGAGCTGCCTCAGACGCTCCCCTAGGCTGATATGTCATCTCCTCTACATCATCGGGCGATAAAATATATCGTCGTGTAATCGGTAAATACCACTGCATATAAGTACTACGAACATCTCTTAATGTCGTAGCCATCTCCTCTCTAATAACAGTGGCTCTCCAATCCTCCCATCGAGCAATATACGATGCATGATGTATAGCCCAGTCGGTAATATGGCGGCCCTGTCGAGTGATGCGATGGACAAACTTGACAATAGAAGGTGGGACCCCTTGCTCCAGGTTAAACTGGAGCATTACACGATCCGACACATTCATCTCGATAATCTCGTAACATATTAGAGGGGTTTGAGATAGCCACACCTCTCGACCGTCCGTGCATAGGGGAGGTAACACAGCCAACAAGTCCTCTGAGTACGACTGCCAAATAATCTATACAATATATAAAGATAATTTAGTTTAAATAACGACAAAATTTTTTAAAATCATTACATAAAAAAGTTCAACACGGTAATAAAATTACTTGGTATGACCGCTGATGGTCTAACTCCCCTCTATACAATCAGAGGACTCCTTGTGGATTTTCGGTTCTCTTTTTTCGAACATTCCACCTTAAGGAGTTAAATTTAAAAAATGAGTTCAGCATATGTACAAAAAACGTTGCTAAAAAAGTAATGTGGTAAACATAAATACAACCTACCTCGCCCCTAATGGAGCACCCTCAACCAAACGACCCATCTCAGCACTTGGTCGGCCGACGTGTAAGTGCTCCCACGACCATAACTATGTCAGAAAATAGTGATAACAAATATTAGAATTAAAAATTATACGTGACTAAAACACCAAGTAAAGTTACACAATTAATTACCTGAAGAAGGGTCAGACTGCCCAAAATCCGCGAGGTCATGGCCTAGCATGCTTTTCCTAACTCTCGATATAAGAATGCGAGAGTAGCACTGCCCCATGAATAAGTACCAGCCATGTCAAAGTTGGCAAGGAGGGAGAGATACGAAACATGCATGTGGCTGCTCATGGTATCTGCAAATATCGTGGCTCCAAGTAAATGTAATAGATAGACTCGTGCATGTTGCTCGATAACTATCTCTCTAGCATTGGCTGGGAGCTCGCGAAACTCTTGTAAGAGCCATCGTAGGCTCACTCGGCTACCACGCATCACTGTAGTAGGAGGAGCTCTACCAAGAAGTCTAACTAATATATCCATATGAGCTCCTCCTATCGTGCCTGTCACTGGATGTCCATCAATACGAAGTCCTAATAGAACTGCCACATCCATGAGCGTGATGGACATCTCTCCATATGACAAATGAAACGTTTGAGTCTCCCTCCTCCATCTCTCAATGAGAGCTGTCAATAGGGGCCGATCTAGACGGACATACTGTAGATGAATGAAATGGCTGAAACCCGCACACTCGATATAAGGTAAAATACTCTCGTCTATAGGCCAATGGCAGAGATATTTAAAATGTTTGGTGCACTCAAAGCACCCGGGGTCCTATAATAAATTTAAAAAATTTTAACATAGCGTACTATATCGTCCAAAAAATGAAACAAATTTTATAAAAAATTTATCATGCCTCTCCTCTCCAAATAGCAGCAGACCTATGTGACTCCTGCTGTATAAGTATGGAAGTGTCACTCAGTCCTGGCCCGTAACAAGGCTCTGCATGATCCATATTATCTGTGAAAAATTAAGATCATATCATTAATCGAAAGGAATACATGCGTATGTAACTAAAAAAGTAGAATAAATATAGAGGTTGATTATATGTTTACCAATCAACAGGAGGGTTTCTACATGATTTACTATTATGCCCACTTTGTTTACACCTCTCGCATTTATATCCTCCTCTACTATCTCTTTCCATTGTTTTGCGGTCCATAGTATTCCTAATGTTAACAGACCGTGGGCGACCGGGTTGCCTTATAGCTATCGGTGGGTATAACACAAAAGGTATATCCCTCTCCCAATACTCCCGACCATGAGGAGAATAAAATTCTGTGGAGTACACATTTTTATAAGTAGAAGATGTGTAAAATAGTGATGCATGGATTGGCTCCTGCCGCTTTGCCTACACGATGATAAGGTGCGAGCAAGGATAACCATAAACCTGAGGGATGTTACATGTACAAGTATGCATCGCAGCATTTACCATAACCTTTTGGGCACGAATTGATGTCACTTCGTACTGACTCCTATTGATCCTATTAACTATATACTCCCCAATTTTTCTTGTTTGCTCTCTCAATATAGCTTCCACCCTGGGAGTATATGGGGTGGCCATGGCAGAGGCGGCAAAAGATCGTTTAACAAAAAATTTTATGAGTCGATAAAAGATAGCTGACACTAAAGCCTGCATAGGTAAACCTCGTGCCCCTTTCAAGACGCTATTTAAACTTTCAGCCATATTTGTAGTCGTCATGCCAAATGTCATAAAAGCACCGTGGGCAAGGGACCACTGTGCAGGATGCAATTCTCCTCCTAAGAGGAGATGTTTTGCCCTAGGACTCTCTTGACCAATCAAGTTCATTTTAGCATCAAACTTTTCTACTGTGAGTGCACAAGTTGCTACCCCAATCAAGTCCGTCAGTGTATCATTTTTGAACTCCTTAAAATTTGCTTTTATGCGATGGATGCAATAATGATGGTGGTAATCCGGCTCTAGGAGAACCTCAGACATGACCTTCTGAAGCCCCTTATGTCGATCTGAAATAATGACGATGTTCGTCATGCCCATCAGTACATGACCCCTCAATTCCATTAGAAACCATTTCCAATTGTCTCCATCTTCCTTCCCGACAAGCTCGAATGCAAGAAGAAATAACCCATTATTTCCATCTATAGCCGTTGCAGCCATAAGAGCACCGGGGTATCTGCCATACAAGTGAGTGGCATCAACACCAATCACGGGGATGCAATGTGAAACCCTGCTATAGACGGCCCAAATGTCCAAAATAATCGCTTAAATCTCCTACATATGGCACCATTGCACGATGTACTTCATCAACCTCTAAGCGGTAGTAGGTGGTAGGATTTGCTTCTTGTACTGCCCTTAGGTACATTGGCAACAGTTTATACGATTCTACCCAATCTCTATAAATAGCCTTGATCGCCATATTCCTTGCTGCCCATGCTTTCTTATAAGATATGTCAACATGATACTTCTCCTTCATTTTTTGAATAATATCTCCTGGTGTGAGAGTTAATTCGGCTTAGATAGTGGGCATTATGACCTTCGAAATAAAGGAGGCGCTGCATTGCCTATGATCTGTGCTAAGATGGGCATTCCGACATGTGTGGTCACCTTTGTACGTCTTCAATTTTAAGTACCCACCACCCCTTTTTATTGAGCCATGCACTCTCTAAGGGCAAGTGCTATCAATGCACTTCACTGTATACTCTAACAAATTTGTTCGTACAACCTTGTATTCAACATGATTTTGAATGGAAAACTCCTGCAAGGCTGTAACAAATGCTTCTTTATTCTCAAAGATGCGGCCAACATATAACTCATCTTCATTTTGTTGGTCCATATCCATTGTAGAATTAACTGCCGCATCTATCTCCTCATCTATGATGTGTGCATAAAGTGGCTCCACTTCACAATACAGCGGCTCTTTATCATCTACATTCATATCATTCCCAGCAATAGCATTGTCTACCGGATCATCCCCCTCGCCGTCAACCATCTGTTGAGCGCTTTCTTCACCTCTAGCCCCTTCTACATTCATGTCAGAATCTTCTCCACTTACTTCGTCAATATTATCTTTGCCCTCATTATCCTCATTTTCATCAATATCTTCACCGTAGACATATCCCCCCTTACATATAAACATCGCATATGTATTAAATTTTGTAAGCCTAAAAAAGTTGAATTCATTTATAAATATATATTTCACCTTTGATTAGATGGTCCAGCATCGGTATGACCAACATACATGTAGGGGTAATGAAGGCCCATCGAACTTTGAGTTTCATACCATGCACCGCCTTGAGACATTTGAACACTAAATGGCTCGTGTGCATGCATCGTGGACCTTCCATATTAACACAAAATCTCAAAATTTAGCTAAACGTATTTTCATTAAAGGATGATAAGATTCAAAACGTATTCACAACTAAATCAACCTTACTTCCAATTAGGTCCACTTCCATCATAAATAGGGGCAGACGACCTATGACGTTCATTTGAAGCTACTGTCATAGATAAATTTCCTTCTTCTTCGTCATCCACCGGCATTTGCATATGACTTTCATTGTTCACATTTCTATCTGAGCTCCTGTGTGAGCTTCTGTGAGAGCTCCTATGTGAACTACTTCGCCTTTCACTAATCACTCGGGCCTCTTTTTCAAGAAATAACTCGAAAGAAATTTTGTCACATGAATGGTGAAACATAAAAGCCATTGATGCATCATCATTTATGCACATTAGTATCATTCTCGATCCATAGGACGAAATATTATATTTGATAGTAATTTTCCATCTCCTGTGATCCAACCCAACCTTGCTTGCTATGTACATCTCAAATTCATCAAATGTAGACGGTTTCTTAATTAATAATCCTTCTATGCGTCTGTCGTAATTAATTAAAAAACTAACCATTTCTTCTGCCATATCTATTCAATTAATTCATAAACAATAAATTAAATTAATATTAGATTAAGCAAACTAATACTAATATCTACCCTAATCAATATATTTTCAAAATATATACGCATAGAAACTAATAGATTTACCAAGTATATAAGCATATCATGAAGACTTTATATTAATGAGTAAATTTCCTAATCAATAAAATTACACAATTGATGCGATAACAGATGCAATGTCACAAACCATATAAGCTGTAAAAAAAGCACTAAAGCCCCTCGACAAAAAATGCTCATTTTTAACTAAATCATCCAAATTGCACATTACACCAAAATACTGAATTAATAGAGAGTTCATAAGTTACTTACCAACACCGAAACAACCTGGAGCAGTACTTTCGTAAGAGGCAAAATATACTTTCGTAAGAGGCAAAATGCAAAACCTAGACACGTAGCAAATATTTAATTTAAGCACAGACTTTACATTAAGATATTTTTAAACCAATTATTTAACATAATGAAGAATTAGGGTACCACGAATTGGTGCGAAATGGGTGCAAGTATAATGGCGGCCAACGGAGAATGCTGTGGGAAGGAGAAAGCAAGACGGGCGGGACTGGTGGCGGGCTGGACATCGGCTGCGGGACAGACATTGGCAAAGGCGGCGGAGCGGAATGGAAAATGCTGTGGGACTGGCGGTGGGACTTGTTGCGGGACTGGTGTCGGGATTGGCGGCGGGTTGGACGTCGGTGGCGGGACTGGCAGCGGGCCGGATGTCCACAGAGGTGGCGGAGTGGAACACTGGATGTCATCGGTAGAGGTGGCAGAGTGAAACACTGGACGACTGCACTGGAAACGCGACTAGAGGAGGAGCGGATTTGCGTCTATAACAACGATGATTTTATTGTTCTGAACGATGAAATCAACTTAAGCTTAGAATGACGAAATCAATGTTGTTGTTGAGACCGAAGGACGAAATGAGACAAATATGGCAGTTTTGTCGTTTAGAACGACAAAATCAGCTTAAGCTGATTTTATCATTCAGAATGACGAAACTAGGTCAACTTACAAACGGTTTCGTCGTTTAGAATGACGAAATCGTTTTGAAACTAATTTCATCATTTTAAACGACGAAATCAATTTAAAAATAAAAAAAAAGCTATATTGGCGACAAAAAAGAACACAACTTTTGAGAAATATTTTCAAAAATAATTTATTTTAGTAAATATTTTTTTTAATTATTATTTTAATAATTTTCCCTTATATATTACACACTCTTTGATCTTGGCTTGCCGTATATTTGAGTTGCTCAATTGGTGCTGATGAGGTTTTAGGATTCATTTCCTTAGTTTCCTTCCCCGTTGTCCTTCTCACTGCCCTCCAGCCCTACCCCGTGTCTCCTCCCTCAAACCCTCCCCCAAAGCTGCAACCCACCCAGACCCTGCTCCGTCCTGCCCCGGCACTCCTCTCCGTGGCACTTATTAATGCTGTGATCAACGAAAGCCCTAACAAAAAAAAGTTCCGTCGCACCATATTCAAATTCTTCCGTTTGGCCATTCTCCCCGCCCATACAAAACTTTCTTCTTTCTAAGCAAAACATAGGAAAAAGGAGCAGCATAAGGAAACAGACAATGCAAGGCCTTTGGAAACTGACCTTTTTCCTTAGCTGCACTTGGGTGGTGAGCCTTCTCTATGGTGAAATGATGGCATTTTGGATACCGCTGTGGACTTGTTCCTGGCCTCAAATTCAGAAATCGCCGCAGGTAACATCAAATTATTGGAACTTCTGCTGCAGTCTATCAATTATTTTGTTAGTTGCTATTGGATTTCGCAAGGACATGCTCGACCCTATTTATTTCGCTGTTTCGATGCTCCTGCTCTCTGTGCCTTTTTATACCATGACGTTCCCACAAATCCATGTTGCCGACGCAAATCTTTTTGGAAGAAAGATGATCATGAGGAAGAGGAGGAAGAGAGAGTGGAAGTCATATTAAAATCCATATTGGAAGGAAAAAGATAGAACCCATCTAATTATAATATAAGAATAGTGAGGGCTTAAACTTTGGAATCTTTCTTATTTCGACACTTCGCCTAAAGTTTTGAGCTTCAGAAATATTTTTTTTATATGCAGTTATATTGTTTGCCTCTTCTTAGAGATTGGATTTGATCTTTTTATCATTTCAGTGTAAAATCTTGACTGATAGCAGTGACATACCTGTTAACGTTCTTTTTATTCAATGGACCCGTCCAACTTTCATTTCTAATTTAGGGGACAATCTCTCTCTCTCTCTCTCTCTCTCTCCAGCCAAATACAACTAAATCTACAAACGTATATCACATGTATAATTGATAAATATACAAATTAATGTATCTGGGCTTCAGATTTACTTATAAAATGGGTTACATTAAACTGACTGAAATTTGTTTTCCGTTCCAATTACTCTCTATTGAGCGGACATGAATTGATAAGCTGAGCAGTGCTAGGCTCTGAAAGTATAATTTTTTTATTTGTGTTTTGTTATTTTACTCTTAAATGGCTTATCTTCATTTTAAGAAACTTGCAGGATAAATCATTTAAGTGCACTCAATAATTTTTTATGATGAAAATGGGGCATGTGACACTCTAAGAAATATGCATTTTGCATTATATATTAAGTTTGGACAATAATTATTGACTCATTTACATGAGTACTTTCATTGGACTAAGCTATTGCCATTGATTTGAAACTCATCACATGATTCTAGCACATGTACCTGTGGCTTTATCATTTCCTTATAATTGTTTCTCTTGTTCCTTATAAGGTTTGTAAGAAAATAGAAAACAAGGAGGATGTTAATGATCAGTTTAGGGTTTAAGGTCATGATGATGATGAAGGCTTCAAATGTTGCACTCACGTTCTTTAAAAATAACTTCGTCCATATCCTTGCCTGCTTGCTCATGGCTGAGGGATGAATAGTAGAAGTTGTGCTAGATTAAGCTTGGATCATAAATATCTTTCTTTACATAGCTTTATATTTATACTCAGTGTAGAAATTTGATGCTCATAAACTCCATAATGCAGAGCAAATAGGGCAGGAGAATTTATAAACAAGTTAAGAGTAGAACATATGATAGGTAAGGCTCAACTGCACTTGTATTTACTACGGTACATGGAGGATTGACATCCTTTACATCTTATCTTGCACAACCCATACTGTTGGATTCTATAATACATGTCTATTACAATCTTAATTCTTCTCTCTTTAACACACTCTTGTAATGTTAAGATCTGTATAGATTGGACACTTCCTTCTATTCAATTAGCCATGCCTCCTTCACAGCTTAAGACAATCATACAACTTGTTGAAGAAAGCTTTCCATATCTGCAAATTTGTATTGCAAACAAATATTATGGACCCCCTTATAAAGACAAAGTTGTAGAATTGCCAATGTAATATTGTATAGCCCATTATTTAACTTTGATAATAGTGAAGCCTAAAAAAAAACAGCACATTAAGGAGTTAAGTTAGCATTTCAATTTCATTCCTCAAATCTTTACACAGTGTTCAGAAAACCCTCAGAAAATACTGTATAGCCACAAATAAAATGCAATATACTATTATGTATTATACACAATTAATGCTAGTGATCCAAAACTTAAAACACAATAAATAAATCTAGACTAGACTAGAAAGGAAAAAAATGTAGATGTCATTTTGCGGCAGCATCTAGGGATTGAATATTAGAGAAAGAAGAATAATTAAACATTCGAACCCCCATCCATTGGACACCCACATGGATTATATCCTGGCTTAGCATGTGATGTGTGGGTGTTGTATAAGTGCAGGAGGTGATTGATGGTGGGGTACATTGCTCTAAAAGTTTGGGTGCTGTGCCCTTCTAGTCGGGTCCTAAGGACTTGGACACCCCTCTTTAATGAAAAATACATTTAAGAATCATGGTGGATGTAGATTCCAAGTGCTGAAGGTACACAAAATTTACTGTGTTCACCCTAAAGTATGGTAAAAGCAATTGACTCTGTTAACAATCCAAAAAAGAACAAAATTAACTATAAACCTTGGGTTTGCTACCTAAACCTTGATAATGAAAGGGGCAAGGAAGAAAGAAGGAAGAAGAATGTTAAAGAATTACTTGTAGTTGTGGCATTTAGATTACAGCCTTTACTAGGAAACTGAAGGTGGAAGTATTCTACACAGATCAACTTCTTGATACAGATTAAATAAAACAGGGAAACTCTAAATTGAGGAGCATGATCGAGACGTGTAATGGTCACTCTATTACCATGTTTACTGGATTTGTATGCACACTTTTAAAATACTTTGCGTAGGTTGATTCACATAATATGTAGGTTTATTTCTCAACGATATGTCCCTCCTTAATATTCAAGATGTCCAGCAGCTTTTATACTCACCTAGAATTATACAATTTTGCCTCCTTCAGTGCTATATGTGCATGTATTTTGCAGCCATGCATGCAGCACAATGTCATACTATCTTCATTGCTTTTTATAATTAATGCTGTTTGGTTACCAATGAAAGCTAATGCTATTTTCATATGAATTTGCTCATGCAGATGGGAGATAGCATTATAAATCGTGGCGATATGGTTAAGGTTGCTGTAATTGCTGATCCACAGGTTATGATTGTTTTCTTCGATAAATCTTGTTTGTCAACTTTTACCAGTCTGATATTTTTTTTTTGGTGTGCATATGGTGACAATAATGGCTGGGCATATCCTGGCTGGCCTGGGTCAATTCTGTTGACTTCTTTTGGAAATATAATATATATTTCAGATAGACCATAACAGACAAAACAATTCTGGATAAGGTTCCAAGTCATTGACTGATTTTGATGTGGATGCATATGTGGGCCCCAACTAATATGAATATATAGGATTAGAGATTTGATTTATTTAGGAATTAGCTTATTAAAGAGTTTTGATTTAGGTAAGAGTTCAAGTAGAAATTTTATTTGATTGAGAACTTTAGATTTGATTTGATTTTCCTAAGTTTGGAAAGTCTTGTAGTGTACTTTATTTCCTGTTCGAGTCCTATTGTAAAGCCTATTTAAGGGGCTTAAGTCCTTAATGAAAATAGCTTATGATGATTTGAGAAAAAAATATTATGTGTTCTCTGCTGAAAGAGTTTTCCTATTGGTGTTGATTCCAACAGCCCCAGTGGTGATTCCGCTGGTTTACCTGCTGTCAGCTCTGGTGATGAGTCCAGAGAAAAGTTATCCCCCCTTCTACCCCTTATCTCTTTCTCCTCTTATTTCCCTTTTCTGAAATTGTGTTCTGCATCAGATTTGACTGGTGGAATTGGACCAACTTTAAAATGTTTTTCTTAAAATCTGTTGTAGCTTGAATTCAGCATGTTGTCTAATTTCCTTGTCTAATTGCTTAGGAATAAAGAACATCTTGATATAGTGGGTGTTCATTGATGAAAGCTGTAAGATATGCTTTATTAACTGTGTGTATAAGAAATGCATGTATTATTCGCTATAAGGTGGATTGCACTTGGAATCTTATTAGGAGGAGAGGTGAAATAGTGATGCTTGAGTTGCAACAAAGTGCCTGAAAATGGGCATGAAGATTATTTAGGCTAGAAATGGCCAGTTTGACTTTTGGGAAATGGTTAGCAATCTTTTTGATGAAAGAATTGTGAGGATAGGAGCTCAAGTGAAAAAAGAAAAAGGAAAGCCATCATCCACTCAGCTTAAGCTGCCACCCGTTTATATTCTTCATTTATGCTCGCTAGTTATATTTCTTTTTATTTTTTATAAAAAAAACCATAAACACTAATTTTTTCAAACTCCATGAATACGTCTTGCAAGCTCCTTCTACTTAGCAACCCATTCTAGTTTGTTCTTTGGTCGATAGGATCATAACTTGGCTACCACCTTTCTCACAATTTCCTCTTTAAGATCACTGTTTCTTGGCTACCATTTTTCTTTCTCTTGGAAGCATTTGCATGTTTCCAAGCAGTTTTAGAGTTTTTGCTTGAACAAAAACCTAAGATTCTAGCAAGAAAATTTTACATCTTTAGGAATGCTTTCCAGTTCATTTTGATATTGGAATAGAGGAGACAGAAAACCTTTTCGGGAATGAAATATAACAGGTGCATTGGCTATTGAGAAAGTGTAATCACAACTTCACTTCCTTCTAGGAACACTAGGACATATTATGATCAAGGCCTGTTGACTTGGATCCCTGGCTTGTCTCTCTTAGCTAAAGAAATGAAATCTCGAAGAGATCATGTAAAATGATCTTGCCATCTTGGACATCCTAGAAAAAGTTTCCTACACATATTTGATAAACTATACATATATTAACATTTACAACCCTAATATTAATATCAAACAATTATAAGGTCACACGAATATAACATAAATTATATATATTAAGTATAAAACATGATAACTAGTGATGATGAAGAATGAGGCTGAAGATAATGTCATTGATTAAGTAGAAAACCTAATGAAATACAAGACAAGGCATGAGCAAACCTAATGATATTAGATTTGGCATTAAGTAGAAAACATAATGATGTACTCATGCCTTCTCTGCCTCCCACTTTCCTTAGCGATGTATTAAACTGCTTACTAGTTGTGACCCATGATCAGAATCTTGCATGCCATGATTAAACACATCATTTCCTCCACTGTTGTGTCTACCACTATCATCTTCATCAGCATTAATAGTGTCTTTTTTTAAGCCTAAAAGAGATCTTGCATTCTTTTTGATATCTAAGTGGTCTTGGCATGATCTCGCTGAAGCAGCATAAGTCTTTTTACATGGTGTTGTGTCTTGGTGAAGGCACAGAGACACAGATCTCAGAGAGATTGTGAACCATGATTATGATCTCCGAAAGCTTTTCAGTGGGTTGAGTCAAGCGGCTGGAAGCCACAGCAAATAAATGAGGCAGCAGTCAGCTAGGCCATGAGAGCGGTTGGGAGAATCAGGTGTCAACAATGGTCAGGACAATGTGAATTAGGGACAGTGTTGCCATGGCCTGTAATGTACTTTGGTGGCTGAAATTACGAACTGGCTCATAAAGATGTTGCTATGCTCTGGTTAGATGGGGAGGGGGAGACTGTTCATGAGTTGGTGACTCAAAAAATAGTGATTACCAGCAGTACAGATCTGATGTCAGATCATTTTGCAATTTTTAGCTTTCCAAAGAAATGCTGCAGCATTTTCAAGTGCGGTCTATGCATGAAATTAAAAATGGGGTATTTCCAGCATTTCTACTCCATATTTGGCGCAACAAGTGCATGTTAACATCTTTGAAAAGCTTGGAATGGAGTTCAAAACGTTTTGCATAAACTTGAGTTGTCAAACAACATGAAATGGCCTTCATAAGTTGACAACAAACACCTTCTCTGGAAGCAGTTGTTTTTAGCAAACCCAACTTTTTGATAAAGCTGTTAATCATTAACCAAAACTCGACAATGAGGTTACCTATGAGAAATGTGTCCCTTTGTTTTTCCTGTTTAGGATGCATTCTATTCTCTGCCAATGTTTTAGGTTGTTACTCCATTTTGTACCAGCATAACTTGTCATTTGCCATTTGGGTTTTTATATGTCCTAAAGCTCTAAAATTGTGTTTTCTTGTAGCAGCTTATGGACCACACCACTCTTCAGCTTGCTCCAAAATCTGTTGTGTTGAGGATTGTTCAATTCTATACAGATCTTTACATGAGAAGATCTTTCCGAGCATCAATTTTGCCTTTCAGACCTGATGTGATTCTATTTCTGGGTGATCTATTTGATGGGGGCCCTTTCTTATCAGACAAAGAGTAAGTCAGAAACATAGTCTTCGGCCCATAAAAAAATCCTTTTTGTTTGAGTTTATTAGCTATTGTTTAACACCTAATTGACCTCCTTCAGTTTTCTGCAACATTTTGTTCATACACATTTAATGAGATAGGGGAAACTAAAAAGGTTAAACACGAATGGGACAATAAATAATTATGTGAAAGGAGCGTGGATGATATTAGAGTGTTGTTAGAAGACATGTTAGCCTATTGTTCTGCCAGACCGGAATATTATGCAGGAAATAAGAAAATACTACTTTTCAATTCTCAGCGCAGTTTATGTGCTTTATTTATAGGCTGAAACTTACAAATCTGAATTGAAGATTATAATCAGAATCCCAATGCCAAAGATAACCTCCTAAACAGGTCAGGTTTCCAAAGATAGCAACTAAAAGTAGAAGCATAATCCAGCTAGCCATATTGGACCAAATTTATATCAATCTCTTGGATTTTGTTAGATTAAATAGACCAAACTTTCACATATCTGGGAGTTCCAAGATCAGTGGCCGGAGTGACACATTAAGGTGTTGTTTGGCAACACATTTGAAGGTGAAGAAAATGACATTTTGCTTCAAATACCTTTGTAGGTAAATGAGCCATTAATGTGCCTCAAAACCTGCGAGGGGCCATCACGAGGATTTTTGAGCCATTTGTGTAGAAGGTCCTCCTGAGGAGCTTTTCCACAAATGAACTTCATGACTTTTTTTAACTGAGGTTCAGATTTTGAGGTCATTTGTTTAGAATTTGTAGGGAAATGATTATTGTGGGTTGCCAAACAAGATTCATTTACCAACATTTATTGGGAAAAGTAATTTGACATGTAAGTATGGCATCCAAACAAGATTAAGGGGAAAGTGGGCACAAATGGGCCACACATGAAGGGGAAAGTGGTTGCCAAAAGACACCTAATATTGTCTGCATTTCTACACTAACCCTCAAGTTGGAATATAGGTGTTAGAAATTCTTATGCTGGTCCATCGGCTGGTGGTGAATGACAAACTACAGTAGTTTTGTAAAACTGAAAGTCAAACACAGCCTGACTGTATCTCTGTGATGGCCAAACAGTAGGCTGGACTGTCCTGTAGAAATGACTAAAAACTATGAAATAAAACACTTTTAAATAGGAAATGACGAGAACAGGATAGCAGTGGAGGACTAATCTATAGAGTTGGGCCAGTTTGTATACTTTATGTATAGATTGCCCCTTCAGTTGGAGTGTATGCTAAATGATAAACTACAAAATTTCAGGATGTAAACAACTGAAAATAGCTGTCCAACAGAAATGACAAATACAGAAGAAAAAACGTAGTTCCTGGCTAATGTTACTTATTCCTTTATTTAGATTCTCAATCACTGAATAAATTAATATTAGTGTTATCATCTCATTATTTGATGTTCCTGGCCTTCTTGTTACTCTATACCATACAATTCAAGGTAGTTTACATCTGTTTACATGCTTTTAAAGCTCAAAATCCCAATTTTTATCCTTTTTCTCATGAGTTTCCAATAGAACGAATTGATCTAAACACTTTTTAAGCAGAATAAAGCTTGAACACTGAATTATGAATATATTTTGGGTGGAACCTATTTTTGATTGAGAAATGTTGCTATAAAATTTTCTTGCATGTTGTGAGTAATTTATAAATATTAAAATTTCAAGGTAGTTTATTATTTGAACAACTGAGGGGACTACTTGTAATAAGACAGAGTATGATAAGCTTTCCTTAACACCGTCCACCTTTTTTTCAAGGTGGCATGGATCTTTGAGTCGTTTGAAGCACATATTTCATCTGGACCAAAAGGGAAGAGCGTCTGGCATCACAACATATTACCTCCCTGGAAACCATGATATTGGCTATGCAGGTCTGCATAGTCATCATCCAGAGGTATGCTGGACTTAATACAACATTCAAGGATGTGATAACTTCTATTTGTTTTTATAAAATTCTGGCAAGGAAAGGAACAAAAGAAGTAACGAGCAAGATAGAGGGTGATAGAGGGAGGGGAATGGAGATGGAGGGGAGGGAGGGAGGAGAGTTATCTGTTTGGTATATTCATATGCTAATGGTGTCCGAGTTTTGTATGGTAAAAACAAAATTGAAGAAGACATATTATATGATTTCCCGAAAGCCTTGAGAAAATTTCTCCTATGTGATATATACTGTACCAGTGTCTAATTTATATTATATGCAGTGTTAATATAATTGAAGAAGACATTATATGATTTCCTGAAAGCCTTGATAATATGTCCCCTAGGTGGTCCTTGGATTGCATATATACTGTACCAGGGTCTACTTTATACTATGTTCCTGCCGTGTAATATAAATCATCATTTTTCCTATCATGTAGGAGAAAAATCATCAGAAGGGGATGGGGATGGGGAGGGAGGAGAAATAGGATAGAGAATATGAGGACGGAGAGGAGTGAGAAAGATGTTACCTGGTGGTAGAAAGAGCAACTGCTGCGGTGAGAGGCGAAGAAGGATGTGTGGGGAGGATGGAAGCAGAGAGCCAAGAGACAAGTATCTGATAGCCACCTTTCCAAGAATAGATTTCATTATACCAAAGGTGGTATTTGGAGAGTGGTATTCTGGAATCACAATTCTATTTAAACTTGCAAAGGAAAGGAAGGGTTTTTCAACTTGATGTTTTTGATGTATGTTGTATTGAAAATCTTGGATAATCATTACTAGCGAACATTGTATTCCTAATCTAATATTACAAATCCTTATTCACTAACAACATATTTTAAATCATTTGCTTGATTTTAAAATCCTGAATGACTGCTTTGTAAGTGTCGAACTTGATCTAATGTTAGAATATATGAGTAATGAGATCATAACCCAACTCTTCATATAACATATATACAATCTAAAGGGTTTTTACGTAACTGCTTTCTTTATCTGCCTACTATACTTCTGCTGTCATTTTTCCTATTGGTAATGGGTGTGTGCATCTATTATGCATGCTTTTGCCAGTTATGGTTGGATAGGTAGGTTGATGACTCAAGTGCTGAAGCTATTTTACTGTTTTACTCTATATTGTCATTTAGTAGGGAAATCATCAAATTCTACGCACATTTGACTAATTATAGTACAGGCTATCAGTCGCTTTGAGGCTGAATTTGGAGCAAGAAATTATCATTTCTCACTTGGAAAGGTGGATTTTGTTGTGGTCGATGCCCTAACACTTGACGGTAAACAATTCGAGCTTTAAGTGTTAAATACCTTGTTGATGGTATTCCTCTTGTGTTTTGCTTTCTTTATAGTTAATAAGTAACAAACTTATTGCTATGGTGAGACAATTGCAATAAAGTTCTTGTTATTAATGTTTATCTGGCTAAAGCTGCAAATCTGCTTCTATATCTGGCATTAAAATAATGTAATCTCAGCTAAAGTAGCAAGAGTCAGTATATTTGTAGGGTTAAAACATATCAAAGGTTTATTGATGTCATTGGGTCCCAATTAAATACTCTTCATGAAAAAAGTTTGAAGTTTAGAAAAATGTGAACCTTGAGAGCATTTTTCATTTTGGTGCACATAGGGAGGAACCATCATTTTTTACCTGATTGCTGGCTGTGGTTGGCCAATGGAATACGGTCAAAATTCTAGTGACAATTGGACTTTTTTAGTTGGCCACTTATGTAGAAATGAGACTAGCTAGTTATGTGTAGGGTTGCAAATGATCACTCGTATGTTTATTGTTTCAATGATTGTGGTGTTTGCAACTGTGTCCTAATGAATAAGTTTGTTGAAAATACCAGTTTTCAAACCTGAGTGACCCCTTCTTCCATCCCTTTGGTTCTCACCCTGATGGGACCCCTCTGAGCCCATATATGGAGGCATTGTAGGGTAGCGAAGGTAGACCTACTGGAGCGAATATTAGTTCAACCAACTCTAAATTATCCAAGACTCACCTTATGGTGCGAATGGAACATGCAATGCATCACTCCATTGCGAGATGAGATAATTCCTGAGAACAGGAGAAATTGGAGATAGTTGCTTTGAAGAAAGTTGTAAATGATGATACATATTTTGTATCAGGAAGAATATCAATTTAAATTTTAATGTCTTACTATTAGTGTTGATTTTCATTTTTGCTTAAAACATTTCTTGAACAACTTTCTTTTTTATTTTGCTGGAAAGGTAGATTCTCTTTAAATTATTACATTAAATGCATATAAGTGATCTAATGACGCAATCAATATTGTTTATACAGGACCTCCAAAAAGCCATCTGACATCCACATCATGGTATTTTGTTCAAAATGCATCAATGGGTATGTATGTTGTGATATTCCTTAGACCTAGTGCCTCATTTGTGTAGTAATTTTTTGTCAATTTATAAGGTATTTTTTTTTTCCTTGGTGCTATATGGAGGTAATTGCTAGATGTATATAATATCTTATATCTATTATCTATGATGAAAATTTTAGATAAAGTAAATTTTGGTACATGATTACATCTTCAGCTGATAATGCACGACCTACCAAAGTAAGAAAATTTTGGCACGTAATTAGAAATTTGATGACAATTGACAACATTAAGATCTTTCCATAAAAGGCTTCATACTTCACAGGTCACAAGCCGGATTTACAAAGCCCTTTTTAATAGAGTGCACGATAAATCATGTGATCTTTTTTTTTCAAATATAAAGCAAATTGTCGGATTAAATATCCAGGTCTGATAGCTAGGGTTCACAAATATGAATATTAAAACATATAATATCATTACATGTCTCCAATATTAAAAAATAGCATGCTATACATCTAAGTTCAAGTTTGACATCCATTTGAATATAAACAACCAAGTAAAGTTGGCTCTCTTGCTTGTATTACAGTTACTTACAAAATTTCAAAGATAAGATATTAGATCCTATTAGCAATGTTGTCCTCATTACCCTGTTGTTGATCTTGGTCTTGCTAGTTCTTGCTTGGAGAAGCTGTAACCAACAATAGCCAATCAATAATGGAACATCTTCTCTACCAGGAGCATTTCCAAAAGAACCAAAGGATTAATTATTATTATTTGGATCGGGCCAAATTTAGCAAGATGTTAGTTGCCCACGTACTTGTTGGATAATATATCTAATGTTATTGGCAACAAGATCGGATCAAGACATAGTTCTACTTAGCAACTAACACCATTTCAACTAACATATATTTTATGCAACTCCTTTAATGGTTTCATTTGCTCAAGTTTAACAATTAATACCAATTAACTTCTTTAATTATCTTACAAATCCATGTTCAATAAGTAATAACCATATCTAATCCCATAGAGATATAGACACATCACTATCATCCTAATTAATAGGTGATAAAGCCTACCATGGACCATCCTTAAAAGGGTACCATCTATAATGACCCTAACATCCACTAGGAAGTGCCATCACCCAACCTAGCCCTGGAGGACCTAGCCAGAGTGGAAGGGTTAAGCCCATAATTGCTCTTGAACAAAAGTGGTAGGAGATGCCTACCAAAGTTGGATGCCAGTGAATCCCGATTTCGTGTGTACTAAATGATCTTGTGAAATCAGTTGTGAGTCCGGCTCATGCAGAGCTCCCACCAAGAGGGAAGTACAACGATACGGCTAAATCAACAGCCCATTTTAGAACAAAGACTCATAATAACCATCCCGAGCCCTATCAATACAAATCCAATGTGCAAGGACTTAGAATATCTATCCTAAACCCTATAAGTGTCCATCCAACAAGCAAAGACCCATAATAACTAACCCAAACCCTATTAGAGCTCCCACCAAGAGGGAGGTACAACAATACAGCTAAATCAACAGCCCATCATAGAACAAAGACTCAGAATAACCATCCCCAACCCTATCAATACCTATCCAATGTGCAAGGACTTAGAATAACTATCCTAAACCCTATCAATGTCCATCTAACAAGCAAAGACCCATAATAACTAACCCAAACCCTATTAGTCTCTCGCAGGCTAGGTCGAAACCCAAAACTACTCTCAGTCCATTCACTAATGCGAGTTTCCAAGTCAAGGGCCCTATTCATTTTATGAACTGGCCCTAGGCCCATTTGAGGGTATTTTAGTTTTTATCTTGATTAAGTATTCTCACCCAATCCAAATTAACTCATAATTAATCTTTTATTAATCTTAGCCTAGTGATAAATTACTATCATATCAACAATTGTATGCATCAAAGTAAATGAATCATTATAAATAATACATGCTCACACAAGTCCCGAGCAACAACACTATCAAGGCCCAAACCCAATTATGATATTAGAGAGCCATTACACTCATTGGCAAGTTAGGGCTAGACAAAAGACAAATTGCAAGCCCACAATAGAAAATAGCTTCTATGTACCATACTAGGTATACATATACTACATTGTCAGGCCTATGTAGTGTTGTAGACACATGAACTAAGCTGCCTAAAATGCTAGAAATGAAAGTTTTTCCCTTTGTTTTCTACTATTGCCCATGATATAGTACCCTCTGAAGGTCTTCATATCACCTCCTGGTCATCTCCCTTCCATTTGAAGGGATTTGTTATAAACCCTAGAAATCAGGGCTATGGAATTGGGAGAATGAGGGACGAAGGGGAAGAAGATCTTCCATTGGTTCAAGTTGAACCAGTGAAGGGATGAAAGGCAAGAGAAAAGGGACGTCGGGGAGAGAGAAAATAGATTAGGGTTAACTGTTTTCTTAATCCCAATCAAGGCACTAAGCCTATTACATATCTCAACCCGTAATGGGCCTGATTATTTGCCTAACTAGCCTTATGGGCTTATAACAGGAATTAAATAAAAAACCTAATAGCCTTATAGGCTTACAAAGAGAAATAAAGAAAACTACTAATAGACTAAGATTACTGGACGATTTATAACAGGATTTACTATAGAAAATGATATTTACCCAATGAATCCACTCAATAGAAACTCCTAACTGAGTTTTGAATGGATAGAATATGTGGCACAAATTCACTTTGTGTGAGGCCCACATGTATTGTCCAACCAAAATCAATTTAGGAGTTTTTATTGGGTAGATTCATTTTGTGAATATCATTGTCCATTTACTATCTTTATAGTGGCACTCTAATTCTTCTCCTGTTAGGGGTATCTATTTTTATAAAGACGGGTTAGACTTCTACTAAGGGCGTTGTGGTAAATTTTCTATAGGATAGACGATCGTCTCCTTTGGGTCATATCGGTCACCTCACTCTCTTTTCTTTGTTTTACATCATTGCCCGAACCCCTCAAAATGGCCACGATTTTATTCACTTGATTATGGATCGGTTAACAAGGGCGTTTCTGTCATTTTATTTAGGGTCTCCCTGAACTCTTTGGATGCAAAATTGACCAAAGGGTATTCTTCGATGTTATGGCCCTGTGTAATTTTCCTGGCATTTTATGGGGTCATCAACCCCTTGAACCTGTCTCAGTTCATTCAATGGTTCAGTAAACAAAATTCCACGGTTCACCTACAAGGTAAAATGGTCATCTAGCTGTGCTGCCCCAAACTGCCATGACTGGGCGAGGGACTGGCCTATTTGGATTGCCTTTTTGAGGTGATTCCAATGGATTTAGGGTTTAGGGCCAGGGCTCCTTCGTGGGCCCTCAGTTCGATTATTCCCATCTCCGGCTTACTACAGATGCTGCTGCCACGGCTCCTTCGGGATTGAGAGGATGGGGGCAGAGGAGGGCGGTAGCATGTTGTCAATCCTGATGGGCCCCATGTCAAAGCATAGACGCAAGTACAATGTGCCCGGGGCTAAGGTAGATAAGGGGGAGAGCGGCTGCGATCTCAAACTCCGCTGCTGGTTGGGCCCACGCAGCCAGGCCTCCTAGAGTTGCTGAGTGCGCTCTACCCAGAACGACCTGTCTGGGGCCGTGGGTTGGCGTGTGGTATGGCCTGGCTGGCTCTACCTATAACAACCCAGACAATGCTTAGAGATTTTGGCATGAAACCTCCAGCTAGTGCACCGTGCAGCCAAACTTATGATGCCTAGCACTGCCGTCAGTTCAGCCCCTCCCCCAAAATTCGGATTTTCTCCATTAAAATTAGGATTTCCCCCTTTCAATATACAAGTTCTTAACAAAACCATGCATTAATGCTAATCATCTTGAATAAATTGGCATTATTAGGTGATCCTACTTCTCAGTCCTCTGATCTTAATGATTGCTCCTCCCCTGCCTCCATTGTTGGTCACCTTCTTGCTTCGATGGCTGGAAAATTGCTTCTCCAACAGCTTGTCTCTCGCCAGCCAAAAGCCCCCTCTCTAAAGTCACACTAGATGGGTTCTTTTAATTAATGGAGATTAGTGTTAGGATTTGGATTCCTAATCCCTTAAGGACTTGGCAAAATACCCCTATTGTGCAGCCCAGTTGGGTTTTCTTTGCCCAATTTCAGTCACCTAATTAAATTTGGCCCACATGGCTTAATAGACGACCAATTTGCATGTCTAATTTGGGTAAAGAAGCACTTTGCATCATGTCCAACTTCCAACTTCAAAGGGTCATAACTCCCTTATCCGAACTTTGATTTGCATGTTCTTGATAACATTTCAAAGCTGTTCTATCTACTTTCTAACCACCCCTAAGCTCCAAATACTATGGAAGTTATCCAACTAAGAAGGTCAAAGTGTCAAATTCACCAATTTTCACATGGACGAGTTTGGAAAATTAGAAAATTCCCAGATATTATATCACATTTGAAATGTCAGTGGGAAATTGGTATATTTTGTTTTTTCTTCAGCTTTCCCCCATCTGCAGTCTTTAGAACTGGAGTTTGTTAGAACATTCAGTAGGAAATTTCGCTTGAAATTGCTGCCAAAAGTCCTTACTACAGCTATTTGTTAGGGCTGAAGGATGGACAAGGAGTTCTTTTCGGGATTTTGGATTGGCGCCTGCTCACTGGGAATATAGATGCTTCCGGCTGCTTCATTGCCATTTGGTATCATGTCAATGTGTTAGAAATTTGGAAGCTGGTGCATGAATCACCTAATTGTGGGTGTTTGAGAAATAGGAATTGTGGAGACTTTGTTGGGGAAATGCGCTTCCTGATTATGACTATCATTATGGGAAATGTGGAGATTTTGCTGATGATCTCTTTTTATTATCCCCCTACTCCCTAAGTTAACTATTATATAAATGGGAGTTCGGCACATAGACTCCTTGTTGAGAGACCAGGATTCAGACTCTCTGCCGAGATTGAGCAATGAAGCTGCTGAAAAGAGAAGCTAAATATACATGATAGCAAAATCAGAACTAGGGTTTTGGATGATGGAAAATAGAGTACCCTATATTTCTCAGGATATATAACTATACACAAAATAGGGGAATGATCCTCACATTAAGAGAGAGATTGGTTTAGAAAACTAAAAAGAAAAGTCCTAATTGCCCTTCACTTAAGTGAGGGTTTACAAAGAAGAAAATAGAAATTAGTCGAGAAGGACTAAACTACCATCTATAGTATGAAAACTAATATAAACACTTAATGACAAAAACATAGAGCAAATATACTCTTAACACCCCCTCTCAAACTCTAGATGTAGTTATCGAGAGTTTGCTCAACAAAAACTGAAAGTTAGCCATCGTATGACTGTATGAGTCTTGGTGAAGAAGTCGGCCAACTGGAGAGACGACTAAATATACGGGAGAGAAAAGAGTCCTAGCACGTAAATGATATTGCACAAAGTGGCAATCAATCTCTAAATGCTTGGTGCATTGGTGGAACACAGAATTGTGAGCAATTTGAATGGCACTCTTATTATCACAATACATGAGAGGGAGCAATGATAGAGACACCCATATCAGCCAACAGCCAGTAGAGCCACATAATCTCAGCAGCAGTGTCTGACATAGCACGATATTCGGCCTCAGCGGTAGACTGAGGAATGACATCTTACTTCTTGCTCCACCAAGAGATGAGAGAATCACCGAGAAAGACACAATAACCATAGTAGATTTGCGATCAACATCACCAGCCCAATCAGCATCGGAGTAGGCATGAAGAGCAAGATCAAACGAGAAGGAAAGAAGTACACTATAATGTAAAGTGTCTTGCACATAGCGAAGTATGCGAAGAACTATAGCCCAATGTGTAGAGCATGAAGCCGAGGAAAACTGACTGACAATATGCACAACATGCTGAATATCAGGGTGACATTGAGGTAGGCTAAAGAACCAACAATTCCTCGATACCTAGTAGGATCATCAAGGGAAGTACCATCCAAGAAATCCAATTTCAAGTTGAGTTCCATAGGAGTTGCCACAACACGAGAATCAAATAACCTAGGACAAGCAATAACATCATAGGCATGCTTGGACTTAGACAAAAGATAGCCCCGAGAAGAGTAGGCAACCTCAATTTCCAAGAAATACTGAAGGAACCCAATATCTTTCATCTCAAACAGCTCCAACTGTCGTTTGAGAGTAGAGATACCGGCAATATCACTCCTAGTGAAAATAATATCATCAACGTACAAAAGGAGAACAATACGCTCAGATAGAGTGTCTAATTAATAAAGCTAAATTATGAGTATTGACAGTGTAACCCAAACATAGTAATGTTGTACTAAACTTCTTGAACACGTGGGGCTTGCTTGAGACCATACAAGGCACGTCGAAGACGACAAACTTGCCTTTGCTTATGTGGAAGACCTGGAGGAGGCTTCATGTAAATGTCCTTAGACAAATCACCATCGAAAAATATGTTTTTGACATCCATTTGATAGAGGGGCCACTGAAGATCGGAGGCAAGAGATATAAGCATGCGAATGGAAGTCATTTTGGCAACTAGAGTAAATGTCTCATAATCAATCCCATATTCTTGAGCAAATCCTTTGGCAACTAACCAGGCCTTGTACCTTTCAAGAGAACCATCAGACTTGGTTTTGATCTTGAAAACCTACTTACACCTAATGGGATGCTTACTAGGTAGAAGAGGAACCAACTCCCATATTCCAGTCTTGTGCAAAGGAGATGACTCATCCTGCGTAGCCCTCTCTCAATTGGGATCACCAAAAGCCTCTTTGTAGGACTGAGGCTTATGAAGAGAGTAAATGATAAACTCAAAATTAAGGAAATGAGAAGTATAGAAAGAAGAAAAAGACGCATATTGAGCATCAGAAGACACAAGGGGACCAACAAAATTCGAAGGAAGAGAGGTAGCAGGGGGAGCAGGCAGAGTCGGAGGAAGCCCAGCCAAATGTAGACTACGTTTGGGCTCTTGAATAGGTACAAGGGCACTGTTTAGATTTGCATAGGGGCAAACGGTGGAGGCAATAACAATGGGGCCGTGGAGCTTTGCATTCTATGTTGGTGAACTTGTGTAAAAGCTAGACAAGAAGGAACAAGAGCATACACATCAACAGGCTTATTGCAATCATCATAAATAAATACATGGAGGAAAAGGAACAATGTAAAGTAAATCCGAGCGATCAACAAGAGAATCACGATGAGAGATCACATAATAAAATAGACGTATAACAAACACAACATGCTGTAAAATATACAACTCGTTGCACAACGTATCATAACATCGATACCCTTTTTGACCAACACCATATCCTTAAAATACGCATAACCTAGAGCGTGTCAACAGTTTTGAACGTTCAATAGCAGGAAGTAAAACATAACAAGCACAACCAAATACACGCATAGATTGATAATCAGGTTTGGTATTGTATAAGCATTCGAAAGAGGACTTACCTAATGTCAAGAATGAAGGGATGCGGTTGACCAAGTAAGTAGCAATAAGAACGCTTCAGCCAAAAAATTAGAAGGAACAGAAACAAAGAGTAACAGCGAGCACGCAGTCTACAAAATGTGGAGATGCTTCCTTTCAATAACACCATTCTGTTGTGGTGTGTGAGGGCAAGATAGTTGATGTGTTGTCCCTTCATTTGTTAGAAGAGCCTTAAGCTCAAAAGATAAATACTCACCACCCGAGTTAGAGCGGAAGCACTTAACAACTGCATTGAATTGAGTACGAACCATAGCAATAAACTCATGATAAATCAAAAGAAAATCAGATTTACGACGCATAAGAGAAACCCAAGAATAGCAAGTACAATCATCTACAAATACAACATAATATTTTGAACCACCCTTGGTAGCATCCGGGGCAGGTCCCACACATCAAAATGAACCAGATCAAATGGATTAACAGAAAGAGAATCACTTAAGGTGAATGGAAGTGCTGTTAATTTAGAAAGTTTACAACCACTACAAAAGGAAATATTACTAATTGGCAAAGTTTCTAAAGCACTAGAAAAAACTAAATATTGTAGCCTAGACTTAGAAATATGTCCCAATCGTGAGTGCTACAAATAAAACAAAGAAGAATAAGAACGAAGACGCAAGTCACCTAAAGTAGAATGAGTAGCAACAGAGGCAAGTGCATGTAGTTGATCCAATGTGTAGAGACCCCCAACTCTACGGCCTGTCCCAATCTGCCTGCATGTCTTCGGATCTTGCACCATACAACTAGAAGAGGAAAATAAAATAGTGTAACTGAGCTTTGTAAGTTGATTGCCATATAAAAGACCAACGGTTAATTGCAGAACATGTGAAACATCAGAAACTGAAAGAGAGGGAGATCGAATAGAGCCCATGATAGACAATGGCATGGTTGTGCCATTGGCGGCGCGGATAGCACTAAAGTGAGAAAAATCCCCATACTCGACATCAAAGGGAGTTGTAAAAGTACTAAGTAGACAAGTCAAATCTACTGAGAGATTGGATTTTAGGAGTGGAGGCGACTGATTGTGAGGATGCGCTAGAGGCTTTAGTTGGTATATTAGAGAATGTATTGGCAGCTGTGGGTCTACCCCCAGTGAACCATTGTCCATGATTCTATTGAAAGGTACAAGTTGTGCAGCCTGTCCAGGAAAGGGACTACCAGATGGTTGTATAATAATAGATTGACGGCCAGTTGTGGGCGTTGTGGACAATCTTTTTTCCAATGGCCTTTTTGATGACAATAATAGCATTCATTTATAGCAATACGAGGTATAGGCTTAATAGGTGTATTAGATGAAGCAAGCAAAACCATCGTACTAGGGGAGGGCTAACCACTTGAAATCTTCAATTTGGTTGCCTTTTGCAATTAATTCATTAACTGTAGTAGCAACAGTGGGCAATGGAGATTGATGTAAAATAGAACCATAAATGACCTTATATTCATCTCGTAAAGTCATAAGAAGCTGAACAACCCGTTGGTCCTCACGATACCGAAGTAAGGTATTAGAAGCAGAAGTTTCAATTGGTTCCATTATCGTGAACTGATCCCAAATAGTGGTCATGTAAGCATAGAAATCCTGAATAGATCTATCTCCTTGTCGAGAAGAGCGAATATCCAATTCAAGTTGATAAAGCTTGACATAATTAGATTGCACATATAATGAAGCCAAATAATCCCATGCAGCCTTGGCAGTCTTGAACTTGGCTAATTGTACATCAATAGTGAGATCTACTGAATTATTTATCCAAAGTGAGTATTTTGGCATTATACTTATGCCATTCAGAACATTTTTGTGAAAACTCCTTTTCTTTAACATCCGCTTTCATAACAGGTTGCACAATAGAGCCATCAATATCGTTCCACAACCCTTTAAGATTCCATATTTAAGAGTATTTCAGGTTTAAGAGTATTTCTACTTTATGTTTAGTCCCCTAGTAAACACTCATTTAAGCCTATTTAGAGGTCACTGCTTTCATTAATGGAGTACCCTATGATTTAAAATAAATTTCTACGTGATCTCTGCTGGAGGAGACCCTTGTGATGGGTGCTGATTTCAGTCTTCTACCTCTCCTTGCAGTGGACTCCAGTGGAAAACCCTTCGGTTGACTCCAAAGGCCCTATCCCTCTTCCTGTCTACTTTTACATGGAAGCGTGACATGGAGCTCACACAATGGCCTATATTAAATATATGAATTACCCTTGTACTCCTAAATAAACACCCTTAATGTGAGGCTTGTTTGTTCAATTTTTGTTTGAATGAAAGTTTTGACCCTTGGAGAGATTAAAATGTGTCTAATAAAAGGCCTAAGCACAATCCATATTTCAAGTCCAACTTGTGACTAATTATGAAACAAATTTTATGGCCAATGCCAAACAACATCTGCTGACATCTTCTGATAATGTTGAATAAAGCCAGATATGCTAAATCCAAGAGTATTATTAACTCATATACCTCTGTACCGGGCCGATGGGACTTATTGTGGACCCTACCGTGCTTCCCCTATTATTAACCAGGTATAGATATTCTTGTACTTGTCTTTTTAAATGAGGTAGCATATGCACAATCTGCTCATTATGTGTTTGAAAAACTAGTATGGTCAATGCCATTGTAACTAACACCATCAGTATTGAACTTACAGAGAATTTCTTTGGCACGTGCTGATCAAGGAATAATGTAAGTTTCATAAGATCGTGCTGTAATTTGAAATTTCTAGTCATGCTTTTGTTTGCTATTCAAGTCAAAGCAACTAAATTTTCATGACTTCTTATTCCTTGGGTTTCATGCTTGGCATGGTAATATCATAGTAATTACAATTTTAGAATAGAAAAGGTAATTGGTTTTGAATTGATTTTTTTTCTGAGCTGATAAAGACAAATTTCCATTGGTAGAATGGTCAGGTTGAATGTAATAGGCATGAATTCAGTGACAAGAAGTTGCATACTCCTAGTAAAAAATGCTTATCCATAAGGTCAAAAGTGGGCTTGTCAGTGGCCCTGTTTCTAGTTGGTCCACCCTTTCCTCAGTCTTTTATGTTGTGATCTAGCAAGTCAACAATGAAATAGCACAGGGAAGTTAACAGTATTAATTGACAAAGCTGGTAGATTCCAGCTTGAGCTGTGCTCAAAACCTAGACCCAACCAGATCCCGATGGAATTGACTCAAGATTGACCTGAGTCTGGTTCTATCTCGGGTCAGGCCAGGTCCAAGAATAAATTACCCAGGTAAATCTTGGGTTGGGTCAGTCTAGCATGTGAAAAACCCAAGAACCAACCCGATTTGAGTTTTTAATTAACCTACAAAACCTTATCTAACCTGGGTGGTATGAATTTTTGTAATTTTTTATGTATAGAACCAACAAAATATAGTGTTAGTTTGGTTTGAATTATTAGAACGAACTCTGACTCAAGATAGAATCTTGGTTCCTATTTTGGTTCTTGGCTTTTTCGGTTTAATCTCGGGTTTGGTTCTAGAAACTTGGTTCCTATCTCTGGTGGAGTTGGGTCCAAGGAACTTGTCCCTATCTTGGGTTGGATCAGGTCCAATAGAACCCGACCTGAGATGCAGCCCTATTCAAGCAAGGAATTTAGGGAATATAAAGGGAGTTGACGTTGAGGAGAAGAGGCTAGGATTTCAAACTTAATCTATGTCTATTTATCTATATCTACTTTGAAAGTGAAAAGGAGGGTGGAGAATTTTGTTAATAGTCCTAAATTGCCCTTGCATTTAGTTAGAATTACAATCATCAACTAGAGAATTTCAATTAACATACCCATGGCAGCTCACAATTATGGGAGAATTTAGTCATGCATTTAATATTTACTAATTTGACACAAACAATAACTAATTATTTTGTGGCATGTGCATTTTGCTTGCGCTTTTTGTACTAGTCTTTCCTTAATTTTAAAACAAAGGGCATATCCCTTTTTATATTCGAGGATAGCCACATATTGCCCACAAATAAGATCTAATTTAAGCCAGTTATCTTAAGCAAACTTAATAAGGAAACTAACAAGCTCTAAGGTAACTTCATCATGAAGCAACTCTAAACAATAGCGAGCTAGTGGGCTAATAAGCTAATGGGCTTTGTGATCTAGTTATAACATTCACCACTACTTCTCTTGGGTATTTGTAATTCTAGCCTTTCTGGCTGCTGATCAGTTGATTGGGCTCTGCTATAGAATGGCTTACATCCTTACCCAGGTAATTTTAAACATTTCGATCTGATAATGCTCAATCTTTCAGTTGTAGTCTCTGTTAAGAAAATCTGAGGAACTCCTAATCAATGAGGACCCCTAGGAAGGATATTGATGAAGCTGCCCACATTAGAGTTTGTTGAAAATACCCTTGCCAAAAATAAGTTGTAGCACCGAAGTAATGTGTGTTACTGTTGTATTGACTCAGTTGTAGGGTATTCTGCTTTTTACTCATGTACGGTAAAATGCGCTGGCATCAAACACCATTTACTTGCAAGTTATTTTGAACTTTGTATAACTGATACATAATATCTTATGTCTCATGTATCTGACTTATAATCTTTATTTGACATTATATATGCATACTTCTGATTTCATGATTTTGTTTCCTATATGTAGGTATCAAAATTATCTCACAAAGGAGACATCAAACCGGCTATTAGAACTGATTAGACCTGTAAATTGTTTTTCCATTTTTCTTATGAGATCCTATTTAAGAGTATTGTTTCATGAGTTCCTATATGTTGGCATCAAGGAATGCTTTGTTGCAGGTAGTAGTTTTATCTGGTCATGATCATGATCAATGTACTGTGATACATCAGACATCGTATGGATCAGTTAGAGAGGTTGGCACGCTCTTGCGCTTGGACATACACGCACGCTTGCCTAGTGTAATGATCGCTAATATAATTATTTATTTTATGCAGCAAACTGTAGGGACTTTGAGCTGGCAGCAAGGAAATTTATATCCATCATTTATGTTGCTATCTGTGAATGCCAGGACATCAAATGGAAATATGAACCCGGAAGATGCAATCATCATGCAATTATGTTTTCTTCCATGGCAGACCCATATATATGTTTGGTACGTCATGGACACAATAATGGATTTTTTTAGCATTGTTCTGGTTTTATTAGGTAAAACCTATCTGTTCATGTTAACAGGAGCTCACCTGTCAATCTTTTAGATCTGTGGACCAATTGGGGGCAGTTGGGTGTGGGACTAGAGGTTTTGATTTTTTTTTCCTCCAAAACCATTTAAAGGTGGAGGGCTAGGCAGGGACCTCTACCAGCTTATTGAATAGAAATCAGGGGTACAAAGTAGGGGGGAACATAAAAACCTTATCCCTGGGAAGATACAAAACCAGCAAAGAAACTAAGCAACATAGGAACAGGCTACCAAATAAATGAAGACACATTACAAGGAAACTATTTAAATCCTGATGTTCCAAATGCCAAATCTGTCAAGAGAGGATAGACCTCTAACTACCCAATAATCAACATGCTCTGGAGAAGCCAAGAAAAAGAGCAACTGCCTTTTCAAGCAACCCAAAGAAGCAAGACAATCTGCTTGAGTGTTTGCTCCCTATATATATATGATGTGCTTTAATTTGGTGAAGTTTGATTAAATCTGAGATCTCTATAACAATATGACGCAATTGCCAAGGATTAGCGAACTTATTAAGAAGCATAGAAACCAAAAGAAGGGAGTCCGACTCCACCACTAAGGGAAAAAACTCAAGCACAACGGCATATTAAGTGCCCTCCAGCACTGCCATAGCTTCAGCTTTCATATAAGTAGAAGTGTCATAATAATGATGAAATAATATATTAATCACACCTTGAGAGTTGTGGATAGCACCTCCACCACCTGAGTTGCCTAGTGCTATCAACATTAAGCTTCCACCAACCAATCAGAGATGGGGCCATCTAATCTTGATAATCACGGGAGCTTTATAAGTGTTAACAGGAATTTTCACCTTTGCAGCAATAATCGATTCTTCCATGGATAAAATTCTCATAAGGGAAGCAGTGGAGATCATCGGTCTAACTTGGTCATAAATTTTCCAAGTAACTAGATTAGCAGAAAGCTTGATGCTATTGTATATGGCAGAACACCGAACTTTCCATAAAAACCAGATAATGAAGAACGAGTAAGCCTTTTGATAAGGTTAACAATAGTCTTCCAACTTTGACCACAATCAAAATCATGAAATCTAGAAGAGGGATAAGCTTCAGAATGGAAAACAAGGTCATTTCTGTTGTAGAAAATTTTCTTTACCTGAGAGCCAGTCAACAGCCACCAAGATGACCAACTGCTTTGGACTGAAGGGAGCCGTTGATATCCATTGATACGTCTTCTACTCACGATCTAAGATGGGAAGGGGCTGCAAGAGACTGATGCGTTTAGTTGTTTTGGACTCTGCTCATTGAAAACATCGCATTCATCCACAAATTACTGGATGCCTTTCTTGATTTCTTGCCAAAGAGAGCTATGGGTCACTCTTTATATGTGCCGAAGTATCCCCATGTGGTCAGCCATTGGACATGAAGGGAAATGGTGTAAGATAGTTTAGTGCAAGCTAGCCACATTAGGGACGTAGAGCTGTATCTTCTGCAAAATGAGTTCATTTGCAAAACAAAAAAATGGTAACATGTTAGGATCTGCCCTCAATTGGGCACGTTTGTTGGCAGCCTCAGGATTGGCAGTGTAAGCACTCATCAGGTTGGCCATGAATGGGATGGGGCAGTCACTGAATGCGAATGGCTGTCCTCAAATTGATGCAAAAGGGAGTTAGCAGCCACATTGTCCAACCCCTTATTGTAGACCAACTCGTAGTCATACCCGGGAAGCTTTGTGACCCACCATTGTTGAGCTGGCCTAACGATGCACTGATCAAGGAAGTTTCAGAGGCTATGGTGGTATTTGCGTATTATGAAATGTTGATCCAATAAGTAGGGCCGTAATTTGGTCACCATGTGCACAATGCCCAATATTTCCTGCTTGTAAGCCTAGAGATGCGAGGAGCAGCTGGAGAGAGCTTTGCTGAAATAGCATTGATCATCCTGCATCAAAATGGCTCTCAACACATTGCTAGAGGTGTCATATTTGACAACGAATAACCTAGAGAAGTTGAGAAGAACAATACTGGAGTTGAAACCATTGCCATCTTAAGAGCATCAAAGGCAAATTGCAGCCTCATCTAACCATCGGAGACCCCTCCTTTTTAGTAGAGTTGTCAGAGGTGAAACCATTACAGTTTTAAGAGCACATGACCTTAGGATAGGTTCTTCTTGCTCTAGCACGAACTCACCAGAATATTGGCTCTAGTGAGTGTTCTCCTGTACATATGCCCAAAGAAACCAAACTATATGTACCTGCAAGGGGGTGGAAATGGAGGGTAAAGACGAAGTGAAGTTGGATGAAGGATGCTTAAAAGGCAATGCTGAATTTTCTTCCACACCTGAAACGGTCCGAGTTTCATGCACTCATCCTCACCTTCAATCACGAATTTTTGCAACAATGCATGAATATTATGATTTTCCTGGGCTTCGCTTCTGTATGTAAATCTAACCCTTCAAGAGCATGATTTTGACCACCCAGACTTTCTCGTTGAACATCTGCATATCATGCAATTCCTCCATCATAGCTAAAACGAAACTGCATGAAGCTGATTAATAATAATATAATCATTGACCTCGAAAGCTTTATCTTGAGTGACATCATTTGAGCAATGATAAAATTGAATATCGGCACCTTGTAAATTATGAGACTTCAATCTATTCTCATTCTGGTTGATAATATAATTGTTAGAAGTGGTAGAAGAAAAGTCTATGACTGATTGAAATAGAAGGTGCATCCAAAAGCAAAGGAGCGGGGTTTCTTGAAACTTCATTCAGGTCTCATATGTATTTGTCCTAGCAACACAGCCACCTGCTGCTTCTCGCCAAACTTGTCGAACTCATGATTTTCCATCAGGTAAGGGTGGTAGGTGCAAAATAAATGCAGTTTAACTAGATTCTAGGTGCAATAAAGGCAGTTTAATTAGATTCTTGGTGCATAAAGGTGAAACAATAGCTTCTAGGTGAAAGAAGGCTACAAAATGAGTTGATTGGCCTGTTTAGTGTTTAATACAATACAAAGAATGATAAGAAATTTGACATAAGCTCCATGGGCTTTTTAGCATATTTCTTTAATGGGCTTTGGGCCTTCACTTGCCATAGACTTATGGGCCTTGATTTTAGCTAGATCTGTTGTGTACTTGGATGCACAACAGGGTAACTAGGTGGATGATGTAAATCAGATGGCTTTGAATTGTATGGAGAAGTGGGATTGTACACAAAAACTTTGCAATAAACAACCATCGATCGATGGGGCAAACAAGCGATCAATCAATTGCCCTACTGTCTGTGCAGCACAGTTCGAAAAATCCCATCAATTGATTAGGTTCCTCAAGTGATCAATTGATCTGTGAGATTGTTTAAACAGTAACACAAACAATCAATTGACCAGTTCAGCCAGGACTCCGTTTTGGATTTGATTTCTTATTCCAATTTGCCACATTTAAAGTTTTTATTTCTTTAGGAGACTTAATTCTGTTTGTTCTTATTTATTTAGGCGTTTTCTAGTCTATTTTCTCTAATTTTGATTGGTTAGTTCTTATTTACTCTTAGATTGGATAACTTTATTTACAGTTTTGGCACCTGGACTTATATAAGAGTTTGACACTTTAATGGAAGTCCTCATTTCCCCTAAAATATTGCTAATGATATATTTTTTCCCTCTATTTTGTGAGGTTACTTGTGCAATTCACGAGAGAGGAAGGTTGTGCACACATGTAGGCGGATTCATTCAGAAAACTGTTTCCCATCAATATCTGCCCTGTCTTAGTGGAGAAATGTTGTGAACCCTTGAATTTGCTTAAGATTAACGAGAGAAGATTTGAAGGAGACCAAGGTTCTTTCTGGTCCAAGCCAGACTAGTTTGAAGGACGAAAGGAGAGAAGCGGAAGACAATGAGATGAGAGAAGGGGAGTTAGGGCTAATGATTTTTCTTGATTGAAATCAAAGGAACTAAGCTTTTTACATAATCCTTCCTGCTTAGCAGCCTGGGCTTTATTAGCCTACATTACTCAATGAAGAATCCTAAGGCCTTATGGGTCATCCTACCAAAAGCCTGATGGGTCAACATAATAAAAAAAATTAGAAGATATTAATTTAGAAGGAGATGGACAATCCAAAAACAATTCACCATGCTCCGCTACCTTCCTGACCTCAAGGCATAAAATCTGGAAATTGAGCATAGAAATTCTCCTCGTAAAGCCACAAAGCATCCTCCCAAGAATGGTCATGTCATGCAACAAAAGACGACCAGAAGAGGAATGGAGTAATAGGGCCATTGGGCGAGCACATAGCGCACAAGCTGTCTAGGAAGAGAAAGGGGGGAACAACAAGACAATAAAGGGAGGAGAAAGATAATGAGAGCTTAATTCATTCCATCACCTCAATTAGGGCTAATACCTTACAATATATAGAGACTAGTATTGTGCCATCTAGCAATAAGCCTAAAGCCCAATTATTCATAGTAACCAAAGACACTAAACATAACATAAGCCTATATAACTAATCCACCAGGCCTGGGCGCAGTTCCTTAGGTTGGGACATAACATTCCTACATGTCACTTGCACACCATCTCTTCCCGAGGTGGGCTTCTCCCAGTTTCCACATGTAAGCTAGGCGAAGCACTGCTGCGAGCCATAGCGCTATGAACAAACCAGTCCCTGTGACAGGGAGAGGATGCATTACTCTGTGCCCAATGCCAGTAGCAACGTGGTAAGTGGCAGCAAAAAAAGGTGCAGGACGTGGCAGATGTGGACTTATTGTGTAGACAGTCAATGTGATTGTGTGAGTGGAATAGGCAATAGAGCCAGTTGACAGGTGTTGGATATGCGGTTGGTAAGGCTGCAGAGTAGCCACTAAATGCGGAAGGCAGAAATTCGAATTCCTTTGATGCAGTAAACACGATGGATGTGGAATCTGATGGCAGGAGGACATCTTTGCTTGTGGCAAGGAGGGCGGTGGACAATGGTGGGAGCTGAGTAATGCAAGGTGTTTGGCAGAGGTGACGCCATTGGTGGTAGAAGGGCTGGTGGAGGTAATAGGGAGGGCAGGAAGCATGTAAAGGCCGGTCATGACAGAACTGGTGGTGGATGTGGCCCGTAGGAAAGAACTGCATTAGAGGGATTTGGAATTGGGTCAGACAGAGTAGGGTTAAGCCTGTTGAACCCATAAGAGTCAGTGGCCGCAATTTGAAGTCAAAAGTCACACTCGGATGCACAAGCGTGGAGAGAATGGGTGCACCAATGCGCTGGTGTAGGGATCCCACAAGTGGAGATGGAGCAAAAAGACCCATATCCAATGCATAATAAGGGAAGTCCCTCACTGGACCTGCAAAAGTGCCGGTTGAGGAAGAACAGCTAGAAACTAGAAGATGGGGCAGATCTGAAAATAATCAAATTGTTTTAAATATAATGGGACCTGGAGCCAGGTCAGGCAGACCCACATTAGCCTTGCATGGGTAGAGTTCCAGGAAAGAACTATTGTGACAAGGGCATAAGTGGAGGACCCGTGGAAGACCAGCAAATGACCTGGAAAATTCTTTTCTTTGCCATTCACAATCGGTTTTGGGAAGCTTTTGTCAACTGGGAAAATCCTGAATTTCTTGTGCACCAGAGATATGAACTAAAGTTCTGGGAGGAGTTGATCCAGCCGAAACTAGGGCAGAATGGCAATTGGCTGCATATTTGAAAGAAGCTACTGAGATCCACGGGATTAATAGTTACAGGTCCAGAGAACATCTGCCATGATGTGAAGATCCATTTCCACCCACATCCTACTTATCTCTGGGATAGAGGTTAATCGAAAGTAGCGTCACTGTAAGCAGTTTTGATTGGTGAAAAGGCTAGAGATTGTAGGGGCAAGCTGTTGGATCTCTTCTGGTGTAAGAAGAAGGGCGGAAACTGTGGGTAGGAGTCGATGGTAGGATGAACTGGACATGTACCAGAAGGGGTCAGGGCACAACTAATGTTGCAACGGTGGGAGCTGCTGGAAAGGTCCGCGGGTGTAGTCTCTGCAGGGAGGGAGGTCTCGCTGTGCACAGAGATTACAAGCTGCTTGTGCGGTTGTGGACGGTGCGATGGGCCTTGTAGGGATTGCAAATCAATTGCCTTGAATGCTTGGCTAGCAATGGTGGCCGGCGAGCGGTTAACAGGAAGGAGGAACTGAAGTTGCTTAACCTGATATGAAGAAAGGGGGCCACTGGGAAAGCCAGGTGGAGCAGTGGTAGGTAGAATCAGGAAGGAGAAAGGAATGAGGAGCGGAGCATAGAGCTGGGTCAATTGGTTGTGGTTGTAGCTGCTGCATCGAGAGAAGCCATCAAGGCCTGGGCCCCTGTTGCTGCCCATGGGTTCAGAAGAATGCACCAAAGAAAGGATGGGGTTGACCAAGGTATCATCTGCAGCGAGTAGCAGCCAGCACCTCAGCAATTGACTGCAGTAGCTGGTCAAATAGTGGTTGTTCCGGGCAGTAGTGGAAGGTAGTGGCCTGAAGACACAGAGGGCTGGTGTCAGGAGCTGCTGGCGATGGATCTGGTAGCAGTGGAGGATAAGGCGGGGGCAGTTCAGGTAGATGAGGCAACTCAGGCAGCACCACGGATGGGCAGGCAGTGCTAAGGAAAGTGATGTTAACCTTATCGGAATTTTTTGTGTCAGAGCTGAGTGCAGTATGACTGCTGAAGGGGCGACAACTGATCAGCCAAATGGTGGAGCGAATGCATTGATTTCAAGAATCAACAGCTTTTATATCATTGCTGTGTACTGGGGTAGACAATGGGGTAATTAGGTGAAGTAGGAGCAATGGGGCTAGAGGGCCATCGGGTGAGAACATGGTGTACAAACTGTCCGGGGTGAGAAAGGGGGGGACAATGAGATGGTAGAGGGTGGAGGAAGATTTTCATCACCTCAATTAGGGCTAAAGCCCCAACAATATATAGAGATTATTTATTGGCCTTCTAATAATAACCCTAAAGCCCAATTATTCATAGTAAACAAAAACACCCTAAACATAAGATACACCTATAAATCCACCAGGCCGGGTCCCTAGGTGGGGTGTAGTTCAAGACATAACACGATCCCACATTATATTTGGATTTCTAATTAGATTAGGAATTGGGCATGCACATGCTACATGATTTGTACAAAATTAGGCTTTCTAATTGATTTATTCTTATTGTTTTTTTTTTTATAAAATGGGTAATGTTCAACCTAAATTACACAACTAGACCATCAAAAAACAGGGAGATGATAAGCCAAGGCAGGCAATCCTTAAACCAAATATGGTGTGAACCATTCATTCTAGCTTCCTGACTGTGTACGACCCCGTTGCCCACTCGGTGAATGTGCTGAAAGGATGTCTCTGAAAATCCACCTAGACTTGCGGTAGTCTATATTAAATTTAGGTAGATGTTTCATATTAATCAATCTATGCATAGCGTCATAATTAACATGTCTTGATCTACCATGCCACACATCACATGACCAATCATATAAGTACTAGCATTCTTTAGCAACAGGTATAATAATTACATTGAGCTTAAAAAGCCCCTCACTGAGATGCCTTTTTTCCACATATATCCTGCTCTTAGTTAATAGAAACTTCCGATTCAAACACCAACTTGGACCCATTCTTACTAAATTTTTTCGAATTTTAGTCACATTTAACACATTGTTGAGTGTGAGTTCTTTGTCCTAAGTCATCTTTAGCACCACCTTTTCAGTACCTTCAATCTTGGTGGTAGAAGAATTGCCCATGAAAATTTACTCACTATTTTTCACCTGTTGATAAGTAGAAAATATTTTTTATTTGAGCACACATGACGAGTGGTCCCAATGTCAACCCACCATTCTTTTGCATTTGTGACCATGTTTACTTCTAAATAATTTTAAATTATTAAAAACTAATAAAATAACTTTATTAGAGGGAAGAAATCATACTGAAAATTCATGGTCATTACATGTAGCCCATGAGCTTAACTTGTAAGCAAAACTTATGCCTTACGTACCAATACCATCTCCATCTTTTAGGTGACGTGAGACTTTTCATTCCCTTCAACCAATTTAATGTGTGTTTCTCATTCACTTGAAAGTTGCTCAATACGCAATAAGCTCATTTGCATGGGCTTCTCATTAAATGGGCTTAACCCATGTTTACCCACTTTCTAACAGCCATAAGCATATTCACCCAGCTTGACTGGAACCCCAACCTCAACATAATCTTTTCAAGGTAATCTCACTCCACCCGATCATACGCTTTGCTCATGCTCGCCTTTATAACCATCATACCCTACTTGTCCCCCTCGTTTTGAGCCTCATAAAATGGAGGACCATGAATGCAATGAGCACTTTATCAATGATCAGATTGTTTGGAATTCCTTTCTTGTGGCCTTGGGGAATGAAATGAAGCTTTGATTTGCATCATATACTTTCACCATGAATTTGATTCACATCAGCTTGGGGAGCAATTCTACAAGTGTTTAGGGCATGCCCTAATAAATGACATTGAGAAACAATGTATTAGGGCATTTCTTCTCATACACCACATGTTTGATACTTGATTTTGCTGGGCATATCCAATCTATCCATGTGGCTGTGCTTTAGGGGGCTTTGAAACGTCGACCCCCACAAAAATGCAGGCTCCAAACACACACAAAAGGGTTTGCAACATTCCCCGTTGGTCCCATCCCTACTCAACATTGTTGGGCTTACTTTCTCAAAATGGTAGCAAATAACTTTACTGTTGAATATGCCCTCTATTTAGTTTCTGACAACAGTTTTTGGACTGGTAACTACCAGGTATCTATTTCTACTTATAGCGAGCCTTCTTCTTCTCCTTTTCTGGCCGGCAAATGGCATAGACTGTATGGGAGGCTGTAATCGTTTTAGAAGCTTTGTTGAAAGAACAATGCCAAACAGTTTTAAAGCCACCTGCAAAGATAAAAATGAAGATGTCAGCTGTGAGTATGATGTGATATGGGATGCGGAATGCTCAATGCATCTAGTTAGGAAATCCATAAATGCCCCACCTACGACTCAGAGTGATTTGGGCCCAACAGGAAGGTATCTGCTTTCGTTGCCTGCTTGTGAATTTTGTATTATTGTAGAGCTTTTTTGTATACTGTCTTCCTATGCTAACACCACTTTTAACAATAATAGGGGTAATGCTGTGATGCGGCCAATGGCAAAGAAGCATTCTGCTCAGGAAGCGAGGGCCTCTAATTTGGTGGTTAACATGGAGTTGACAGCTACTGGGGATCCTAGAAAATTGCCAGCACGACTTAGTAGTAGTAGTAAATCAAAGGCAAGAGTGATTTGTCAACCAGTGAGCTCGATGTTTAGACTGCTTTTGGTAATCGCTTCGCTGAATATCCCACTCTACATGATACTGCTGTTCAAGGATTGGATTGACATTTGATTTTCCCCTCAAATACTATTGATTATAGCTTATTTGATAATTTGCCGCACAAAAATCTGGATCCTTTTGTGGATCTTTTGTTGTGGCGAAATAGTCTGAATGTGTAGAAGCAAGTTGTATGCGTTAATAACAGCCTTTATCATAGTCTGTTCTTGATGCTGCATTTAGCAGCTAAATTGACTGTAGAAAAGCTGCTCTAGTTTACTTGAGTTGTTTTTGCTTTTTCCTACCTTCTGGGCTTGCCCTCTTTGTCAATGTAAGAGAAATAAGTTCTTTTATACTCCTTCCTTAGTTGATAACTCTATTGGACAAAAAAGATTGTTCCATATTAATAGTTTCATTTAAGTAGTTGGTACTTAAAAAAGAGTATCATTAACTTATTTTCCTTTCTCTTGATGTGGGTTCACCATTCAATAAAATCCATAATTTTTCTAAATGTAGGTATTAACATAGGATGGTGGGAGTACATGTGAGGAGATTTTACAAGGCAGTGATGACAAAAAGGGAACTGGATTTTGAATTGGTTCAATCGAATCTGTGCAATAAAATCTGTAGTTAATTTATGAGATGTCCAATGGAAGAGTGAGTATAAGAAGAGTAAGACACAACAATTAATTTATTTACAGATTTACCAATAGGTTTAACTAGTATGAAAGCCGTTTTTTGTACCTCAAATACTAGTTTTTTAACGAGAACTCTATAGTATGTTGAAAGAGTTTTTATGTTTATTTAAGATTGTTATCCCATTGAGTACAGTTAAATATTCAGGATCCTTTAAAGTGTGGTGTTCAGGTAAAGACTTAAAGGTATGTGAAGGTCATAGTTATAGTGAAGATTTATTCTATATTTATAGAAATACTTCAGATAGGTTTGTTAGGCATGTGAGTGTGTCATTTTTATTTTATTAATTTAGATATTAACATATAATTGTAAACTTGTGGGTCATGTAAATATTTTAATGTAATAGTTATATAATTTTTTATTAGAGATATTAGTATCATATTCAAATGATTGTGAAGATAAGTGAAACTCATGCCCCTAATTTTTTATTTTAATGATTTATTTCATATGTTTGTACTGCTACAACAAATAAGATGAACAAATAAGATATAAGGTGTTTTCATTTGAAAAGAAAGAACAAAATGTATTTCACGAAAATTTATATGTAGAAATTGGAGGTGTGACATTTAGATTATTTAATTGATTCAAGTATAGCTTTAATGTTTCAGTTGTTTTGATTTATAATCTCTAAAATTGTTTTATTTGTCATTAATGATAGGAACCACAAATTCTGATGATTTATACAATTATTTAACTAGGGCTTAATATAAAAAATTGTCAATCAACTATTATGTTAATTTTTCTCCATTGACTTTAATTAAGTAGCAGTTCCAAATCAAGTAGACATTGAATATTAATTAAAAGTGGATCTCCATGCTGACACTTCCTTGACATTGGTTTCTCGTTAATTTCTAAAGTGTTTTGTTTTACTTTATGGTTTTTTAATGTTCTTAAATAGTTGATTTTAGTTTTTAATAAATTAATTTCTTAAAAAATCCTCATTTTGATAAATTAAGTCGAGTTTAGATAGAAGTAGTAATTTGTAGTTCACGTTTACTTAGAATATTTTTATGGTTCTTTCCTTGTGGAATATTGACCTTGAGCTTCTGATAATTATATTTGCAATTGTCAACCTTCGCTTTGGTTTGATTAATTTACCGCTTGTACTCTTTTAAATGGTTTTGAAAATTGGTTCATGACAACTCCATTATGATATATAATGTGTAGTTAGTTGGCTAATTATCATTTATCTTTTGTGGCTGAGTGGTGGCATAATTTTGGAGGTTTTGTTCCAAAATTGTGAAACTTGACAATTAGGATCTTAAGCTAAATACACAATTCTTCATATTGTGAGTACAATTGGAGTATCTTTGTAAGGATTCATGCAAAATAAAAAAATAGATTAGAGCACATAAGACTTATGAATTTGTTTTTGTTCAAAATAATATATTTTTGAAGTAACACAACTTATGTGATAGTTGATAGGGTATTCCCGCACAGATGGTTGTATGCATCTGTTCACCATTTGCACCCCTTATCTATGTCTGTCCATGTTTACCCTAGTTTGTATTATGCTTTGTCAAAGTCCGTCTACTACGGATACAGCAGACATTGACAAATACTTCTTTACCTAAATTTTATCTCAATGCAAATTGTCTAGTAGATATTGTCTTAACATGTTATATAGGTTATTGATCCATGTTTTCAAGTTTTTCAATGTCGATGTAGCATGTTAGGACTATACTAACGTGATACATAAGTATTGGATTCGTGTTTTAAAGTTGTCAAGTACTTATGTAGCATGTTAAAATTATCTTTGTCCTAACATGCTACATAGTTATTAATTACATTTTTCTCATCTAATATTTAGTAATACACTAATATTTATGGGAATATTAGGTAAGGGTGGTGGACATAGATGTCTGCAGATACGAACAAGGGTATGCCAGCATCTATAGTTCCCCATTAGGGCAGAAAAAAAATTGGTTTGTGTTTACGTCCATGTCTACCCCAGACACAAAAACTTGTCCTCTATTTAAAAACAGACGTGGATACAGATAGACATGCGGACTACAAATGTCTATGAGCACCCCTAATAGTAGATGTATGTCTGTACTTTTTTTTACTTTGTATTATTTACTTCTTATTCATAAATTAGGCTTTGTTTTTTTTAAATAAAGTCATTTGTTTAAGTATACTAAGAAGAAGGAAGAGCTAATGAATATGCTTGACTATATCATTTGAAGCCTTAGACTTGGTTGAAGATTGGGCAGTGGATAAAAGTGTCATTCTTGAAGATTTTAATGAGAAAGAACTAATGGATGAGACTAATGAATTGGGTTTTAAATTTAGAAGATAAGGTAATAATATTCTTAGAGATTGTATTCTAACCCTCTATCATTATTAACTGTTAGTTCTTTATTGTTAGTAGTAAATTTGTTTTTGTAGGTAATAAGGAAGAGTCATCCATAGATAATGAAGGGTTGGACTTGCAGGGTTTGGGATTTGATAATGATGATCTTGATTATCAAATTTAGAATTGTAATATTTACTTATGACTTGGGGTATTTTTATTATTTTATTAACTTTATTATATCAATGTAAGTAATTTTTTCTTAGGAAATTTGGAAGAAGAATATAAGGTTAATGATTTTGGCATTTAGACTTTGAACTTGGGTTTAGAAGATTGAGATCTTATACTATGGGGAAGTTGATTTAGTAATAAAGTCAATGTTGATTTTCATTATTAGGAGTTATAGAATTAAGTTTGGAAATTGGAATGAGCCATAAAATATTAACTATTAGAACTTATGTTTCATTTGGACTTTAGACTAAAAGTTGATGTTTCATTTGGACTTGAAGCCATAAATATTATTTATATTATTAATTATGTTTAAACATTGAATGAGTGGTGGAGGCTATATATTTTAAAGTTTGGTATATGTTGATTGGAATAATGATTATGTTAATTATAATTTTTAATTGTGGAGTTTTGATAAATATTGATTACACTAATAATTATGTGATAGTTGTAGTTTTGAATATAGCTATGTTTAGGAATGAGTGAAATGATTGTTTATTTGACTTAGCGATTATTTGGCCATTGTAATAGGTTGGAATGAACATGTTATAAATTTGGGTTTGGGGCCTCAAGGTTATGATTTGAGATTTAGCTAAGCAGCTAGACATTGAGTCACCTTGTTAACAGTTTGCAGCCCCACCTCTGGCCAATGCTCAGCTACTCTATGCGAAGTCCAGCATATATGACCTCTATTGACCTAATTTAGGGTTTAGGGTGAAATGAAATTTCAATTTAAGCTTATGCCAAGAAGTTGAGATACTGAAGACGGATATGCTAATGGAACATAGAGATGAGATGAACAATAGAATGGGCAGCCTGTCTTCCACCCCAAATATATATCCAGTGAAAATAAGGAACAAGTGACACATAAAATTCATGTGCTTATCAAGAAGAAGAAACCTGAGATAAGTTGAAGTTTGAAAGGTCAGGGGCAAGCAGCTTGGCAAGAACTCCAACGAGAGGAGCAGTATTATAAGTACATGCTTCAGTCTGCATGTAGTTTTCCCGCTTGTCTTTGAAATGATCTCTTTGGTCGGGACCACCAACAAGGGCTCCAACAGCAACGTTGGGGTTGGAATCTTGGCCGCCATACCAGTTATCGTAGCCTTGGGTGCAACCGATAAATGCTTTGCTCAGTCTATAAGACACAATGGATGCCTCCTGATGGTGCACCCGGCTAGGATATTTAGGGCCGAAGCCCACCAAATAGCTAATGCCCAGAGGGTTGGAATCGAGGATGTAGTCCACTTGCGACTTGGCGAAGGCGAACATCTCCCCGGGGTTGACTGCCCCAGGAGGGCAATTATGCTTTTGCCTGGCATCGTTCAAGTAATTTGAGTAGACGGTCTGGAGGAAGGCCGCCGTGGAGATGTACTGTGTAAGGACTCTCAATTTTGAACCGGTTTATTTTAGTGTGATTTATCGATTAATGTGTGGTTTACGCGCTTTCTTATCTAAATTTTGTGGTTTTCTAAGATAAATGAGATTTCTAAAGGTTTTAAGTAAAACTAACTCTACATTTATGAGTTTTAAGTGATTTTTAGTCAATTTTGAATTTTTGGGATTTTTTTATTTTTCACTAATTTTTCAAAAATTAGGGTTTGGCGGGACCCCCCTGTGGGCCCCACCGATGAAATTAAGATTTTTAGACCAAAATGCCCCAAACATCAACTTAAGCTCATACAAAAATTTTTAGAATTTTCTCAGATTTAATTAGTGCTCAAATTTGTAAAATATTCATTTTTAGCCCAAAATTTTACTTACACCCCATTAGTTCATTAAGTGAACCCCAAACCCTACTATAAAAGGGAAAGGGCTGAGCCATTTTCATTTTGGAAATAGGCTGAGAGGAGGTGATTATGGCCTAGTTCTCCAATTAGGCCCGGATTAGAGGAGATTAAGGTATGTTATTCCTTATTTAAGTTTAAACCCTAGATTTTTTCCTAATCCTTTCTTAATCTAGCATTTTCCCTTTGATTTGATTCGATTTCAAGCATCAAAGTCACTAATTTACTCCCTTACTTCAAACCCTACTTATCAAAATTTATTTTTTATGCTTAACAAACCCTAAATCTAAGATTTCTTCAAGGTTTTCAATGTTAAATAGATTTTTAATGGAGTTTAACTTAGACACTATGTTTTTGGAAGCTTTCTAAGAAGGGTAAAGGTCAAATCCGAATCTAAACAAGTGACAAGGTAATGAGTCTTCAAATCTCAGTTTTCTTATGGTAAAATCTCGATTTTTATGGTTTATTTGGAATGGATTTATTTGATTTAGTGCTTTAATGGTGGGATTAGTAAATATTAATTTCTTGATCCAATTTCTTAGGGCTTTGTTTTAAAATGTTATAGATTAGTGTTCTGGAAGGTTTCATGAGTTTTTGATAATGTTTGGTACCATGGATGATGATTTGAAGGTGTTTTTATGGTGTTTCGGTTTTGAAATTCGAAATGAAGAAGAAGGTCAAAACTGCTGTGTTGGGGTTAGAACGGCCTGCTGTGTTGGGGTTAGAACGACAACACTATATTTTTGACTGATTTGCAGTATAGCTAATTGGACGGCCCTGTAGGGCGTTCGAACGGCTAGAGGGTAGTTTTTGCTATTTTTGAAACTTATGCTCATTTCAATGTTTTACTCCATTTAGTGATTCTAATAGTTATGAGAGGTGTATTATGATGAAATTAGGCTATTGGAGGCATAAAATTGATGATGAAAAATTTATGGAATGCGTTTAAGTATAGTCTTGTGGCATGATATTAGGTTGATAATTATGCATATTGATATTGAAGTACCTTGAACTTTTGAATGTTGAAATTCTTATTATTAGAATATATTTTCAGCAAGGATATTACGTGAAAAAAGGTGAGATGTGTTCTCTTATAATGAGAATGGTTTATAGGTAATGAATGTGATCATGTTGTGGCTTAATGTGTTGAAGAATTATATCGTGGGAGTGAATGCTTGATTTCACATAGATGTATTTAAGCTTTATGATGGATTTTGGTGTGATTTTAGTTAGAAATCATTGTTTTGAATGTTTTTAAGCATGCATATATTGTCTTATGAGTTTATGTCAAGCATTGGTCATGTGCTTAGAATATGTATGAATACACACATGTATGGGGAACCTACTAAGAAATTGTAGTTAATTATGCCTTGATTATGATGCATGAGGGGACTGATTAGGACCATGTTCTGTGTTAGAACTCATGTAGGTCTTGCTCACGGATGTATCATGTTAGCATGCATCATGGATCATTATTCATGGACGAAGTTTTACTGATGTTTAACTGGAATTAACCGATTGTATGTAATGCTTGAGATTGTGTGCCGGATTAATCGCTCGATGAATTAATTAAAACTTGGTTGGTCGAAAATGACATGTTTTCGATTTAAGTTCCTGTGTGAAATGTGTATACTCCCTGGGTTGAGTCTAGAGAAATGGAATTATGTTGGGACGAGTTGTGTACTTGTCTTGCGGATTTGAGATTATTGTTATGAGTGTTATCTGGACCCTGAGAATCCAGTGTGGTATGCCGTGTGCACCCGCTACCATGTGTTCTAGGGTTCCCTGTGTGGGAATTCAGGCTCTCCTCTTCGCAGAAAATATCCCTGGGGAACACCCCTGCTCTAGATTCTCTATGTGAGAATGAGACATCTTGGCCAGGATCGTCAAGGGCAAGCAGCTTTAGGGATTGACCATCTTGAACCTTTTTCATTTCCTGTGTAGAAATTTGACCGTGTTATCACCTTCGTGGCCTTGACCGTGTTCTTGCCTGTATGACAATGTTTGTGTTTACTTCTTGATGGAGGCATTCACTATTTGTATTGATGCATGTCTGTTATGAATGATATGCATGATTGTGTATCATGTGGTTGTGGTTGACACGTTTGTCGTGTAGGGTGAATGTGGTTTATATGATATGAATGCATGATCAAAAATAGTGTGTTTGAGATATTATTATGCAGGTTTATGTGATACAAATGCATGATCAGAAATGGTGTTTGAGACACTATTATGCAGGTTTATGTGATATGAATGCATGATCAGAATTGGTGTGAATGAGACACTATTATGCAGGTTTATGTGATATGAATGCATGATCATGAATGGTGTAATTAAGACACTATTATGTAAGTTTGTGTGATATGAATGAAATATCAGAAAGTAGAATGCGACAAGAAGAAACACAAAACAAGAGAAAGTAGAAACGAAGAAGAGCAATTGACCACTTAATGCACTCCGTCTCCAAAACTTAAGGAGTGAGTTTCGGACCCAGAGCACAGTGGAAAAAATGAAGGAGATAGAATAGATTAGAGAGAGATACCTTAGCCGCGAGGATTTGCAGGCCAACGAACTTGATGTCCCAACTAAATTCAGAAATAGCCCAACCCACCCTGCCGAAGGCCTGGGCGTTAATCAACGTGTAGATTAAGTAATCCTCCAATCCGCCAGTTGCTCTGTATAGCCACAGCACTACCCACAACAGCTCGTCCTCGTACCCACTCACCGATGAGTAGTAATTCTTTACCACTCCAATGCTGTCTTCGTAGCCCCCCCTGTACTTGTCTGCAAACTCAAACAACTAAAAAAAGAAAAGAAAAGCATGCATTCAACAACAACATGAAGTACAAGTAATTAGTACAAGCATATGGGAATTGAGGGGCATTAGTGGTCGCGTTCCTGTGAGACAGCCTCGTAGCTCACCTATTGGGCATGATGCAGCAAAAGTTGAGAGTAATGTTGATTGGTGTGGTGAAGGACAAAAGATGCAGCGGCCATAGCGGCGGCCGTCTCTCCTACAAGATCGGAACTTGGATGGGCAACGTCAATCTTGTATGCCTGTCTGGATGTTGTCAATAGTGATCCGTGTCGCCATCCCCAACCTGAGGCACATTCCTCATCAACATTCTCTTCATTCATAAATCATATACACCCTACCCAGAAGGTATTTTGTCCATCCACAAACCTACACTCACATTACTCCCACTCCATTGTCAGAAAAGGGGTATAAAACAAACTCCAGGAGTACGGGTGCCTACCTCGGCCCAGAGGACATATGGATGTGTGTGAGCTTTTATGAAATAATTTGTCCCCCATTTGATGGTTTCCAAAGCGTGGTTGTATTCCTCTGCGGCAGTGATCTTGCCACCATATCGAGGATGCCCTAGGACAGCATGGTGATGGTGAAGGCCATCGGAAATCCGAATTTGACGTGGTCACCGGCATCGTAATGCCACCCACCAGATCCACCTGCGCTGCAATGTTTGCATTCCTCACTCATTTCTTGTCATCTCTTTTTTTTAACTCACCTCTTTCAAATTTTCAAACGACAAAAAAATAACACGAACCCTTTGTTTCTTTGTTTTTTTAAAGAAAAAAATTAGAAATCTAAACAAGAGCATAAAATGCATAGAAAAACGATCCGGAAAAGGAAAATTTAAACTGACGAAGGAAGACAAACAAAAGAGGCAGACAAATGATGTAGAGTGGCCGGCCAGCAACGGAAGCTATGGTGTGAGAGGTTGGCGCATATCAAAATCCAAACTTTAACAGATCTACACCATAAGCATGTATAACTAAAACAAAGTAGTAATAAACATGCAATTTAAAACAATTAATCAAAGGAAGATAATCAAAATAGGAGTGATGACGAACTGACCTGGGCCAAACCAGCCCTAGCGCGCCCTCCTCACACAGATCTAGCACGCCAATGGATAGATCTAAGCATATAAAGTATTAAAGAAAGTTACTTATGTGTTGATCCCTCTACACCTTGCTTGGTTTGATGAAACTCTGCAAAATCTCAGCCCAATCAATCCTCAAAGCGAATCAGCGATGAAGGAGAGTCCTCTCCTTTCTTTCAGTCCGCCTACAAAGCCTTGGATAGGGAAGAGAAGGGGCGGCCAGCAGCTTCTCCCAATGGAGAAGCAAAACACACCAAGAAGAGAGGGGGGCGACCTTGAGAGAGAGAGAGGATGAATCCAATTAGAATTCCTAGATCCACAATAAGGGGGGGGTCCCATTTAATTGGGAATAAGAGAGAATATTCTCTCTTATTCTCTCCCTCTAATAAATCCCCTTATTTTCCAAGTATAGAACGAGCCTAATTTGGGCTTTGATTAAATTGGGCCTGCAAGCTAGAATTCTTTCGATTTCTAATAGAGGTTCAAACACAGATCCCACGGAGGCCTGGACCCTTGAACACGGCCAAACCCGCGACAGGGTCGACCCTCGCTAACCACGGGTCCCACCCTCGACACCTAATTTGCGTGATTGGGCCCCACAATGTGTAAATGTATACCTATATGTATGTTTAGTGTACATGTATGACATGTGCGGGTCCCATTCGAATTATGTGTAACTAAGGAACATGTGGTGTTGGCCCGCCCGCCCCCACCACCCTTGGACCACGTAACCTGTACCGGTTCACCCGGACCGCGACACGTTGGACCAAACTAGGCCCGAGCCCATACCATGGTCCAACATCCCCCACTATGGGTGAAGAGCTCATATGGTCCAACAATGACCAGCTCTAGTCTTGTAGAAGACCAATGCTATGAGCGTGCTTAGAAAATAGATTCATTGTTAAGGCCTTAGTAAACAGATCTGCCAACATCTCAGAAGTAGGAAGATGACTCACAATCACTTTTCCTCTCTGTAGCATGTCAAAGATGTAATAGTAATGCACCTCAATGTGCTTACCCCTAACACTGATCTCCCCATTCTTAAGTGTCAACATTGTAGCCAGATTATCGCAATACATCTGGACAGGAGCATCAGTCCAGTTTTCTAGACCCAAATTTGCTAGAAACTCCTTAATTCATATTGCCTGGGAAGCTGCAATAATGCATGCATAAAACTCAGCTTCCATCGTAGACTTAGAAACACTCTTCTGTTTCTTGCTTGCCCACGATATAGCACCGCCTCTAAACATGAAGACATATCTAGCAGTGGATTTTCTGTCATTTGGATCCCCTGCATAGTCTGAATCACTATATCTAGCCAATGACAAACTTTCTGCCTGATAGGTGAGTTTTAGACTCTTAGACCCTAATAGGTACCGAAATACCCTCTTCACTGCTTGCCAGTGTTGAAGACCAAGGTCTGCTTGGTAACGACTTAACAAGCTTACCATAAAACTCAAATCAAGTCGAGTACAGGTCATGATATACATCAAGCTGCCAATAGCCTGTGCATATGGCACTGACTCCATCTGGAGTCGGTCTTCCTCTGTCTAAGGAGCCATACTCTTTAGACAACACAATACCCTTATATATAGGGGATTCAATAGTTTTCCAACCAATGACATTGAAGCATTTAAGAACGCTATCTATGTATGACTCTTGAGATATACTAAGCTTCCTAGCTTTTCTATCTCTGTCAATTTTCATCCCGAGGATGTAGGATGCCTCACCCATGTCTTTCATCTCAAACTGGGTTTTGAGCCATTCCTTTAAACTGACTCATATTAAGGTCATTCCCCATCAAGAGTATATCATCTACATACAATGATAGCATCATATACCTAGTCCCATCTTGAAAGGTATAGACACAATGATCGTGTTCGTTCACTATGAACCCATACTTACTAATCACCTTGTGAAATGTGAAGTACCATTGCCTAGGAGATTATTTTAGGCCATACAATGATTTTATGAGCTTGCACACCTTGTATTCCTCTTCAGGAATCACATAACCCTCAGGTTGTTCCATATAAATCTCCCCCTTTAAATCTCCATTTAGGAAGGCAGTCTTTACATCCATTTGGTGCAACTCTAAATCAAAGTAAGCAACGCATGCTAAGAGACATCTAATTGAGTCAAATCTTGACACCGGTGAGTATGTCTCCTTAAATTCCATCCCATACACTTGGGTGAACCCCTTGGCCACTAATCTCGCCTTGTACTTATCTATAGACCCATAAGCCTTAAGCTTCTTTTTGAAGATCCATTTACACCCAATGGGTTTTCGCCCTTTAGGTGGATCCACTATCTCCTAGACCTTATTCTTTAGGATAGAATCCATCTGTTCTTGAATAGCAACCTGCCATTCTTGAGCGTCTGGAAGACTTAAAGCTTACTCAAGGGTAATTGGGTCATCTAAAATAGGTTCATCTAACGTGACATTGTCCTCCTCTAGCATTGTATAGAAGTCCCTCAACAGAATTAAAGGTCTTCTTTCCCTCAATGCTTTGGGTTTAGGTTCGGTTTGGTTTTGATCTGATCCAATTACTTCATCTGGGGAAGTGCTAGGACCAGCCTCTTTAACCACCTCAAATAAATCAACTTTCTTGTTAGGAATTCTAGGGTTTTTCTTCCAAGAAATAAGCATCTCTAGACTCAACAACCCCCACTGTCCCATCCATGTGGTGAACTACGAATCGATACCCCTTAGAGTGATCACAGTAACCAATAAAGTTGCACTTTATGGTCTTGGGGTCTAGCTTTGACCTATGTTGGTCAGGAACCTTTACGTGTGCCCTAGACCCCACACTCTAAGATGCCCTAAGTTTGGACATTAACCCGTCCATAACTCATAAGGTATCCGTTGGACTACCTTTGTTGGTACACAATTAAGGATATACATAGCGGTGTCTAAAGCCTCACCCCAGAAATTAGTTCCTAACTTAGAGTAATTTAACATGGACCTTACCATGTCCATAAGCATCCTATTACGCTTTTCTGCCACTCTATTTTGTTGTAGAGTGTACGGTAGGGTATACTGGTGAACTATTCCCTGAACGGTACAAAAATCTTTAAACAGGTCAGAGGTGTACTCGCCACCCTTGTCAGTCCTTAGGATTTTTACTTTCCTACCTAGCTTTAAATTTCTTGAATTTATATAAGACATCAAACTTCTTGCTTATTAAATACATGTACTTGTATCTTGAATAGTCATCAATGAACGTAATAAAATATGTCATACCTCTGTGGGTCTAAACATTCAAGGGCCCACAAATATCAGAATGTACCACCCCTAATAGTTCATTTGCCCTTTGTCCCTTATAGAAGGATTGCCTGCTCATCTTACCCGATAAGCAATCCTCACACACACATAGGTCTTTGGATATTTTGAGTAATAACTCAGTGCTTGACATCCTATGTAGTTTATCTACATTTATATGATACAAACGCAAGATCAGAAAGAGTCAGCATTAAGCTTCTCAGTTTTTTCTAACTCACTAGCTTCTCAAGTACTTTAAACTAATCAGCTGATGTACCATCAGGTGGTGGCTCAATGACCTGCTCAAGTACATGAGCAAGATCAGAAAGAGTCAGGATGTGGTGAATCCTTCTCTTCTATACCAGATAGTTATTAACATTAAGTTTCTCAGTTTTTCCTAACTCAATAGTTACAATTTTGGAAGCCATTGATAATCTATAAGGAAAACAAGCAGTGAACAGGAAATTAGTACTATTTATGGTAGGCTGACTGCTTCAAAGATAGATACTTAGACAAACTCTAAATCTAAATATAAGACTAGGAACAAAATAGAGTATATTATGCTGAGTTTCCTTATTTAGAATATCCTAATTAGGGTTTGGGTTACTTATTAAAAATAACCCTAACTACCCCTTAACCCCTTAAAGGAAGTTACCCTAATTAGGTATCTATGTATTTTATGAATTTAAAAATTTTAAAACACCTAACCTAGCACACAAATCAGCAAATAAATATAATTAGAGGTTACTAGAATTTTAAAATTCTTTCCAAAAAAATTTTGGTGCATATTTACCAAAATGCCCTTAGGGCTCTTTTGGTCGTTTCTACCCTTTAGGGTAAACTGAAATTAATCACAGAAACATTACAAAGTTGTATTCCAGAAAATAACAATTCTGAACATGCTGGAAATTAAGATTCTGTCCAAGAAAAATTTTTGTGTAAAAATTACCAAAATGCCCCTAGGGTTATTTTGGTCTTTTTCACCCTCAAAGGCACACAAAAAAAATTACCACAGCAACTAAAACATGTTATCAACACAGTGAATAAAAAGACCCTGGACAGAACAACCTTAAGCACATACAATGCATGTGTGAATTGTCCAAAATGCCCCTAAGGCTATTTTGGTCAATTTACACCCTTAAACAATTAAATTAAATTTATTATCACAATAAATAATTCAAAAGACCCTTACTGTTCAGTAGGGACGTGTGTGCCTAATTGTGATCAAAGAAAAAAATTGCACAAAATTAATGTGGCAAAATTACCACTATGCCCTCATGCAAACAAACGTGCATTAAAACACAATTTTAACTCTAATCACATGCATCCAACAATCATAGGATCTGATACCACTATAGAGTGGCTGGCTGGCAGCAAAAGCTATGGTGGGAGAGGTTGGCGCACATCAAAATCCAAACTTTAACAGATCTACACCATAAGCATGTATAACTAAAATAAATTAGCAATAAACATGCAACTTAAAACAATTAATCAAAGGAAGATAATCAAAATAGGAGTGATGACGAACTGACCTGGGCCAAACCAGCCCTAGCACGCCCTCCTCACACAGATCTAGCACGCCAATGGATAGATCTAAGCATATAAAGTATTAGAGAGAGTTACCTATGTGTTGATCCCTCTACACCTTGCTTGGTTTGATGAAACTTTGCTAGATCTCAACCCAATCAATCCTCAAAGCAAATCAGCGATGGAGGAGAGTCCTCTCCTTTCTTTCAACCCGCCTACAAAGCCTTGGGTAGGGAAGAGAAGGCGTGGCCAGTAGCTTCTCCCAATGGAGAAGCAAAACACACCAAGAAGAGAGGGGGGCGACCTTGAGAGAGAGAGAGGGGATGAATCCAATTAGAATTCCTAGATCCACAATAAGGGGGGGCGTCCCATTTAATTGGGAATAAGAGAGAATATTCTCTCTTATTCTCTCCCTCTAATAAATTCCCTTACTTTCCAAGTATAGAACGTGCCTGATTTGGGCTTTGATTAAATTGGGCCTGCAAGCTAGAATTCTTCCGGTTTCTAATAGAGGTTCAAACACTTTCTAATAGAGGTTCAAACACAACGGGCGCGGGCTCTATCAAACAGAGCCCGTGGAGGCCTGGACCCCTACACACGTCCAAGCCCGTGACAGGGTCGACCCCTCGCTAACCACGGGTCCTACCCTCGACACCTAATTTATGCGACTGGGCCCCACAATGTGTAAATGCACACCTAGATGTATGTCTAGTGTACGTGTGTGACATATGCGGGTCCCATTTGAATTATGTGTAACAAGGGAACATGTGGTGTTGGAGCATCCGCTGATCGTTTATAATTAAACCCTTTGCAAGTGTACAAGGTAATTGTACTAGGATAAGTATTTAAGGGTTGTCAAACCTCAGGGACGGATGGATTATTACTAAATCTAAAGAGGAATTTGTTGATTAAAAACTAGAAAGAACTTAAACTTAAATTAAGCAAAATAAAGGAATCAACTAGTTTAAAAATAAGAGATTAATTTGATGGAATTTACTTAGGAAATTGAATCCACTATAAAACCATAGCAATTCCTTAACTTTTAATCTAAATCTAGTGTGAATATGAACAAGTATTCTCAGTTACAAGCTAGAATTATTTAAAAAAGAATCATTAATTAACTTCCATGGCATGAACTATCTTCGACAATAGCACAAATCATCTACACTAAACTAGCTATAGGCATGACCCGTCTAATCTTAGTATAACTCATCCAAGTCATTAATTATCTGAACATTAAAACTATTGTATGACCATCTCATCTAAATCACAGAAATTAGAATTGATACAAATATCAAAACTACATCAATTTATCATCTACAAGACAATAAATCAACATAGATTTGAATAAACATGAAAAGCTCTTCCATTAAAAAGGAAATTCATATCATACAATTGTCATCATTCACAACTGAGATCTAAATTAAAAAGAAAAAAAACTGAAACTTATCTATAACTTCATCAACTCCTAAGTAAAAGAAAAGTTTAGCCTTCCATTGTAGAAGAAAGCACTTGAATCTCCATTAAAAGCTTTGAGTTCTTCTCCATCTTCTTCTTCCTTTTTCTCTTCATAAAATCTCCTGGAATCCCCCAATTTTAAGCTAAATATGTCTTTTTATAGGCATAAGTTCCGTAGGAAGAAGTCCAATATGAAAAGGATTGAAATTTGGGTCAAACAAGGAAACTGCGCGTTATGCCGTTCGAACGCCCTGCATGCCCATTCGAACGCTTATACTGATTTTTTCTTCAAAATCACATTATCCCATTCGAACGCCCTGCAACCCATTCGAACGACTACAGTGTTTCTGCAATTTGGACAGTTTTCCTGGACAGTTCATATTCTGTTCATTAAGCTTTCCTTCGTGTCCATATTAGTTTCCAACTTGTTTATAACTCCGAAGCGTTGTCCAAATCACTTTAAAGCATGTCAAAACTATTTTTAATCATTCCAAACATCGTCCAAGTACCTCGATAAGCGTACTTTACCTACAAAACATAAAATATCATACTTTAGGCATGTAGAATATAATTAAAATTCTAACTTGATTTAAATACATATCTAAACTACTAATAACTACAAAATTATTAATAATTAAACTAAAGTACTAATATCTATTTTAATCTAAATAAACTATAAATAACACTAAATTAACCTAATCTACACTAGCAAATAAGGTAAAAAGGCATATAAAATAGATATATATTTCATAAGGTAAATAAGGTAAAAACACCTAATTTACGCGACTGGGCCCCACAATGTGTAAATGCACACCTAGATGTATGTCTAGTGTACGTGTGTGACATATGCGGGTCCCATTTAAATTATGTGTAACAAGGGAACAAGTGGTGTTGGAGCATCCGCCCCCACCACCCTTGGACCACGTGACCCGTACTAGTTCACCCAGATTGCGACACGTTGGACCAAACTGGTCCCGAGCCTATACCATGGTCCAACATACTCCTTGCTCTAGTCCATCGGTGAGACCAGAGTGGTCCCGCTAATTGTAGGGTAGGCGGCCGGATCTCCGAGACTCGAAGTAGGAAAGGTCTTTAGTGTTGGACCATGGTACGGGCTTGGGTCCGGTTTGGTCTAACGTTATCGCAGTCCGGATGTTGGGGGTGGTCGTGCCGACCCTATATGTGCTTTCGTTACACTAATTTGATTGGGACTCACCTATGTCATATACACACTAGGCATTCGACTAGGTTGTGCATTAACACGTTGTGGGGCCCAAATGTATGAATTATGTGTCGAGGGTGAGACTCGTGGTTAATGAGGGGTCAACCCTATCATAGGTATGGCTGTGTGTAGGAAGTCTAGGCCTCCTCAGGCTCTGAGAGATAGAGCCCGCTCCCATTGTGTATGAACCTCGAGAAAAACTGAAAGAAATGAGCAAGGAAGCCCATTTAGAATTGACCACTTATAGGCCCGCCTAAAAAAGGAAAGGTGAGGGTATTTAAGGGAGAAAAATAGAGGAGGAAGCCCTAGCCTTGGGCCGCCCTACTCTCTTTTTCCTCTCTCTTTTGGTTCGGCTTGCACAAAGGTGGGAGAAACCTTGCTGCTAGCTGCCCTAATTCTCCCCTTTCCTTGATCTCTTTGGCGGGCTGAAAGGAGAAGTCTCTCCTCCTTGGCTGAAACGTGGAGGCTGATTCAAGGGGCAATCTTTGTTGTGATTTTTTTAATCTAAGCGTTGGTTTATGAGGAATCAACACATAAGGTAATCTCTATTTTATTGGCTTATTTTTCTTGAAATTGGTGTGTGCGGGCTGATCTTTTAGAGGGCATGCAAGGGCTAGGGCTGGACAGCCCAATTTGTAGTTTTAATTACATTATCTATTTGATTAGATATATTTATTGGTCATTAATTTAGGTTTTATGCATAATTATTATAGTTTAATCATAAAGACTAATTTTTTATTGGTGCGTCACCTCCATTTTATTGTGCTTCCGCTGATCCGGCTACTCTTCATTTAGAACTCTTCATTTAGTTTGTGCGTCCCTATAATCAAACTCCAACGCTTTCCCAGGGGCTGTAAAGAAAAGCATTGCCAAAGGCATCAAGGCCGGCGTGATCACAAATAAAGACCTTTTCGGTCCCTGCTTCATGGCCACCGACCTGCCCCCCGAGATAGATGGCCTTGAAAAGATAGAAGAAGAAGTAGCAGCAGCAGCAGCAACAACAGCGAGGCCAAGCCCAAAGTAGATTCTCCAGTCATTCATTCACATGCATGGGCACTCTTCATGGGTCAAATTCTTTTAATTTCTCATCTCTTTTGACTGTCGTGAGTGACAAGTTTCTTTGTCCCTTTTTCCATGACGAATTTACAGGATGCAGCATATGTAACTGCGATAATGAATGAGTTTACCAAACGTCGAAAATTTTCCTGCAAGATGTACTACGTAGAATCTAGGGGCCAAAGGCTGGCCCTTGTACGGTCTGCATCTAAGTTTGCTAAGAAATTAACAACAAAAGGGGATGGCCAGGGCATGCGTACCCGCACTTGTAGTCTCCACCCTGCACGCAACCTTACACTGAAAGTTGAAAGCGTTTTCACTCACTCCGTCGTAATGCTCCTTAACGAAAGCCGTTTTTGAGTTTTGGGAAATCGGAATCGGTGAACAGTCGCCCAAAATTCCATTGTTTTGGTGGGGAGGTTTCAACTAATTTCACTTTCCAGTCCAACTTCTCTTTTAAGTCTTAATATATACTAGTATAACATGTGTCTTTTGTTGTTCTTTGATTTTTCTTTTTTGAGGAAAACGGGTGTGTTTCTTACTAAATCTGATAGTGGAGGGAGGTTCGTCCCGCCGACATGTCTCGTCTCCTCATTTCCATCCAAAATTTTCGTTGCCGTGTCTGATAAATCTTGTCGGTGACGCGAGTAGCGGCACTACCCAACCCCACCCTTCTTTTAATTGCGTCAGCCGTCTGCCATCTCCTAAGCCCAACTTTGTTCCCCCGCCGACATTTTCGGCGATCACCCGACGACCCCACATTTAACTACATCCAGACTGGAGAGGGCTCAGTCTACATGACCCAAAGATCTGATGGACGGACTGGGGCCAGCTTGAGTCAATCGGCTAGCCATTTTGGCCATGCTCCGCATTCCATATTACGAAACCGATCTCTTCATTCTACTTATTTATGACAATTTGTCTTCAATCGTTTGTCGTCATGTTGTGATTTTTTCCCTCGATGTCTTCATTATCAGGGATACTACTCGGGTAGAGTATATGGTAAACCTAACTTAGGTTAGGTATATAGTAAAATTTAACCTGATCCAACTTTAATGGGTTAGGTTTAGATATTTTAAATTTAACCCAAATAGCTATTTAGATTGGATTTAAATTTATTATTTTTCAAATGGTATTGGATTTGGGTTTGACAAAATTTGACCAGAATAAGATTATAAATATAATTTTTTATATATTTTTTAAAATTTTGATAAAACCCGATCTGACCTTAATGGGTCAGGTTTGGATTTCTAAATTCAACCCAAATAAGTATTTAGGTCGAATTTGGGCATACCATTTCTTATTCGGGTTTGACAAAACTCGACCCGACCCTGACCCGGTAGCATCCTTTTTCATTGTATTATCTTGGATTTTTATGGTCATATGAGGCCGCCCCGGTCACAAGGGATGATAATGAAACACTCATTTACTCATCATGGCCATACTATTGAATTGCCATCGACTCTTGATGGCAAATAAAGCCAAACACTTGCTCCCTCCCTGAAAATAAGTCACTTTGGCGAGGCTAAGAGTCACTACCCACATATCAAAATATGCAAAAAAAATTATAATTTTTAAAAAAAATATTATCTAAATATTAGTAAAAATGCACAAGTATTATTTGTTTAAATACAAATTAGATAAAATAATATATATATAAAATAAACCCGACAATACATTGCTTTGAGAATCACAATGATCATTGATAATATAAACAAGTTCTATAATAACCCATATATTAGATAGCTATGAATCTAAACCTCATAAGCTAAATATCATATCATAGGTCGGCGAAGAGAGAAAAGGGGAACACCATCCACCTCACTGCACTCATGGCGATGGCCATCCACTGCATTCCTTAATTATGGGGGTGGACCCCACTGTGGGCTGCACGTCCATGTTGGAAAATTCCTCTAATATTCTATTATTTTATTTCATTGGGTTTGGTGTGATTAAATTTGTTTTAAGCAAAAAATAATCTCAATTTGCCACTTAGGGCTTTTTGACTGATTTTCGAGCCCAATAGTTTATTAATCCAACTCAAAACCCTTGCTATTTAAGGAAAACCCTAGCCTATTTGCCAAATGGGGAAGAGTTGTGTTAAGAGGGAGGAAGTGCTCTACCCCTATTTCTCAAAGGAGAAACTTGGATTAAAGTGTTTTCTTACCCTAATTGTCACGACTCGAATTTTTAATAGCATTTTTTAAATAGCACGAACGGTAAGTAGCGATAAATTTTTTTTCCATCAATACAAAACAAATAATTCGATTAAATATCCAGGCCATGATAACTAGGGTTCACAAATACGGATATCAAATCATATGATATTTACACGTCTCAAAATTTTAACAACAGCTCATCCATCTAAATACAAGTCCTTCATCAATCTGAAAATAAATAACAAGTTGACTCTCACGTTAAAGGTACACTAACATACTGGAGTTGTAGAAACGTAGAATCTTCTCCTTGTGCTCATCTTTCTTGGTCTCACTTGTCGTCACCTGGAGAATCTGCACCCAACCAAACAAAGCAACCATAACAACAACAACAACAACAACAATGGAATCTCAGCTTCCAAAGGATAAAATGTTTTATTAATATTTTTTGGATCAGGCCAATATCACCCGATGTTAGTTGCCTACATACTCATCAGACAACATCTCCAATGTTTCCAACAAGATCAGATCCAAACGTAGTTCTTCCTAGAAACTACTCTATCCTAAGAAGCATAGCATTACACATGCAATGCTTAGGTATTTTTAACTAACCTACATTTTAGTAAGTCCTTTAATCGTTCCACTTGTCTAATTAACAAGCAATATCAAACAATGTTATTAATTATCTCACAACCCTTATTTGATAATTAATATTATCCAATCTGTATTCACTTAGAGATAACTCGCCCCTTGAGAAATCTCCAAACAAAGGACTTCAACCTTGGAGTAGACTACTTAATAGCAGCTTGATCCAAATCCCTGGGGCTGTTAATAGCCTGCCACGAATCTGGAGAAGAGGATCCCAACTGTGCTCATGGACACAGATTGGGGAGAAGCACAAGCCTTCCATGATGCTCATACAACTCCATTTTCGTACATACTAAATAGTCTTGGGAAGACCTGCAGGAGACCCGCGGTAAAGACCCTCTAGTCAATACCCAAACCATCATGGCAATGAAGAAGCATATCGCAATCTCCAGCATCCCAACTCTGGGAGAAAATGTCATATAAGACATTACTAATGTATCCATAGAAGCCTCAGATCCTTATGACTCTTGACTCCCCCAAACATTTAAAACTTAGACTAGATTATTTTCATCCAGTCAAGTGTCCACTCAACTATTTGGGTCCCCTTCACCTTGTGAATCGGCCCACTATATAGCTCATCCACTAAGCTATGACTCAAAGAACATCCCGCAACCATCCTCGGTTCATTAACCAAGGTAAAATTCTATGTCAAGGCCCCGTTCACTTCATGAACTGGTCCCAACCCTAAAGAGGGTATTTTAGTCATTATCTTGATTAGGTGTTCTCCCCACAATCCGAAGGCAACCCATGTCTCTGGATTAAAATTTATTAATCTTAAGTTACCAATATAAATTAAAGCGTCAACAATAAAAATATGCATCAACATGTATTCACACCAGTGCATAAATAATGAATAAAGGCCCGTTGCACTCATTTGCAGGGCTAGGGCTCAGCGAGTTCAAGCCTGAGAGTGTAAACAACTCTAACACATCACACAAGTTATGTACATAATGCTCTAGTTGATCAATGTATTGGGTTGCATACACTTGTAATTCACTGCCTTATAACCGTGAGAATTAGGGTTATTCCCCTTGTTTCCCGTGACATTGCAACTTGACAAGGTCTTCGTGTCACTTATTGGTCACACCCCTTCCATTTGAATATATTTAACATCACTATAGCATACCCTAATGCTTGATAGTTAGGTTATCCATTTCAGCAAACATAGAACATACTACCCTCTAAGGGCATTAGGGTAATTCTACCACTTGGGGTAAGCTACCTTCCCCTAGATCCTTTGGTCATCTCACTACCCTTTTATTTATTTTAAGTCATAACCCTCTCAAGATGCTTCACGCTCAAACTGACCCGCGCTTCCATTCACACGATGTGGGCAGATCCACTCAAAGGGGTATTTTTGTCATTTAGTTTAAAGCCTTATTGATATCCAATGAGTCCAAAATTGAACTCAAGCCCATACTAATTGACTTTATGGACTCTGTGTAATTTTCCTGGCGTATGACGGGGTCGTGAACCCCTTGAACCGACCTAGGTTTTGACTAACGGTTTACTACAAACCCTAAGGGAAAAGGGTCAATTAACCACTCATTGGGATTTTTCCTCACTACGTGGTTTGGTTTATAGTTAGGTTACACATTAAAATATCACTGAGAATTTAACAATATTTAGATCAACTCATAGGCCCCTGAACCGTAGCCCCGAAGTTGGGTAAGTGGTTTACCCACGATAATTTAACTATAAGGGGTAAAAGGGTCATTATATAGTCTGTGGGATTTTTCCATGAGCTGAAACTTGGTCACCACACTAAAAAATCTCTAGATATCTATTGATAATATTTTTAGTTTTTTCCGACAAGAGAAGGGCCCTTAACCGGACTCAGTTCAGTACCTCTCCTTTTATTTTAAAAAAACCCGGACCGGTCTGTAAATTCAGCCCGGGAACGGGCCGGACCCGCAGACCCGGGGGTCATCTTCCTCGTGAAGACACCCATAGTGCAGCAACCGGATTGAATCCAGCTGCCGCCGGCCTGGATTCCAGTAATGGCGGAATTCTTCCACCGGGGAACGGCCGGATCCGGCCTTTCGGATCCAATGCAATTGGCCGGTGCAACCCAAACCCGTGCCATCTCCGCGTCCAGCCAGAGGCGTTTCCGCCTCTGATGGTGCACCCCTGGATGCCATGGTGGGGAGGCAGCCAGGGCCAACAGGATTGCCATCACGGGGCTGGTCTAGCTGTAGCCCGGTGGCCGGCCGGGGGACAAAGCACCCTTTTTTTTGTTAATGTGACGACCCGGCGGTAGCCAATCCCCCGCCGCCAAGGGCGCCGGATCCAAGGCTGCCACCACCAAGGCCAGAACCGGTACTCCCCTCCAGCCATGGGTCTAGCCACTAGCGGTCGATCGGTGACTGGCCGGCAGTCAGAAAACAAACACAGAAAGTGAACAGTGATTGCATAAATCACTATTCACATCATTTACAAAAATGATTTATATTTTAATAATAAAATATCTCTAATATTGATTCAAAATCCTACCTCGAAAGCCAAGTTGTCATAGATCTATCATCGCCAACGCTTCGCCGGAGTTTTGCTGGAAAATTCCCTCATTTCCTTCACCGCCTAAAGAGCTCTCCCAAAAAGCCCTAATTCTTTATTTTTATAGGCATGAGATTAGGGCTCCTAATCCTATGAGAAATTGGGCCAAAATCTCTTCAATTCAGCAACCCAAATTGGGCCCAAAAACACAATTTTGAAATACTAATTTATCGGGCCCGTATAGTGAGTTAAACGGACAATTCGTGCATCCAATTCGGATAAACGGGCCCTACACAATATGTTCAACTTTGAATGGTCGTATCTCCCTCATCCGAACTCCGATTCACACGTTCTTAGTGGCGTTTCGAAGATCTTTCTATCTAATTTCCATCCATATAGTTTCAGCTACCAAATACAAGCATTGAATAAGTTATTCTAACGAGAAGGACAAGGGGTCCACACCCTAATTTCTGGTGGTCAACTTCGGGAATTTAGAAAATTCCCGGACGTTACACTAATCACCCATAATCTTTCAATTTTGGTCTTAGTCATTCCTATCTTCATTTTGCCCATCTTGTTTTTAAATTTTCTCCATTAAAAATCTTATTTTTAATTTTGAATTAGAACCCTAATTAAGTGATTTTTATTTAACCTAAGGATATCATAGATCTATCTATTTTTAAGTTGATTTGAGTCTATTAGTTAATTTTAATTAGGTTTTAACAAAACCCTAATTTTTGGTAAGATTTCTTGAGGATTGAAAGCTCTTTCATGGATTCAAAGGCTTCATAGAGGTAAAGGAGTTTTACCTTGTATGGTGTTCTTCATTGGATTGCATGATTGTATATTTATTTGAGCTCTTGCTCCATTTTGAGGTTTAATGGTGATTTTTGGTCATTTTTTTGTGATTAAGCATGAAAATGATTAGATCTATTATGTTCAAGGATTAGATTTTGTTTATATGATGTTATATAGTGAATTTTGAATTTATATAGAATTTTGAAATATTTTTATATTGAATTTTGAATGGTTGAAGACAAACTAGAAAAGTGAACTATTCCGATCGATCGAACAGGCTAACATCCATTTGAACCATCAAGGCGTTCGTACAGTTGTAATGTAGTTTGTGAGTTTGGCCTATTTTTGTTGATTTTCGGCCATTTCTTGTTTTTTCTCATAAATTTATTTCTTTATGACCATGATAAATTACAATTACCTATAAATGCCACTATAATTACATGTGAACACTCTTTGAATTATAATTTAGCTTAAGCATGGATATGATTATACTTGCTTAGGTTTAACATGATGTTATACTTGTCTTGAATCCGTATTTAGATGATTTCTTCACATTTACTCCATGATTCTAGTAAGATATTACTATGATAAAATTATGGATGCTTGCATTTATAACATTGATTATAGTTTCATGTTTCACATATTTTAGCCTAGGTATGAACACTACTATGTATGTACACTCTTGCTTAGACTTATATAATTTTATTTAACACAAATGGACCATGTTTTATGCACATAAGGACTGATTAGAGTACGTTTACCTATACTTGTACTCATTTCTCATTTTGCTCACATATGTATCATGTTGCATGATCCATCAAAACAATTTATAATTGAAGGTTAATCGTGATTGATCAATTGGATGCCATTAGTTGTTGGGTTAATTGTTCGGAGGTTTATTGAATAGATTTTACGTTCGAAACGACAGAGTTTCATTTTGTGTCCCTTCTAGGACGTGTTGCCTCCCCAAGTTGAAATGATCGGATTGCTATATTAGTTAAATTAATTAGTTAAATAGACCTTGAGAATCCAGGATGGTATGTCCGTGTGCGCTAGCTTATCAGGCTGCTCTAGTTTTCCTTTTTAGGAATCTGGTCTTTCCTCGCAAAGTTTATCCTGGGTGAGCAAGAATTGCTCTAGTTTTCCTTTCTAGAAATTCAGACCTTCCCCGCAAGGATTGTCCTAGGTGAGCAGAGGGTACCTTCCCAGTTAGGGAACCTACTCAAACCACTCTAGTTTGCCTTTCTAAGAATTCAAACCTTCCCTAAAGAGATTGTCTTGGGCGAGCAGGTTTGATTAATTTTCACAATTGGGAGACATTCACCTAATGATCGTTGCATATGTATGGGGTATAATGCTCATTGACACAGGTTGTGTAGGAACAATGATGCTTATGTTACACATGTGATTATGGAATGGATTTGCAAATATGCAGGATGGTATGTGTTATATAGTTAATTTTGCAAAGTGAATGTGTATATTGAGATATGATTATGCATGATATGAATATTGAGAATTGATTTATATAGGATGTAATTATTATAATGAGATTCATATAATTACACATGATGTGTATATGTTTTATGAACTATAGATGAACCCATGATGCACAAGTGGTATGATTATATGTTTATGGAATGTGGGTTATATCATGATGCGCATGTGGCATGATTATGTGTTTATGGGTTATATTTTACATCATGATGTGCAGGTGGCATGATTATGTGTTTATGAAATGTCTTTTACATCATGATGTGCAGGTGACATGATTATGTGTTTATGGAATGTCTTTTACATTATGATACACTAATAACATAAATATATGTTTATGGATTGTGAATTATATCATGATGTAGAGGTGGAATGATTATATGTTATGGAATGTGAATTATCTCATAATATACAGGCTTAGAGTATGCGGATGCAGGATTTTCTATTAGGGGGGTCAAAAAACAACTTAGGTCGAAGTAGTTTTTAAACCAATATAAATTATCAAGATTTATAATTAAGATCTAATAAAGTAAATATATCATATTAATAAGAAATGTAAGTAATTAGGGACACTATTGATGGAACAAATTATTAAATTATATATATATATATATATATATATATATATATATATATCTACATACTAATATGAATACCTATTTCTCATTAGATATGTGGCATTTTGTTAAGAGTAGCCCAATGGATTCAAGCTTCATTTCCTTGATCTTTGACATATTAAGGTTAACATTATTTTCATATTGGATATTAGCTACCAAAACAAAAAAAATGTGTCTCCAGTCTCAATCTTATAAGCCACAAAAAATACATGAATCAGGACAATGATCTTCATTCTAAAAGGTAAAAACTACAGTTGTATGGTCCATAGGCTTATTCTCATGTTTGATCAAACTTGTCAAAATTTTAAGAATCCATACTTCATATTTCAATTGCTTCACTGTGCTTAATTAAGAACGATGACCATGAAAACATTGAACTAGGAGAAAATGCCACATCATAGTACATCATAGACATACCCAAAGCATGCAAATCTTTATGTTCGCCTATTTTTCATAGCCCCAAATTTAATATCTATCCCAAACCATGATTATATTAAGGTCTTATTAAGAAGCATTTCTAAAGCAAGTTGTGTAAATTTTTATGCCACAAAGTGGTCAAGCCTTTTTTTGGGAGGGGTCAATGAATGGTATAAATATTTTTTCCCATCCCAAATCAAAGAGGCTTTTCAAGAGTGGGTCTAAATTATTTCAAAAGGTATCCACCACTGAGAGTATGAATATATGATGCTTGTTTAGATTGAGAATGCATGTGATATTTTCATGAGCTTATATTCCATATTAAAAACCCTTGTTGAGCTAAGCTCACCCCTTTTTGTTTGTAATTTTGTTTTGGGGCTACATATTTTTCCATGCAAGTGCTTCAGATGGGCTCTACGTGGAGCATGAGGATGACCATGTTCATTGAGAGGGGTTATAGTTGTTTGGTTTTATACAAGTTTGGATCTATGTTATGTCGAACTTACACATTTGACTCTACTTCACTCTATAATTAGCCGTTGTTGGCTTAGACATATTTAACCTTGAGGCTTATTATTTTTATGTGATAACTAGATGATATGGATATGAGTGGACTAAGATTGTTAAGTAGTCCTTTATTCTCTATTTACTTTTGCACAAAGGGCTTGTGCGCTTACTCTGTTGTGTGCCAACCCAAAGATGGGTTAAGTCTTCCGCACTTCAATTTAACTTCGTTGCACCATGTACCACTTACTCTTTGGACCAGGTTCGAGTTTGGGGTGGCATGTGCCAAGGTGTGACGAGTTTTGCTTGAGCCTTTGCTCACACCTGATCTATTGAGGATCATTTAGTGTACACCAATTTGGAGTAGTTGACATCCTATTTAGTTGACTTCTCCCGCCAAGCAATTCAAGTGCAATTGTGGGTCATATCCTTCCACTTTGGTTAAGTCCTTAGGGGCTAAGTTGAGCTATGATACTTCTTGGTGGATTCCAGGGCTGCATTATCGATAATTCCTTTTCAAGGATAGTCTATGGTGGTTGTATCATTTATCACTTAGGTTGACATTTGATGAGTCTATTTGTCTTTTAGATTAGACAGATATATTAATTATTGAACAAATGTTCATGAGATAATTAATAAAATTGCTTGTTATTGATTGTTTAATTACAACAAGTGGAACAACTAAAGAACTTGCATTAAATGTATGCTAGTTAAAAACACATAAGCAATGTACGTTTGATGTTATGCTTCTTGAGATATTGTAGTTTTTTGGTAAAACTACATCTGGGTTTGATCTTGTTAGAAATAACATTGGAGATGTTGTCCAATGAGTATGTAGGCAACTAACACCTTGGTGATGTTGGCCCAATCCAAAAATTATTAATTAATACTTTTGTTCTTTTGAAAAAAATTTCCAAATGGAGGAAATGTTCTGTTGTTATTTGGTCTTGTTGGTTTCAAGCTCTTTAGGTGAAGACTAGCGAGATTAAGACATCGTAGGGGATTGAGGATGTCATTTTACTGATGGGACTAGTTTCTTACTTCTACAATTTCATAATTGTAAGTAATGGCATAACAACTAACTTTACTTAGTTATTTATTTTCAAATATATGACATACTTGTAGTTAAAGGGTTATCTTGCTATTTATAGACTATTAATACTTGTAGTGATATCATATGGTTTTATATTTGAATTTGTGAACCCTAGTTATCAAGACCTAAATATTTAATCAGATAAATTATTTTATATTAAAAAAATCCTTATTATTATTGTATATTTTTTATTAAAAAAATTAAAAATTCGGGTTATGACAAGCCAGGACCAAGCTAGACTAGATTGGTGAGTTGAAGCAGATATAAAATTTGTTTTCCTTCGAGGCCGATTAGAGTGGGGTGAGTTGATCCTTGCACTGGTAAAAAACTGTTCTTTTTTGCGAAGGAGTTTGAGGAATTTCGGTGATATACTGGAATTTCAGATATACTCAGTTGATATTGGTGGCTATAGATACCCATGTCCGAGGAATTTTTATTTTTCATCTTTGCTGTAACTATTCCCTGTTTATATATCTATAGGTTTATGTGACTTTCCAATATTTGAAATGTTTGTTTTTGGTTGCTGATGGGATTAAGTTCCATATATGATGTTCATATGATAATTTATTGCTGCTTAGGTTAGAAGGTTGGTACGTGTTTTGCACCTTTTCATTCCTGTCTCTTGCTTTCTCTCTTCTCTCATGGTTATGCTATCCCAGTTTTTATCTATCATAGTTTTTGTTCCTACAACTTTACTTTGCAAGAGGTTTGTATTTGTTATGAATTACAACAAGTTTTAGTTGAGGGTGAAAAGAAAAGGGGAGTTGAAGTGGCTGTTGGTGCCGACATCGGCCTCAGGGAAGAAGGAAGGAAGAAGCGATAAAGTGAAAGAGGAAAAGAAATCCCTTATTATGGGGTACTTTCAAATTTTTTTTAAAAAAGTTTTAAGTAGGGTAAATAAGAAAGGGAGTACGGGGGACTATTAGGGTGCATATTGTTCTTTCTTAAAATCAGAGTTATTTTTCACCATATGAAGTAATAAGTCATTTCCAAGTCTCCTTAAGACTATTTATGAAGGAGTATTGACTCTTATTTTGCTCCACTAACTCTTATATTTGACATGGTGAGGGGCAATGAAAAAGTCATAACTGCTTCCTCTATGGGAAGTTACAACTTTTTATATAGCATGGAAACTATTTATATTTATGATCGATTGTTAGAAGGAAACATAAAAAACTCTTCTAAGATATGGAGGATGAGGAGGGTAATTATAATGCCCGAGATTTTTCCTCACATTCTCTTTAAAATTTATGGAAAATTTTTGCAATATAACAACTGTAAATTTAGAAAAATGACAAATACAAAACCTGTGAAAGCAGTTTTATAATTTAAAACATCACACATAAGTTTTTCCCATACAAATTTTTGCTTATTCGATCAAACATCATATAACCAAACCAAACATCCCCAGGCACTACTCAAAAACAAATATACGAATAAATTGCTATGATCATAGACTTTAAATACAAATCTCTCTCAATCATCCCTAAGTGCAAGTCCCATAACAGTCCACAGTCTAATCTAAATTATAAGTCCAAAAAACATGAACACCTTAATTCTCATCACACCCAATATATCAAATCACGGCACAAATAATACTCGCAATTAATCAAAGATATACCTGAGTCAAAGGGAATCAATCCATCACAAAAATGAGCATCCATCTCTAAGATCTCTTTGCCACAAACCTGCAAAAGCCTCCCGAACAACGGGGCTAAAAAAATAGGGTAATGAGTATTTTCATACTCAATAGGAAAATACCCAGTAGAGGAGTTCTAAATAGTGAACTTAGTAAGTCTATACATAGATACATTTATCCAACTCAAACATGAAGCAAGAAAGCATGTCATAATTATGCACATATGCATACAATCATACCAAATGCATACCATCAAACCAATCTTACATATACACTCTTAATTAGAGTCTTACAAACTTACTCTTACAATTGTACGTTGTACTCTTACTCATACAACTTACACATACCTGTACGACCTTACTTGTACAATCAGATGCTTATTCATACAACTTACACATACTTGTATGACTTTACTCATATAATCTTACTCATAAACACACGCTTACATTCTTGCTCAGAATCATACTCTTACAGTCTTACTCAAAAACATACTCTTACAATCGTGCTCATACTTATACTCTTAAAGTCGTGCTCATACTCATACTCTTATAGTCATGCTCATACTTATACTCTTACAGTCGTAGTCATACTCATACGCTTACTTAGAAACATACATACTCACTCATACAGCCGTACACATTATCGACTACTGAACTCATTACAACTAATAAGCTCCAGTGTCAAAATAGAAAAGAATGCCACTAAGGCATCACCTTAACCTCCAGGGAGTGACTAGACGCCATGGATTTTTTTGAAGGTAAGGCACATCAATGCTTATGGGGCATAGGATCAAATAGGTAAGAGCAGGTCCATGATTCTACTTACCTGAGCGCACAAATATAAACACAAATGCCCACACTTTAGGGACCATACAATTGCCTACTATTATAGGTCTTATAGTGCCATACGATTGCCCATCATTATGGGTCTTATAGTGCCAGTGCCACTCTTGGGCAGAAATCATACAATGCCTCGCTTGGGCGAAATCGTACAATGCCACTCTTGGGTAGAAATCATACAGTGCCACTCTTTGGCAGAAATCATACAATGCTCTCAATAGAGCATCACACGTCTGGGCTTAATTCAGCACATAGACCAAAACGAAAATATACATTGCTCTCAACAGAGCATTAGACGTTTGGTGCTCTATACAACACATAGACAATATCTCACAGGATAATTACCCCGACAAGACATGAGAAATGCTCAGCTGACTCATTATCAGCTAGCTCAAACACGGAACTTAATTCGTCGAACCCTCAGGTCTCAAACTCACAACGCTATTATTAGCTTTCTTATTATTCAAGTTTGAATTAAGTAAGTTATGTGGTACAATTATGCCAAAAAAACTCTTAGGCATATAGTGCTCCACTAATCAAACCGAAGCTGAGCCCGATCTGAAACCCTAGTTCGTCAGGGCAGCAGACTTCACTTAACCCATCCATCTCATGATCAAAACTCACTGTACACCAAAATCTTACATATTCATACAATCTCTGTCATCCACCTTATGGCCAACACATCTTACTCGAAAGACATCTAACTGAGCTCCTTAGAGCCAAACCCAGTTATCACCCTCTTACTAATACCTCACTTATTAAGCTTACTTTCACTTCATAATTTGTACATTATCCTTAATTATGCAACACTCTTTAACTGTCTTACAATTCCCAAACATATGCTCCAATGCAAACCAATCCATTCTAATCCTTGCTTGTCAAACTTACCTCCTTTGTCTTTTTTCATACACTTACACATCCACAACAAATCCAGACAAAACCTTTGTCACCTTTTACTGTACATCACCCATATTTTTGCCCCCGCATGCATATCCATCAAATAGGCATATAGCCATCATACATATGTATGTTCATAACACATATGTATAACATATCCATACATAGCTTACCAACATACTAGCTAGCCATCGCTAGTGCACACACAATCCACTTACATTAGCTTACCAACGTACTCGATAGCCATCACTAGCACATCCATACATGTAGCTTACTGTTAGCCCCTCAACTTGTCCCATAAAGAAAGGGGGTGGCTACCCCCTAGACTTGGCAATGGACAGCCAAGTCAGCATGGACAACGGACAGCCTAGGCAGCCCCTTGGCCATGGATGAATGTTGGGAGCATCATTGGAGCGGTTCCGGAAGGATACTCGCCTTGCGGAGTAGGCTGAGGAGTCCCTGCTCAGGCAAGACTCTAGGTGGCAAGCTAGGCACCACAAGCACTTAGGGACAAACTCCTGAGGCTAGGACTCACATATGCAGAGCAGCCCCACTCCTAGCTCGAGTAGGAGTGGAGGCAGTAGGTTCCTTGGATGGCTCGGACTCAAGAAGGCAGAAGGACACTGGACTCCTAGTCGAAGAAGGACTCTGTTGGTTTCCTAATTTAGACTACGGCGGCTTGCTAAGGGGGAGAGAATTGTTCAAGGTGAGACTTCTTGTATTGGTGGGTTTGTATGTTCTACTAGTACTAGGACTAGCCTATGGCTGAGTCCCTATATAAGGGAGAGAGCAAGGCGGCCATGGTAGATGGTTTTGATGTAGTGAACTAGAGTTCTGAGAGAGAGAACTCCGACCTGCTGAGCAGCCTTGCCCTCTCCCTGCCCTTGTACATCAATAGACTGATTTACATAGCACTAGGCGGAGCCCCATTGCACCAGAGATGGCTTGTGTTTGCTGATTGCTTTTTCCCTTTGTGCATACGAGTGGGAAGGTCGGAGAGATTGGTTGCTGCTTGCACGGCGCAGCCAGGCCATCACGAGGGCAAACGCTAGGCAAAGCTTCGCGCTAATGACACTTACCAACATAGTGGCTAGCTGTCACAAGCACATACATACACATAGCTTACCAACATACACGCTAGCTATCACTAGCACATGCATAATCCACATTCGTAGAAACATACTCGCTAGCCATCACTAGCACATACATAATCCCACATATGTGGCATACCAACATACACGCTAGCCATCACTAGCACACACATGCTTCAAATATACTTATAGCCCACATACATGTTATATGCATTTCAACATGGCATAATTTATCCTCTTACATCATGCAAACGGATCATAATTTAACATCCAAAGCATTGAATAATACAATCCTGGCATGCTGCTACTCATTCAAAGCATGCTATCATGAACTTACGAGTTCAAAGCTCCCCTACCTCATAATCATGACATTTGATGGTGAGCACACAATAGTGGTGGCATCAGTGGCGGAGTTGGCAGCCCAAAGCATTGCCTAATTGAGAGAGTTGTCATCCTGAGATTTTAGGAAGTGCTAGAAGTACTCATGGCCAAACAGGGTGGCACAAATCAATGCGGCAAAATTTGCGATCCACGACGGCACACTAGGGGCGACCGGGAGAAAGGTCGTGCCAAAAAAAATAGCAAGTGCGACCAGAAGTCGAGGTGTACTCACTGAAGGTCGGCCGGTGGCTGAGAAGTACTCGACCGGCAGTAAGAAGTTGAAATTGACAGTGGACAACACCCAACGGCGTCGATTTCATGCCTACAAGGGGCCACATAAGAGCGGGGGGCATGGGGAAATGCTCAAGGATTGAGGAGAAGTGGAGGAGGGCTTTGATGTCGACTCCATTCGATGGCAGAGCCATTCAACGTCAGGCGGCACAAATACGACACCTAAACCTTAAATTGCAGGTGTGACTACTTGCACATGTGGCCAAAGGGGAGGGGGAGAGGGCTGGATGGTGTCAGCCCAAGGCTTGAAAGGGGAGGTAGGGCCATGCCCAAAGGTGGTGACCAATAAAGACGTCCTTTGTCGTTGCCGTGCCAAGGTAGGCCGACTAGAGGCCAATTGATGTTCGACAGGGATAGTATGGTAAAAGGGAAACACATGGCACTCTCTATAGCACTGTCAGACACATAATTAGCAGTGGGGAGTCATGCTCATGTAGGACAAAGAGAGGCGGTACCGTGCTAGGGCGGTGACCCAGCCATCTCAAGCTAAAACCGGCTAGAACGAGGTTCTCTAAAGGTCATCTTGCATCTGGGAGAGGCCCATAGCCTTCGACGGACCAAGGAGGTCTGGACTGAGTCTGGTCGGGTCGTCCAACGTCGACTGAAGGCAGTCGGCAAGCTCAACTGAAGTGGGTGGAAGAACAGGGCAGACGGGAGAAGAGGTATGTGGTGGCAAAGGAGAGGCCCACTGGGGCCAGGAGGGGTGAACTCCCACCGTCGTCAGCCCAAGGCAGAGCCATGGGCAGTCGGCTGGCCTTTTCTGGCCCACGGCAGTGATAGAAACACAACAGACAGAGACGAGAGAGGGCAAACCAGGGAGGAGGACGGCACGGCCGTGGGGGCCGGAGTGGTGTCCCCCTGCCGTCGCAGCGCCAAGGCGGAACCAGTGGTGGTGGCCTGGTGTCTAGCTGGTGGCCACTGATTGCCGGAGAGTAGATAGTAGATGGGGGTCGTCTCTTCCAGGGCAAGCCCGAGCCCTTTTTTTTACACTTATCTCTTCTCTTGTTGTTTCCCTTTTCTTTATCCTTTTTTCGTGCCACAAGCACGCATCTAGGCACGTGGCCTACGACTGAACCCCACACCCAACTTTATGAGTATAAATACCGAGGCTAAATATGCCGAAGCATCACATTTTCCCACTGAAAATGTCTAAAAAATAGCAAGAAAATCACATAAAATTATAGAAAAATCAGGGACATTGCAGTAATGGACCTTGGAGAGTGGAGATGGGAAGTGTTTTTAGTGCTCCTCTTTGACAATGAGCTCAGAGTAAAGAATGCATGAGAGCCTTTATCCATGAGATCAATGGCGCATGCACTAACACACATTAGCACCAGTGGTACTACCATTAATGTGTACTAACATATATGTCGTTAATATCAAATATCAAGGGCTCCAATGTATTTTTTTACGCTAGGCTCATTGTCAAAGTGGAACATGAAAAATTATTCCATGGAGATGATGGGAGAACTCAGTGAGAGAGGGCAGGTGCATTGGGTTATAGGTAAATTAAAAATGGGTCCTTTTAGACCCCTTGTCTTCAAAATGAAGGGTGGCGAGATGATGACTTAAGTATAGGAACTTGATTTGGGAAACGTTTTTCATGTTGCCTGCTCACTATGAGCAGTGCATATGAAACGTACATGAAATATTCATTTTCGAAATTAATAGCACACATGTTAGTGTATATAGTGCAAATAATATTAAAATGTGCACTAGTATATACATCATCAATTCAAAAATAAATGCTTCACATGCATTCCTTACATTCGGCTTATTCTCGGTACAAACAGAACATAGAAAACGCCTACCTTGATTTGCACTTTTTTTAAAATAGTTCTATTCAAACCCTAATTTTTTTAATTGTCTCCCAAAGAAAGTAAAAAGGAGGTTTTTTTGTCTACTTTATCCCCATATTTCCCCCCTCATTTTGCTCATACTTCCCCACTACATTAAACCCTACCCATTTTTCTTCTGGCTATAGTTTCGGCGACTTTGACTCTGGTGATAACTCTGGTGGCGAGATCTGGCTAAGAAGGCCAGATGTGGCTTGCAATGGCCAAATTCAACCACGTTGGCTAGATTCGGTGCGCAGCAAGTTTGACATGCAATCGAATTTGGCTGCACAGGCCAGTTTGGCATGTGCGCTGAATTTTGCCGTGTGGGCCAAATACGGTGGGCGGTAGGTTGGATCTGGCATGTCGCAGCTAAATTTGGCCATGGCCCACTTGGCTGCCTATGATGTTGATGCCAGTTGGTGTTGGTGCCAATGACCAAACTTTTATAAGAGAAGAAAGAAAAACTGGGGAGAACTATGTAAGAATTTTTATTATTTTCAAATGTAAAAAATAAGTGATAAATTTTAGGAAAAATTATTTAAATAATAATAATAAAATAATAATTACCATTTTGGACCACTTTTCAAAGTGGTGTTCCTTTTTGCCACACAGGCACCAGCCAAGCAGCTGGCGCCTTCATGGTTTTTTTTTTTAATTTTTTAGATGATTTCATCCATCTGACAAAATTGGGTTTAAGTTGATTTCGTCCGTTAGAAAGATGAAATCGGTTCTACATTTTACCAGACATGACCCAATTTCATCCTTTAGAAGGACGAAATAAACTTAAGGCTGATTTTGTCATTCTAAACGACGAAATCGCCACACTTAGATATTTTGGCCGTTTGGTTCTTAACCGAAGTTGATTTCTGTAACGACCCGATCCGAGCCAGGGCCACAAAATCACTAATAGAAATTTTTTTTTCTTTTCTTTGAGCCAGGAATCATCGTCTATGTGCGAGAAGTACAACGTTCGTCTACGTACTACGAAGTTTTAAAGCTTCCTTGTACGAAGACTTAGGTTGTAACAAACGTATACACACAACGAAGCTTCATAGTTCATCCTATGTAAAATAGAAATAAAACATATATTTATAATTAATTTGGATCAGGCCAACGTTGCCTTGCCGTTGGTTGCCTATATATGTATTGGATATTATTCTAACACGATCGGATCCGAACATAGTTCTGCCTAACGGCTACTACATACAACAATCGTCACAAAATCATATACGTTAAAATACATATATATTGATATTTACAAAAATTCGTCATATATCGGAGTCAAGCGGAAGTTAATAAGCCAAAAACGTACATCTCGCTCTACCACCGAGCGGGATCATAATCACATATACGCGTCTCGCTCTATCACTGAGCCGAGACTGAAAACACAAATTACATGTCTCGCTCTACCCTAGAGCGAGACCACACGCGTCATATAAGCATACATCATGGTATATAGGCACACAACGTGGCATATAGGCACATAGCACAACAAGCATATAGATCTTAGCATAACACACATCATAACTGGCACATGCCATTCTATAATTAACACAGAAGATCAGAAATGCTTACTTCCATCATAACTCGTACGGCATCAGTATCTACGAACAAAACCTCGACTTACTCTGGGTCTCTTTTTCTTGTTTCGGTGTTCGGGCAGGGCCTCGCTTAGTCTCAGGTCATTTCCTCCCTATAAGATTGTTAGCTCAGAAAATGGAACCCACCATCGCGTAGAACACCTTCGATTTAGTCAAGAATGCATCTTGAATTGACTAAATCAAAGTTGGGATGGCCAGAAACAGAGAAAACAAAGTTGGTCGGTACGGGTAGAACCTCTCCTTGTCTTAGGGTGTTTCCTCTTCATACGATCACCAACTTAGAAAATGGAACCCTCCATCACGTAGAACATACTTGATTTAGTCAAGAACGCCTCTTGAATCGACTAAATCGGAGTTAGGATGGCCAGAAACAGAGAAAACGAAATTGGTTGATGCTCGAAGGTAGCGGGCAGAACCTCTCCTTGTCTTGGAGCGTTTTCCTCCTTATACGGACTCCAACTCGAAGAAAGGACCACTCCATTGAGTAGAGCATGCTCGATTTAGTAGGAAACGGGTCTTGAACGGCCTTAATCGGCCTCAGAACGGTCAGAAACAGAGGAAAGGAAGTTCTGGGTCAAAAAGAGGAACAAATGGGGGTTTATATAGGCCCCGGCGTGCCATAATTTTAAACCGCGGCGCCGCGAAACCGCGGCGCCACGCCGCACTGAAATCGCGGTGCACATCGTTTCCCATGATGCGCACATGGCGCATCACCCGCATGTAATGCGTGCGGTGACAGCGCATCGCAGTCTCGTGTTACACGCGATGCGATCGCGCGCGTGTCACAATTTTCATTTTTTTTAAATACAAATCTTCTAACACGCGTATCGCCCTACCCCGGATTCGGATTCACGCGTTCTTGGTACTGTTGGACTCATATCGACAAGCCCTTCGATACTAAACCACTTAAAGTAATAAATCGTGCTCTTTCTAAGTGGGTCCCACCTATATTGCACGTTTCTCGAATGTCGTAACTTTCGGTCCCGACCTTCGTTTCGCCCGTTCTTTGATTTGTTATGCTTGTTTCTTCGAGCTCTACTCAAATAGGGAGGTTTTAATGGTTAGAATCATTTATAATTTATTAGAAAAATCACTAATTACCTCTAACCCCCTTGGTTAGACGTAATCGAAAAGCGGGGTGTTACATTCTTCCCCCCTTAAATGAATTGGGTCCTCGCAATTCGCGTAAAATACTCGTCAAAACACATATAAATATCTAACAAACTCCGATATTTAATCGGATAAGTACTCATTTAACAGACTTTAATAGATCATAATCAAATAAGTCCTATATAAATAGAACCCAATCTTTAAAATTTGATGCAATATTCACAAATAATATATGATAATTCATAATCACATGAAATTTTTAAAATAAAATTCGATTATAATTCAAAATCGGATAAATCATATCGTACAAAATTTGATATTTAATTCATTGTCAAATAAATCTTCATTCAGAAATCTGATATGTCATTCAAAATTAGACATATCATTCTTTCAAAGTTCAATAATTCAATCGTTCAACAAAATCTAATAAATTGTTCATAACGAGATCTAATATGTCATTAAAAATTAGACATATCGTTTATTTCAAAATCTTGAATTTAGAATGCCGTGATACCTAACAGCTTACTTCCGCACTCATGGGGACACAGAAGACGGAAGGATAGGAGCTTTCCTATAATGCTCCACACCTGTGCGTGCCAGAACTGAATAATTATTCGGGGTATCTATTTAAATCCGTGACACCGAACGACTTCATCCGCACTCATGGGACCACGGAAGACAGAAGGATAGGAACCTTCCCATGATGCTCCACACCTGTGCGTGCCAGGACCGAACAAATATTTCGATAGGTATCTTTATTTAAATCCGCGATACCAAACGGCTTCATCCGCACTCATGGGGACACGGAAGACGGAAGGATAGGAGCTTTCCCATGATGCTCCACACCTGTGCACGTCAAAACCGAATCAATATTCGGGGTATCTTTATTTAAATCTGCGATACCAAACGGCTTTATTCGCACTCATGGGGACACGGAAGACAGAAGGATAGGAGCTTTCCCATGATGCTCCACACTTGTGCACGCCAGAGCCAAATTTGGCGGTATCCAAAATCGATAGCTTTTGGGCTTTATACCAAATAACTATCCAGACGGTCCAAAGACCCAAATCATCGAAAACTTCATTGTCAAATCAAATCCCGAATAAACATTTCTGATTAAATCAGATTTCTAATCGAAATTCATATCAATATACTAGCGGAATCAACCTTGGAGCAGCCCACTAATGCATGATATTTCATATTACAGGTGTTTAGTGATTTCTCTTCGGGATTTCCACCGTTTTTCAAAACAGATTTTAAACAAACTTTCAAAATACTCATATTTCAGAAATGAGGTTCGTATAAATACATTGGTAGAATTTACTGCAGAGTTATCCACTAACACCCTACCTTCTATACCGTGGGTGTTTGATAGTTACTCTGAGATGGTTCTACCGCCTTTGAAAATAATTAAAAATATTTTCCAAAATAGACAATTTGAAATCAAAATTCTATTTCAACACCTTGGTAGAATTAATTGTAGAGCTTTCCACTAACGTCTCATGTCACATAGTATGAGCGTTTGGTGGTCACCCTGTGGTAATTCTTCCACCTTTGAAAATAAATTTAAATTAAATTTCAATACCTGAGTAGAATTACCTGTAGAGTTTTCCACTAGTGCCTCATGTCACATAGCATGAGCGGTCAGTGGTTACCCCTTAGTAACTCTACCGTTTTTGAAAATAATTTAATTTTTTGAATCAGTCGAGATCAAATTTGATTTAAATATTCAAGTAGAATTAACCGTAGGGTTTTCCTCTAACGCTTCATGTCCCATATCATGAGCGGTTACCTCGTGGTAATTCTACCGTCTTTGAAAATAAATTTGAAATCAAATCTTATTTTAATACCCGAGTAGAATTAACCATAGAGTTTCCACTAGCGCTCCTTATCCCATATCATGAGCGGTTGGTGGTTATACTATGGTAATTCTACCGTGGTTTAAAATACATTTAAAATCGAAGTCGTTGAAAATATTTAAAAAGAATCATGTAACGAATTCAAAACAAAATTTTCGATCGAGTCGAATTCAAAATCACAATTCTTAAAAATAAAGGTTTCTGATTAAATCCAAAGTCATGCGAGAAAACAAAATTTTAATTCATTGTCGATTGAAATTTGAAATTTGGAAAAATCAAAATCTGTCTCAAATTCAATGTACACATGCAAAAATGGAATTCTAAATTAATTCTAAATCAAATTATTCAGAAAGAATTTTCATATAACTTACGATTAAAACTATAATTCATAAAAATCATAATTCATAACAATTCAATGTTACATATACAAAATAAAAAGTTCAAAAGAAAAATTCATATAAAATCTTATTTTTTATATTAATAATTTAAACATGATGCAATACATTCAAATTTAAACTATAAATAATTTTCAATCAAAATAATGAAATTGATGTTTGCATCAAAACTCATGCAACACATGGCGATAACAAAAATCTCAAATAATTATTCGATTAAATCTCATACTAAATCAGATGCAACATATTCAAAGCAAAAAAAATTTTAATTCAATTCTAATCTAAAATCGACATATATAAAGTCTAAGCATGTCACCGGTCAGATACACATACGTAGGATAAAATAAAAATTACTTCTAATTATAAAATTAGAATTTATCCAAATTAGAGCTCAATGTAATTTTAACATTTCTTAAGCAGAACAAAATTACATGTCACAATTTGGTACAATTTATTCATAATAACATTTTCAAATCATTTTTGTTTAAGATCAAAATTCATAAGATTTGAATTCATAGCAAATTTATTGCAAGGTATGCAAACAGAAATTTCAATAAAAAAATTCACTTAAAAATCAAATTCTTAAAATTATAGCCCATATTAATCTAAAGTCGCACATGTCAACTAGAGCATTCAAAATCGAAGCTTGTATTAAGTCTAATGTTATATGTGCATAATAAAAGTTCAAATTTTGATTTGAATTAAAACCTAATATCATGCGTGCATAACCGAAAGTTGAAAATCAGAATTTAATTCAAATTAATGACAACACATCTTAGAAGAGAAATTTATTTCATGATAATCACAACGCATTCAAAACAGAAATTTAAAAAAAATCAAAATTCTTATTATACTCTCGCAGACAGATCAATGCTCCGATACCATATGTAACGACCCGACCTGAGCCAGGTCCACAAAATCACTAATAGAAATTTTTTTTTCTTTTCTTTGAGCCAGGAATCATCGTCTGTGTGCAAGAAGTACAACATTCGTCTACGTACTATGGAGTTTTAAAGCTTCCGTGTATGAAGACTTGGGTTGTGACAAACGTATACACACAACGATGCTTCATAGTTCATCGTGTGTAAAATAGAATTAAAACATATATTTATACTTAATTTCGATCGGGCCAATGTTGCCTTGCTGTTGGTTGCCTACGTACGTATTGGATATTATTCCAACACGATCGGATCCGAACATAGTTCTACCTAACGGCTACTACATACAACAATCGTCACAAAATCATATACGTTAAAATACATATATACTGATATTTACAAAAATTCGTCATATATCGGAGTCAAGCGGAAGTTAATAAGCCAAAAACGTACATCTCGCTCTACCACCGAGCGGGATCATAATCACATATACGCGTCTCGCTCTATCACTGAGCCGAGACTGAAAACACAAATTACATGTCTCGCTCTACCCTAGAGCGAGACCACACGCGTCATATAAGCATATATCATGGTATATAGGCACACAACGTGGCATATAGGCACATAACACAACAAGCATATAGATCTTAGCATAACACACATCATAACTGGCACATGCCATTCTATAATTAAAAGGGAAGATCAGAAATGCTTACTTCCATCATAACTCGTACGGCATCAGTATCTACGAACAAAACCTCATCTTACTCCGGGTCTCTTTTTCTTGTTTCGGTGTTCGGGCAGGGCCTCGCTTAGTCTCAGGTCATTTCCTCCCTATAAGATTGTTAGCTCAGAAAATGGAACCCACCATCGCGTAGAACACCTTCGATTTAGTCAAGAATGCATCTTGAATTGACTAAATCAAAGTTGGGATGGCCAGAAACAGAGAAAACAAAATTGGTCGGTACGGGTAGAACCTCTCCTTGTCTTAGGGTGTTTCCTCTTCATACGATCACCAACTTAGAAAATGGAACCCTCCATCGCGTAGAACATACTTGATTTAGTCAAGAACGCCTCTTGAATCGACTAAATCGGAGTTAGGATGGCCAGAAATAGAGAAAACGAAATTGGTTGATGCTCGAAGGTAGATGGCAGAATCTCTCCTTGTCTTGGAGCGTTTTCCTCCTTATACGGACTCCAACTTGAAGAAAGGACCACTCCATTGCATAGAGCATGCTCGATTTAGTAGGAAACGGGTCTTGAACGGCCTTAATCGGCCTTAGAACGGTCAGAAACAGAGGAAAGGAAGTTCTGGGTCAAAAAGAGAAACAAATGGGGGATTATATAGGCCCCGACGCGCCGTAATTTTGAACCGCCGCGCCGCGCCGCACCGAAACCGCGGTGCATGCCGTTTCCAGTGACGCGCACATGGTGCATCACCCATGCATAATGCGCGTGGCGAGAGCGCGTCACAGCCGCGCGTACGCGCGTCTGTCGTGCGTGCGTCACAATTTTCATTTTTTTTAAATACAAATCTTCTAACGCGCGTATCTCCCTACCCCGGATTTGGATTCGCACGTTCTTGGTACCGTTGGACTCATATCGATGAGCCCTTTGATTCTAACCCACTTAAAGTAATAAATCGTGCTCTTTCTAAGTGGGTCCCACCTATATTGCACATTTCTCGAATGTCGTAGCTTCCGGTCCTGACCTCCGTTTCGACCGTTCTTTGATTTGTTATGCTCGTTTCTTCAAGCTCTACTTAAATACGGAGGTTTCAATGGTTAAAATTGTTTATAATTTATTAGAAAAATCACTAATTACCTCTAACCCCCTTGGTTAGACGTAATCGAAAAGCGGGGTGTTACAATTTCATCCTTCAAAAGGACAAAATCAATTATGTACTAAAAGGACAAAATTAAATTAATTTTTTTTTAAAAAATCTATTTTAAACTAACTTTAACATCTGTCCCTGTTCATTCATTCAATACGTACACAATTCATTCATTCCACCCATTCCATGCATAACAAATATAACATTAAAGTTGTTGACATCATAGACAAACATAAAATAGAAATGTTTATAAAATATATTACATCACAAATCAAAAAAATATTTAGTTTAAAATAAACATATTAAAAAGTTAATGTCTTAATCTCCTACGTCCTCTACCTCATCCTCGACCTCATCCTCGATGGTGCTATACGAGCTCCTCCTCATAATCTGCATCTATCTCTAGTTGTTGCTTGGGCTCGGGATGTGGCTCTGGCTCCAGCTCCAACTCCGGCTCTGCATAAGTAATAGATGATTCAACACGAACTGGCCGATGTCGTCTATAATATAAAATCGGATCTGACTGGGCTACATGTGCAGTGACCGAAAATGATGAACTTGGAGGAGAGCTATGCACTGCTGATGAAGATGGAATATCAAGGAATGAATAGTGCATCAGCTGTGTCTGAGTGGCCTCGACGACTGGAAAATCTCTATGAACATCCGTAATTACCGACTGAAGTAGTGGCAAGCTATGAATGACATCATCAAACTCCCTAATCACCAACTGACATACTGCTAATAAGACCTCGCCCGAATTATAGGTGTTAATTGCTTCAGTCAAATGCGCATGTGTACGTTGAACTAGACGAAGCTATAAAAAATAAATTAAATATTAGATAAATAATTTAATAAGAAAATAATATGTGCCTTAATTAACAAAGTTGTACTTACCAAAGCTGCCTCATACGCTCCCCTAAGTTGATATATCATCTCCTCTACATCATCGCACAGTAAAATATATCGTCATGTAATCAGTAAATACCACTACATATAAGCACTACGAACATCTCGCGATGTTGTAGCCATTTCCCCTCTGCTAACATTGGCTCTCCTATCCTCCCATTGAGTGATATATGATGCATGGTAAAGTCCAGTCAGTAATATGGCGGCCTTGTCAAGTGATGCGATGGACAAACTCGACGGTAGACGATGGGACCCCTTGCTCCAGGTTAAATGGGAGCATTCCCCAATCCGGCACATACATCTTTACAATCTCGTAACATATTAGTGGAGTACGAGATAGCCACACCTCTCGATCGTCAGTACATAGAGGAGGTAATATAGCCAACACTTTCGATGAGTACGGCTGCCAAATAACCTATACAATATATAAAGATAATTTAGTTTAAATAACGACAAAATTTTGTATAATCATTACAAAAAAAGTTCAACACGACAATAAAATTACATGATATTGCCGCTGGTGGTCTAACTCCGCTCTATACAATCAGAGGACTCCTTGTGGATTTTCGGTTCTCTTTTTCCAAACATTCCACCTTAGGAGTTAACTTTAAAAAATGGGTTCAACATATGTACATAAAATGTTGTGCTAAAAAAATTAAGTGTTAAACATAAATACAGCCTACCTCGCTCCTAATGGAGCACCCTCGACTAAGCAACCTATCTCAGCACTTGGTCGTCCGACGTGTAAATGCTCCGACGACCATAGCTATGTCAGAAAATATGATAACAATTATTAAATAAAATTAAGGAATTATACATGCCCAAAATAATATTTAAAGTTACATATTCATTTACTTGAAGAAGGGTTAGACAGCCTGCAATCCCCGAGGTTATAGCTTGGCATGCTTTCCCTAACTCTCGGTATAAAAATGCAAGAGTAGCATTGCCCCATGAACCCGCTATGTCGAAGTCCACAAGGAGGGAGAGATAGGCCACATGTGTAAGATCCCTGATCTTAAACCGGTTTTGGTTTTCTTTAATTGTCGGTTATCGTGAGATTAACATGTTTTCTGATTTATTCGGTGATTTCGTGAATAAGTGGTGTTTATGATGGTTTTAACCCAAATCAAATGTGAATTTTTAGGATTTTTTTGAATTTTTATTATTTTTCAAAAAATTAGGGTTTTGGCAGGACCCCTATGGCCCCCACCATTGAAATTTTGGTTTTTGGGTTAAATGAACTCAGATATCTACTTAAGCCCATACAAAAATTTTTAGAATTTTCTTAGACTTAATTAGTGCTCAAATTTGTAAAATACCCATTTTTTAGCCTACTTTTCCTATTTACACCCCATAACTTACCCATACGTACCCCAACCCTTACTATAAAAGACCAAACCTGAGCCATTTCTATTTTTGGAAATAGGCTAAGGAGGAGAGGTCAGGCCTAATCCCCAATTAGGCCCGGATTAGAAGGTGAATAAGGTAAGCCTACCTAATCAAGCACTAAACCTTAGCTTTCTTCTTAATCTCTTCTAAATCTACCATTTCCCCTTTGTTTCAATTCGTTTTTGGACATCAAAAACTACTTATTTATATTTTACTACAAACCCTAACTTTCAAAATCCAATTTTTATGTTCAACAAGCCCTAGATCTAAGTTTTAATTAGGGATTTCTTTAGTAAATCGATTTTAATGGAGTTTAATCCAAACTCTATGTTTTGTAAGCTTTTCAAGAAGGGTGACTATCAAATCCGAGTTTAATCAAGGGATAAGGTAATAGACTTTCAAAATTTCAGTTTATCCATGGCAAAACTCTTGATTTTTGGCTTATTTTGAATGGAGTTACTTGATTTGGTGTGTTAATGGCATGATTAGAAAATGGTAATCTTTAATCCCGATTTTATAGGGTTTTGCCTTATTATGATATGGTTTAACATTCTGGAAGTCATGAAGGACTTTTGATGATAATTTGGGTGTTAGATGTTGATTTGAAGTGTTATCAATGGTGTTTCGGTTTGAAATTGCGAAAGGAAGAAGATGGTCAGTTCTGCCTTGTTGGCGTTCGAACGGCCCTTCTAGGCGTTCGAACGGCAACACTGTCGGAATGACAGTTTTCCAGTTCAGCCGATCGAATGGCCTGCTGGGCGTTCGAATGGCCAAACTGTGAATTTGAAATTTTCCCATTTATTCGATCGAACGGCCTGAAGGACGTTCAAACGGCTACACAGCAGGATTGTGTTCTAATGCATGATGTTTATTTCGGTGATTCTACTTTAGCTTGCCAATTTCATATGAATGTGGAGTGTTTTAAGCTATTTTATGCTACTGGAAAGGCATGATATTGAGGTTATGGAGTTGAGATATATGCTTAGAGGTTTGTGGAATGACTTATGGTTTGTGGCATGATGTTGGAATTGTCATCTTGAAACTATGAATGGTTGATTCCCTTTGGTTAAACATATTTTTAGTAGAACTACAACCTATTATTAGACTGATTTGTCATGATAGAATGTGGTTAGTTGATGTGTGGATGTTGGTGAATGCCATGACTCAAGGATGAAATGAATGATCTTATATGTGTTTAGCCTTTGTGGTTGAGTTTTCAAAGGAGTTATGATTTCAACTATTCTTCTCCTATGATTTCCACTGAAATTCATGATTTGATGTTAATTCACATGTGTAGTGTAGTAATAAGTTAATTTCAAGCATGTTGAAATGCATTGAGTGAAGTACTTCTACTAGTTACACACACACATGTGGGGGTTAAATGATGATGTTGAAGCTTGATATTGTAATTATGAATGATGCATTAGGGGCTGATGAGAGCACTTATCATGGATTAGGATTCATGTATGCCTTACCCACGTATGTACCATGCTGCATGCATCATGAAAATGGATTTCCAATTGAGGCTTCATCGAGGTTAATCGAACTTGACCGATTGGATGCAATGTGGTGAAATTGTGTGCTGGATTGATCGGTCGTGGATTAATCGTAAGTTGATTGGTCCAAAAGGACATGTTTTGATTTGTGTTCCTGTGTGGAACGAGTGCACTCCCTGGGTTGAGTCTAGTTAAAATGGAGTTAAGTAGGGATGAGTTGTGTACTTGTCTTGCGGATTGAGATTATTTATGATTCCCTGGACCCTGAGAATCCAGCTAGTTTGTCCGAGTGCACCAGCTTGCTAGGTGTTGTTGCTTGGGACTTTAGTCTTGATAAGCAGGGTTGCCCAGGAGTTTAGACTTGATGGGCAGGAGTTGCTCGAAGGCGTTGGCCTTGAGGGGCAGGAGTTGCTCGAAGGCGTTGGCCTTGAGGAGCAGGAGTTGCTCGAAGGCGTTGGCCTTGAGGGGCAGGAGTTGCTCGAAGGCGTTGGCCTTGAGGAGCAGGAGTTGCTCATAGGCGTTGGCCTTGAGGAGCAGGTGTTGCTCGAAGGCATTGGCCTTGAGGAGCAGGAGTTGCTCGTAGGCATTGGCCTTGAGGAGCATGTCTATTTGATAAGTGTTTGCTCGAGGGCTCCGGCCTTGAAGCGCAGGTTTATTCTTTATGGGTATGGACTTGCATGTTGGACTAGTGTGCGTGTGTGACACTTATACATGCATGATGAATGAGAATGTTGATGCATGATGAAATATGTATGTTAGAGATACATTCATGCAGGTTGTTGTGATGTGATGCATGAGGGAATATGTATGTTAGAGATACATTCATGCAAGTTATTATGATGTGATGCATGAGGGAATATGTATGTTAGAGATACATTCATGCAGGTTATTATAATGTGATGCATGATGTAATATGTATGTTAGAGATACATTCATGCAGGTTATTATGATGTGATGCATGATGGAATATGTATGTTAGAGATACATTCATGCATGTTATTATAATGTGATGCATGATGAAATATGTATGTTAGAGATACTTTCATGCAGGTTGTTATGATGTGAATGGCATTATGTGGATTATACACTATGATGCAGTTTTAGGGGATGTGTATGTGTGATCAGAAAATGATGCACCTTGCCAATCTTTGATCTGAATGATTATATTTCTATGCTGTTGTATTTTCGATGTTGATAATTATATTAAAAACCATTGCTGAGTTTGTTAAACTCACCTCTCTTTTTGTGTTTTGCTTTGGGGCTGCGTGGTGCGACACGCAGACGGATAGAATCTCCTCATTGAGGAAAGGTCGGAGATGACTTGGATGTGATCGTGGATATCGTTGTGTGACTTATTTTCCTTTGGTTTTATGCTTTATGTTTAAAACCTTTGTGTAGGGTTATTTGTTTTGGATTTATGTCACATTTTACAATTGTGATGCTTAAGACTTATTTTGAGCCAGTGTGGGCTATAGTTAACTAAGCATGTGGGTTTGAGATTAGTTGTTTACTTTGTGATAAGCAACACTCTTTCTTTCCTTTTTATTTACTCTTGCTCAAAGGATTGTGCGTACTCAATAATTTTGTTCATCGCCCGTGGTTAGGGTTAAGTCTTCCGCTAAATCGTTTCTCAATTTCCCTTCGTCGTCCCCTCGTGCTTGGCCGACCCTTGGACCGGGTTCGGCTTGGGTTGGGCATCACCGGGGCGTGACAACATGTACATGGCTGCTCATGGTATCTGCAAATATCGTGGCTCCAAGTAAATGTAATAGATAGGCTCGTGCATGCTGCTCAATAACTATAACGCCCGAGATTTTCATACATTTTCCTTAAAATTCACGAAATTTTTTTGCAATATAACGTCTATAAATCGGAGGAAAAATGACGAAATCAAAACCTGATAAAACAGTTTATAATTTAAAACACTAAACATCCATTTTCCATCTAAATATTTTCATCATATGGTCAAACATCGTACAACCAAAGCAAATATCATCAGGCACTACTCGAAAACACACGTACGACTAAATTGCTATGATCATAGACTTTAAATACAAATCCCTCCAAGGCATCCCTGAGTGCAAGTCCCATAACAGTCCACCTACTAATCCAAATGAAAGTCTAGAATAATAACATCTTAATGTCTCGTCTCACCTAATACATCGGATCGTGGCACAAATAAACTCGCAGTGAGTGAAGCATATACCTGAGTCAACGGGAATCAATCCACCCCTGAAATGAGCATCCATCTCCAGGAGCTCTCCGCACAACCTGCAAAACCTCCCGTACAACGGGGCTAAAAAGTAGGGTAATGAGTATTTTTATACTCAGTAGGAAAATACCCAGTAGGGGAAACCAACACAGTGAACTCACAAAGTTCATAAATACATGCATTCATGCAACTCAAACATGAAGCAGGTAGGCATATCAATATCATGCTCATACGCATACAAACATACCAAATGCACCAACGTGCCAAAGTCATACCAATGGCACCATCGTGCCAAAATCATACCAAAGGCACCATTGTGCCAAAATCATACCAAAGGCACCATCGTGCCAAAATCATACCATCAAATCAAACTTACACAAACACCCTTATCCAGGGTCTTACAAACTTACTCGTACCACCGTATGCTTACTCATACAACATACGCATACTTGTACGACCTTACTCGTACAACTTACACAAAATCACACTTATTGTCTTACTCAGAAACATACTCTCACAATCGTACTCATACTCTTGCATTCGTGCTTATACACATACTCTTACAATAGTGCTCATACACATACTCTTACAGTCGTGCTCATACACATACTCTTACAGTCGTGCTCATACACATACGCTTACAGTCGTGCTCATACTCATACTCTTACAGTCATGCTCATATACATACAGTCGTACTCGTAATCATACACATATCAATGACCACTGAAGCTCATTACAACTAATAAGCTCCAGCGTCGAAATGGAAAAGAATACCACTGGGGCAACACCTTAACCTCCGGGGAGTGACTAGATGCCATGGACTTTTCCGAAGGTAAGGCACACCAATGCTCATGGGGCACTGGATCAAACAGGTAAGAGTAGATCCATGATACTACTTACCTGAGCGCGCAAACATAAACACCCACACATAAGGGGTCATACAGTTGCCCACCATAATGGGTCTTATAGTGCCATAGAATCACCCACCATAATGGGTCTTATAGTGCCAGAGAATTGCCCACCATAATGGGTCTTATAGTGCCATGCCACTCTTGGGCAGAAAACATACAATGCCACTTGGGCAGAAACATACAGTGCCACTCTTGGGCGGAATCATACAATGCTCTCAACAAAGCATCAAACGTCTGGGCTTAATACAGCACACAGACCAAATCGAAAACATATGTTGCTCTCAACAGAGCATCAGACGTTTGGGCTTCATACAACACACAGACAAAGTCGGAAATGTACATCGCTCTCAACAGAGCATCAAATGTCTGGGCTTATACAGCACGCAGACCAAATCAGAAACATACGTCGCTCTCAACAGAGCATCAGACGTCTGGTGCTCTATATAGCACACAGACAACATCCCGTAAGATAAACACCATGGCAAGACATGAGAAATGCTCGGTCGACTCATTAGTGGTCAGCTCAAACACGGAACTTAATCCATCGAACCCTCAGGTCTCAAACTCACAACGCCATCATTAGCTGTGCTTATAATTCAAGTTTGAATTAAGTAAATTATGCGGTACAATTATGCCACACAAACTCACAGTCCTCGACTGATCAAACTGAAGTTGAGCCCGATCCGAAACCCAAGTTCGTCAAGGCAGCAAACTTCACTTAACCCATCCACATCATGGACAAAACTCATCGTACATCAAACCCTTATTGTCTTACATACTTCGCCATCCATCTTATGGCTAAATCATCTTACACTAACATCATCAAATAAAGCTCCTCAGAACCAACCCAGTTGTCGCCCTCTTACTTATATCTCACTCATTATGCTTACTTTTCACTTCATAATCTGTACGTTATGCTTGTACAATTATGCACACTCTTACTGTCTGACAATCGCCCAACATACAATCCAACCCAAACCGATCCATTCTAATCCTTGCCCGTCATACTCATATCCTTTGACATCCATCATACGCTTACACATCCATATCCAAATCCAGACAAAACCTCTGTCACCTCTTACTGTCTATCGCCCATACCTCTGCCCACATACACTTACACATATCCATAGCATAGTCAAATAGTCATCATACATACATATGTCTATCACACATACGTATAACATACACATACGGTCATACATACGCAGCTTACAAACATGCTCACTAGTCATCACTAGTGCAAACAGACATATTTATACATACTTCAAACATACACGCTAGCCATCACTAGCACATGCATAATCCATACATACTCCAAACATGCATGCTAGCCATCACTAGCACATGCATACATACGTCAACATACACGCTAGCCATCACTAGCACATACTCAATCAACATACGAAACTTACCAACAAACACGCTAGTCATCACTAGCACATACTCTTACATCCAACATACTTACAGCCAACATGCATGTCATATGCATTTCAACATACCATATAATCATGCTTACATGTACATCATGCAATCGGATCATTACTTAACATCCAAAGCATGAAATCATACAATCCTAGCATGCTGCTACTCATTCAAAGCATGCTATCATGAAATTACAAGTTCAAAGCTCCCCTACCTCGTAATCATGACGTTCGATGGCAGGCACACAACGGTGGCGGCATCGGCGACGAAGTTGGTAGTCGAAACTATTGTCTGGCTGAGAGAGTTGTTGTCCCAAGGATTTTAGGAAGCGCTGGAACTAGTCACGACCAAACGGGGTATCAGAAGTCAATGCGGCAAAACCCGCGATCCATGGTGGCACACTAGGGCGGCTGGGAGAAATATCATGCCAACATATGTGGCGGTGCGACTAGAAGTCGATGGTGTACTCACTGAAGATGGGCTGGTGGCTAAGACGTGCTCAGCCGGCCACAAGACATAGAAATCGGCCATGGACAGCACCCAACGGCGACGATTTCGGTCAACAAAGGCCCACATAAGGGCGGAGAGTGTGGGGCAACGCTCAAGGACAGAGGAGAGATGGAGGGCTATGTGTCAACTCCACTCAGTGGCAAAGCCAACCAATGGTCAGGCGGCACGAATGCGGAGCCTAAACCCAAAAGCACACGCGTGGCCACATGCACACGCGACCCAAAGGGGAGGGGGATAGGGCTGAAAGGAGGCGACCCAAGGCCCACAAAAGTGTAAGGTCCCTGATTTTTCTACGATTTTCTGGGATTTTTTCTGCCATTTTTTTGGTCATTTTCGGCAGGAAAATGTGACGTTTCAGCGTGTGGGTATTTGTGTCTTTTCCCCATATTTATACCCGTAGAGTCGGGTGTGGGGCTTAGTCGCGGGCCACGGGCCTCGCTGCGCGCTTATGGTGCGAATTCTGGAGGTTCGACGCGTAACCAGTGGGTTAACGCGCGTTGAGCGTACGTTTGGAAAAAAGAAAAAGAAAAAAAAATAAAAAGGAAAATTGGATCGGGATCGGGATCACCCGATCCAGAACCCGGTTGGATGAACAGTGGCCGCCCCCCCCATTTCCGCCTGTTCCCTGTGCCCGGCCGCCGCCGGCCGCTGGCAGGCCACTGGACGCCTGCACAGGCTCTGCCCCGGCGGTGCGACGCCGAGGGGCCACTGCCCGGGCCGCCCACGGCCGCTCCGCCCCGATTTTCCCGGTTTGCCCCTTTCACTGTCATTTTTGGATTCCGCCGCCGCCGTGGGCCGGTGAGGGCCGGCCGGCCACCCACGGCTCCGCCATGGGCCGGCGACGGCGGGAGGCCACTCCCCCCGGTCCCGGAAGGCCCCAGCTTCGACGTCCCGCTCCCTCTCTCTGCTGCCCTGTTTCACCGTCCCACTGTACAGCGCCGTTCCGTCGCCGCCACGGGCCGGCACGGCCCGACCGGCCGGCCATGGCTCCGCCCCGGGCCGGCGACGGTGAGGAGCCCCTCCTCCCGGCCCGGTGGGCCTCCGTTCTGCCGCCCCACCCTCTTTCCCCCTCTGTTCACTGTTCCGCCGACGGACTGTTTGGGCAAACAATGGCCGCCGGCGGTGATCTGCGGCCGATTCGGCCTTCCCCCAGCCCCGCCTTGCTCCGGCGAAGGCAGTGGACTATACTTCCGTGCCCGATTCAGCCGCCGCCCCCATGGCCGCTCCGCCCTTACGGGTTTTCTCCGGTCGTCCCCTATTTTTGGCCTAGGTCCGTTTTGGACGTGGTGACTGACGTTATCAGTCGGACGCCGGATTTGATTTATGTAACACCCCGACCCACACCACCTGACCCGGACCGGGGTTAGATCGGAAAACACAATCGGAGTGTCAAAATTTAGCGGAAAAATTAAAACCGACTGACCAGGAGCTGCAGACTCTGAGTGCGAGAGTCATAGCATTCATCTACGCACTACGGAGCTTTAACGTTCCATTGTGCGTAGATCAGAACAAACCTAATTTTATAACTAATTTGGATCGGGCCAACGTTATTTTATCGTTGGTTGCCTACGTACATATTGGATACCATCTCTGACGTTATTCCAATATGATCGGATCCGAACGTAGTTCTGCCTAACGGCTAATACATTCACCAGACATCAGAAAATCATATACGATAAAATACGTATACTTTATATCCAAATAATTCATTCGGAATCCGACAAAAATCTTATAACTCATCGGAGTCAAACGAAAGCCAATAAATCAGTAAAATACACTTCTCACATAGGTGAGAAGAACACTAATAAAACACACATCCCACTCTATCATAGAGCGGAGCAGAACACACTACAGATCATTTTAGATCATATCAGATCCTATCAAATCATATCAGATTTTATCCGACCATACTGGTCATATCAGATCAGAGTATGTCAAGTCATAGCAGAGCATTTTAGATCACAACAAAATAAATCAAAGTAGATTAAATAGAAACATATCAGTATGTATCACATCATAGCAAATAATATATCTTAATTAGTATATTACTAATTAAGATATGCATTTATATAAATCACATTAAACTAAAAGGTCAGAAAAGTGTACTTCCCTCCAATTCCAAAAATGACGATGTGCAGAATTGCTCATTTCCTCAGAGCATCTGCCCTTTCTGATTCGGAGATGGTGGCCAGGATCTCCTCTGACTTCAAAACATTTTACCCTTCTTTTGCTCGCAGGTGACGGACAGAACCTCCCCATGCCTTGAGACATTTCCCTTAGATAGGGTTGCTAACTTGAGGAATGGATGCTTCCATTGCGTAGATCACCCTTGAATTAGCTAGGAACACCTCAAGAATGACTCGAATCGGACTTAAAATGAGTGAGAAACGAAGAACAGAAGTTTCTAAATATGGGAGAGAATACAGAAACGTGGGAGAGTTTCTCCTTTTCCTTCTTTCTTTGGATGCTGTGGATGCTATTTATAGAAAAACTGGATGGATGTGAGGATGACACGTGTCAAACCTATCCACTTCCATCAATCCTATCCGCTTTGTCAGCAATCCTATCCACTATCAATCCTATCCGCTTTGTCAGCAATCCTATCCACTATCAATCCTATCCGCTTTGTCAGCAATCTTATCCACTGCGTCGTCGATCCTATCCATAAAGATATTATTTCAAATAATATCTTAACTTCAAAATGCGATAACTTCCAACCTTGACGTTAGAATCGCACGCTCTTGATACCGATGGACTCGTGTCAACGAGCCCTTCAAAATAAGACCAAAACATGGGTAGGTCATCCCGCACTTTCAAAGTGGGTCCCGCCCATATGACATTTTTTCCCGAGGTCGGAATCGTGTGTTCTTAGTACCGATAGACTCGTATCGACGAGCCCTTTGAAACTAGACCACACATGGGTAGGTTATCCCGCACTTTTCGAGCAGGCCCCGCCCATGTGGCACATTTCTCGAGGTCGTAACTTTCGTTCCCGACCTCCGTTTCGTGTGTTCTTTGATTCGTTACACTCATTACTTTGAGCTCTACCCGGATACGGGGATCACCTAAAAACCCCCTAACACTGGTCATAAATTACCAAATTACCCTTAACCCCCCGGGTTAAGCATAACCGCCACGCGACGCGCGCGGGACACGCAGGGAACACACGGACGGCCGCGTTGGCATGCCGTCTCCGCTGCGCGGCGACTTGGCTCCATCTCTGGCTCGGCTCGGTTTGGTTTGCTGACATCAGCTATTTCGTCTTTTCTTGAATATTGTCAAAACGCGATAACTTTTTATCCCGAAGTCAGAATTGCACGATCTTGGTACCGATGGACTCGTATTGATGAGCCCTTCAAAACTAGACCCCACATGGGTAGGTTATCTCGCACTTTTAAAGTGGGTCCCGCCCATATTGCACGCTTCCCGAGGTCATAACTTTCGTTCCCGACCTCCATTTTGAGTGTTCTTAGGTGCGTTGTGTTCGTTACTTCGAGCTCTACCCAGATACAGGGATTTTACCTAATGAAACCCCGTAACCCTAATATCAAATTACCAAATTACCCTTAACCCCTCTGGGTTAAGCATAACTGGAAGACGGGTTGTTACAATTTAGCAGACCGTAGTTTGGCTCCGCCCCAGCCCGGTGACACCAGTGGGCCACCCTCTGGGTCTTGTTCGGCCTTGCGGCCCGTAGCCGCAGCTAGTCTGCCTTACCGGCATGTGTGCCGTTGACCCCTCTTGCCCATTTTACGCCGTCGGTACCGGACGGCCTCAGGCAAGAGATTGTATGTCTTACCTTGACAGAAGGTGGACGAGTTCACCTGCTCAGGCCTTGGCCAGTGACGGCCTCGTGGCCTTTGCTCGACCGTGAACCCTCCCCTTGCCCTATACCGTGCGAGATGCACAGCTGCCCGCACCATGGGTATTGGTTGTGGGTGGCGATCGGCGATGTTGCCGCTTAGATTGGCCACAGCTAAGGGCCTTAGCTTGGTTGGCTTTTGTGGGCCTTGAGTCGCCTCATTTCAGCCATCTCCCCCGCCCTTTGGGCCGCGTGTGCTTGTGGCCACGCGTGTACTTCTGGGTTTAGGCGCCACATTTGTGCCGCCTAACCATCGGTTGGCTTTGCCACCGAGTGGAGTTGACCACTAGAGCCGTCCTCCACCTCTCCTTTGATTCTCGAGCGTTGCCCCACGCTCTCCGCCCATATGTGGGCCTTTGTTGACCGAAATCGTCGCCGTTGGGTGCTGTCCACGGCCGATTTCGATGTCTTTGTGGCCGGCTGAGCACGTTTTAGCCACCGGCTGATCTTTAGAGTGTACACCCTTGACTTCTGGTCGCACCGCCACTTATGTTGGCACGATATTTCTCCCGGTCGCCCTGGTGTGCCGCTGTGGATCGCGGGTTTTACCGCTTTGAGTTCTAACGCTCTGTTTGGCCGTGATAGTTCCGGCGCATCCTAAAATCCTCGAGACAGCAGCTCTCTCAGCCAGGCAACAGTTTGACCGCCAACTCCGCCGCCGACGCCGCCACCGTCGTGTGCTCGCCATCGAACGCCATGATTACGATGTAGGGGAGTTTTGAACTCGTAAATTCATGAAGCATGCTTTGAATGAGTAGCAGCATGCTAGCATTGTATGATTCCATGCTTGGATGTTAAGTAACGATCCGATTGCATGATGTGCGTGTAAGCATGATTGTATGACATGATTGATATGCATGAGATGTATGCATGTTATATGGATGTGGATTATGTATGCGCTGGCGATGGCTAGCAATTATGTCAGTATGCTATGTATGGGTTATGCATGTGCTAGTGATGGCTAGCATGCATGTTTGAAGTATGTAAGAATGTGTGTGCACGTGCTAGAGATGACTAGCATGTACGTTTGATGTATGCATGTGCTAGTGATGGCTAGCATGCATGTTTGTAAGTTATGTATGTATGACCGTATGTGTATGTTGTACGTATGTGTGAGACATACGTATGTATGATGGCTTTTGCCTATGCTTTGGATGTACGTTTGTGTTTGTGGGCAGAGGTATGGGCGATGAACAGTAAGAGGGACAGAAGCTCTGTCTGAATTTGGATACAGTTGTGTAAGCGTATGACAGAGGATATGAGTATGACGGGCAAGGATCAGAATGGATCAGTTTGGGGTGGATTGTATGTTGGGCATTTGTCAGACAGTAAGAGTATTCATAATTGTACAAGCATAACGTACAAATTATGAAGTGAAAAGTAAGTATGATAAGTGAGATATAAGTAAGAGGGCGACAACTGGGTTGGCTCTGAGGAGCGTTATTTGAGGATGTCAGTGTAAGAGGTTTTGGCCATAAGATGGATGGCGAAGTACGTAAGACTGTAAGGGTTTGTTGTACGATGAGTTTTGTCCATGATGTGGACGGGTAAGTGAAGTCTGCTGCCCTAACGAACTTGGGTTTCGGATCGGGCTCAGCTTCGGTTTGACCAGTCGAGGACTGTGAGTTTGTGTGGCATAATTGTACCGCATAATGTACTTAATTCAAACTTGAATTATAAGCACAGCTAATGATAGCGTTGTGAGTTTGAGACCTGAGGGTTCGACGGATTAAGTTCCGTGTTTGAGCTGGCCGCTGATGAGTTGGCCGAGCATTTATCATGTCTTGCCATGGTGTTTATCCTGCAGGATGTTGTCTGTGTGCTATGTAGAGCACCAGACGTCTGATGCTCTGCTGAGAGCGACGTCGTTTTGATTTGGTCTGCGTGCTGTATAAGCCCAGACGTTTGATGCTCTGTTGAGAGCGATGTACGTTTCTGACTTTGTCTGCGTGCTGTATGAAGCCCAGACGTCTGATGCTCTGCTGAGAGCGACGTATGTTTCTGATTTGGTCTGTGTGCTGTGTATGCCCAAACGTTTGATGCTCTGTTGAGAGCATTGTATGATTCTGCCCAAGAGTGGCACTGTATGTTTCTGCCCAAGTGGCACTGTACGTTTCTGCCCAAGAGTGGCAATGGCACTATAAGACCCATTATGGTGGGCAATTCTCTGGCACTATAAGACCCATTATGGTGGGCGATTCTATGGCACTATAAGACCCATTATGGTGGGCAACTGTATGACCCCTTATGTGTGGGTGTTTATGTTTGTGCGCTCAGGTAAGTAGTATCATGGATCTACTCTTACCTGTTTGATCCAGTGCCCCATGAGCATTGGTGTGCCTTACCTTTGGAAAAGTCCATGGCGTCTAGTCACTCCCCGGAGGTTAAGGTGTTGCCCCAGTGGCATTCTTTTCCATTTCGACGCTCGAGCTTATTAGTTGTAATGAGCTTCAGTGGTCGTTGATATGTGTACGATTATGAGTACGACTGTATGAGTGTGAGTACGATTGTATATGGTTCTGAGTAAGACTGTAAGTGTATGAGTATGAGCAGGACTGTAAGCGTATGAGTATGAGCACGACTGTAAGCGTATGAGTATGAGCACGACTGTAAGAGTATGAGTACGATTGTGAGAATATGGTTCTGAGTAAGACAGTAAGTATGATTTTGTGCAGACTGTACGAGTAAGGTCGTACGAGTCTGATTGTACGAGTAAGGTCGTGCATGTATGTGTAAGCTGTATGAGTGAGCATACGATTGTACGAGTAAGGTCGTACAAGTATGCGTATGTTGTATGAGTATGCGTACGGTGGTACGAGTAAGTTGTATGACCCTGGATAAGGGTGTTTGTGTAAGTTGATTGGATATTATGATTTTGGCACGATGGTGCATGTGGTATGATTTTGGCACGATGGTGCCTTCGGTATGATTTTGGCACGTTGATGCCTTGATATGTTTGTGGCACGATGGTGCCTTTGATATGATCGTTTGTGTATGTGCACGATATGATTATGATATGCTTCTGCTTCATGTTTGAGTTGCATGACGCATGGATTTCTGAACTTATGGAGTTCACCGTTTGGGATTTCCCCTACTGGGTATTTTCCTACTGAGTATGAAAATACTCACCCTACTACTTGTAGCCCCGTTGTACGGGAGGTTTTGCAGGTTGTGCGGAGAGCTCCTGGTGATGGACGCTCGTTTCAGCGGTGGATTGATTCCCGTTGACTCAGGTATCAGCTTGACTCTCTGTGAGTTTATTTGTGCCACGATCTCCTGTATTGGGTGAGATGAGACATCAAGATGTTTATCTGGACTTTCATTTGGATCAGTTAGTGGACTGTTAGGGGACTTGTACTCAGGGATGCCCGGGAGAGTGATTTGCATTTAAAAGTCTATGATCATAGCAGAATTTATTCGTACGTGTGTTTTCGAGTAGCGCCTGAGGATATTTGATTTGGCAGTACGATGTTTAACCGTATGATGTTTTAAATTATAAACAGGTTTTGATTTTATCGTTTTGACTCCGATTTATGGAAAGAAAAAAAAAATTTCTATGAGTTTTAAGAAAAAGGGATGAAAAATCTTGGGCGTTACAAAAAGTCAACAGGGCCAAGGCCCTAGCTGTGGCCAATCAAAGCGGCGACATCGCCGATAGCCACCCACAACCAAAACCCATGGTGCGGGCGGCTGTGCATCTCGCACGGTATAGGGCAAATGGCAAGTAGCCCATTCCGAGCGGTAATATAATTAGGCCAAGTGGGGCTGACCTTCATCGTCGCCGAGCCGGGGCAGAGCCCACGATGGCTAAATAGCCCATAGCTCAATGATGGCAAAGACCCAAGACGCACCCAAAGCGTCTAATTGGGCGGAGCAATACCATAGCGCAAAGCGGGGTCAGAAACGGAAAACCCCTACCGACACTGGGTTGAGGTAGGCTGGATAGAGTCCGTCCCATGGCCAGATGACGACCGGAAACACCGGCATCTCAAAAAAACACCATGGACAGTGAAATGAAATGTGAATAAAAACCCAACTAAAGTGCCGGTAGCTCACCACGGAGCGAAGAAAGCATGGTGGCGGCTCTAGCTAGAGCCTATGGGTTCCTAGCGGCCAACTAAACATAAGTCCAATTGAGAGCGGCCGCAAACGATGTCAAAATCGTACACCCATAGTTCAAAAACGGGATTGAAGGAGAGAAAAACCCGAAAAAAGGTTCGGTACCTCGTGGAGGAGCGAAGAGGCCATAGCAGCGATTATAGCCGGTACCCACTGATAAGTATGAAATCTATATCTATTTTATATGCCTTTTTACCTTATTTGGTAATATAGATTAGGTTAATTTAGAGTTAATTATGGTTTATTTAGATTAAGATAGATATTAGTATTTTAGTTTAATTATTAATGATTTTGTAGTTATTAGTAGTTTAGATGTGTATTTAAACAAAGTTGGAATTTTAATTATATTCTACATGTCTAAAATATGGTATTTTATGTTTTGTAGGTAAAGTGCGCTTATCGAAGTACTTGGACGATGTTTGAAATGATTAAAAATAGTCTTCACATGCTTTAAAGTGATTTGGACAACTTTTCGGAGTTATAAACAAGTTAGAAATTAATATGGACACGAAGGAAAGCTTAATGAACAGAGTCCGGAAAAACAAAAACACTGTATCCGATCGATCGGGCATGCAGGGCGATCGATCGGGATAACGTGAATTCAGATGAAAATACAGTGTAGCCGATCGATCGGGCATGCAGGGCGATCGATCGGCATAACGTGCAGTTTCCTTGTTTAACCCAAATTCCAATCCTTTTCATATTGGACTTTTTCCTACGGAACTTATGCCTATAAAAAGACATATTTGGCTTAGAATTGGGGGATTCCAGTAGATTTTAGGAGGAGAAAAAGGAAGAAGAAGATGGAAGAGAACTCAAAGCTTTCAATGGAGATTCAAGTGCTTTCTTCTACAATGGAAGGCTAGACTTTTCTTTTACTTAGGAGTTGATGAAGCTATAGATAAGTTTCAGTTTCTTTTCTTTTTAATTTAGATCTCAGTTGTGAATGATGACAATTGTATGATATGGATTTCCTTTTTAATGGAAGAGCTTTTCATGTTTATTCAAATCTATGTTGATTTATTGTCTTGTAGATGATAGATTGATATGGTTTTGATATTTGCATCGATTCTAATTTCTGTGATTTAGATGAGATGGTCATACAATAGTTTTAATGTTCAGATAATTAATGACTTGGATGAGTTATACTAAGATTAGACGGGTCATGCCTATAGCTAGTTTAGTGTAGATGATCCGTGCTATTGTCGAAGATAGTTCATGCCATGGAAGTTAATTAATGATTTTTTTTGAAGTAATTCTAGCTTGTAGCTGAGAATACTTGTTCATGTTCACACTAGATTTAGATTAAGAGTTAAGGAATTGTTATGGTTCTATAGTGGATTCAATTTCCTAAGTAAATTCCATCATATTAATCTCTTGCTTTTAAACTAATTGATTTCTTTCTTTTGCTTAATTAAAGTTTAAGTTTGTTTTAGTTTTTAATCAGCAAATTCCTCTTTAGATTTAGTAATAATCCATCCGTCCCTGAGGTTCGACAACCCTTAAATACTTATCCTAGTACAATTACCTTGTACACTTGCAAAGGGTTTAATTATAAACGATCAAGTTTTTGGCGCCGTTGCCGGGGACGGTGTTGATTTGTTAATAAATTAGTATGAGGATAATTCTATCTAATTTAGATTCAGTTTGCTTTAGTTTTTAGGTTAATTTTTAGTTTCTTACCTTTTGTTAATTTGATTTTGTAGGCTGAGTTGAAGATCGTGCTCTCTACACTTGTGGCCACAAGGGGACATCAACAAGCATAGTGCTTCTCTTCGGTTTGCAAGCTCTTTTTCTCTCTTAATTTTTAGTTCTTTTCTTAGTTAGTTTTTACTTATTCTTCCCCTTTTTACACTTAAAATTGTGTGGTGTGTTTGTGGTGTATGCGTGGTCGTCGCTCCTTACTCCCGCGATTAGTGCCATTTGACCCTGAGCCTGAGCGAACATCTAGGAGAGCTGAGTTGCCCTCGACCTACATCCCTACACCCCCAAACTCACCTACCAATTCCTCCTCCCACACTACTTCTACCCCCATCATGGCTGAACATCAGTTAGTAGATGCACCACTTAAAGCTCTAAGGGAGTATTACACTCCCAATGAGTACACCTCTCCTTCATGCATTAGGTTGCCAGCGGTCGCTGCCCAAAATTATGAGATTAAGCCCAATGTCATTCAAATGCTTCCATCCTTTTATGGGCTTAATAATGAAAACCCGTATAGGCACCTAGATGACTTCTTAGAACTATGCACAACTTTTAAGCTCTCAAATTTAACCGATGAGGCTGTTAAACTTCGCCTTTTTCCTTTCACATTGAAAGATAAGGCTAAGGAATGGCTTCACTCATTAGAGCCAAACACTATCACAACATGGGCCCAAATGCAACAAGAGTTCCTTAAAAAATATTTCCCCATAGGTAAGACCAACCAAATGAGAAAGGCCATAACCACTTTTGCCCAACTTCCCACTGAACAGTTCCATGAGAGTTGGGATAGACTTAAGGACCTTCTTAGGAGGTGTCCTCATCATGCTGTCCCTAAGTGGCAATTAGTGCAACGTTTTTATGAGGGTCTTACTGAACAAAACCGTCATCTTGTTGATGCAAGTTGTGGGGGTACCTTTTTGCTAAAAAATGAAAATGAGGCATGGAAACTTTTTGAGGACTTGAGTGAAAATTCTCTTCAACATGCTGCGTTGAATAGAAGTGAGAGTGGATTATCTACCTTAAACAATGCCCCCTCTAGGGGTGGCTTGTATGAAGTCAAAAACCCATTAGACCTCTCTTCCAAAGTTGATACTTTGAGTAGGAAGCTTGACCTCCTTATGACTTCAACCCATCAGCCCACTCCCTTCACTCAAGATGCATGCACAATATGCCTTAGCCCAGCCCATACCATCATTGAGTGCCCCTCTGCTTCTCAATTTCCTGAGCTTGTCCAAGACCATGTGAATGCCACCCAATCCTTCCCTAGGGCTGAGAACAATCCATTTTCAAATACATATAACCCTGGGTGGAGGAATCATCCTAACTTTTCTTGGCAGACACAAAACCAAGGGGTTATGGGTAACCAACCCCCTAGGCACCCATTCCAAGTCCCACCAGCCCATATCCACCAACCTCAAGTGCAACCTCCATATGTCCAACCCAATAGGAGTTCAAGTTTTGAAGAAAAGGTCTTGAGTGCCTTGCAAGGCCTTCAATCTCAATCCCAACTTCTCCACTCTCACACACAATCTATAGCAAAGTTAGAAGCCCAAATTGGACAACTAGCTAATGTAATTAACAAGAGAGAGATGGGGACATTGCCAAGTCAACCTTTACCAAACCCTAAAGGTCAATTTCAGGTAGGGGGAGCTCCTTCCTCTAATGAACAAGTTAATTCCATAATGACCCTCAGGAGTGGGAGGATTATTGACAAGAGTGTTGGGGGGACACCAGTGACAGATGATAGGAGTGAGGAGTTAGAGAGGGTAGCCCCTAATGAGCCTCAAGTAGAAGTTAGTGCACCACATGAGAAGGAGTTTGTATCTGCTTCCCCTTCCTCAGAGCCACAATCTAAGACCACTTTTGAGGGATCTTATATCCCTAGGGCACCTTTTCCTCAGTGTCTTGACATGGCCCCACCATTTAGAAAAAGCACAGCTAAGATGGATGATATTCTTGAGACTTTCAAACAAGTCAAAATTAATCTCCCCCTCTTAGATGCCATTAAGCAAGTCCCTGCTTATGCTAAGTTCCTCAAAGACCTATGCACTCATAAGCATAAATCCAAGACCCATGTGTCTAAAAAGGTCTTTCTCACCGAACAAGTTAGCTCTCTTTTGAAGTTTGACACCCCACCTAAGTATAAGGACCCTGGAGTACCCACTATTTCTTGTGTCATAGGTGATCACTCCATCCATAGAGCCCTCCTTGACCTTGGTGCGAGTGTCAATCTACTCCCTTACTCGGTGTATGAGAAACTAGGGTTAGGTGAATTGCAGCCTACATCAGTTACCTTGCAGCTAGCCGACCGTTCTGTGCGTAAGCCTCGGGGAGTCATTGAGGATGTCTTAGTGAAGGTTGACCGGTTCTTTTTCCCTGTTGATTTTATTGTCTTAGATATGGAAACCTGTGCCAACCCCACATATCAGATTCCTATCATTCTTGGTCGCCCTTTTCTTGCCACAGCTAATGCATGCATAAATTGTAGGACGGGGGTAATGGAGATGACTTTTGGGAACATGAAAGTGCAACTAAATATTTTTGATGTGTCTAACCATTTGCCTGCAACTTCTAATGCTGAATGTTTTATGGTAGACAATTGTAGATTTGATGCTTATGATAGAGGTCCATCTTTTGTAGCATCAGCCCATAATCAAGTCATGTCTTCTAATTTTTCTACATCATCTTTTTGGAGACTTAAGAGAAGAGCCAATGCTAATATCTACCAGCCGCCCTGATATATTTGAGCATGTTGGCAATGTCTGGCTAAAGACAATAAACTTAGCGCTTCTTGGGAGGCAACCCATGTTTTTGATATATTTCTTTTCCTTTTGTTTCTTTTCTTTGCTTCATTTAGGCTTTATTTACTTATTTTCTCAGTTTTTTTTCTCATTATAGTTTTTCTTCTTTTATGAGATATAATACTTTAGGTATGGGGAAATGCTCATCACTTATATTTATTTCTTTTCTCCAATCCTATGCACTTCACTTTCAGATTAGTGGATTAGTTATGCTTTCAGGTGATATCTTTCTTTTCCCTCTCTTACTTATTCTTGTCATTGTAGTATATATTTTCTTTAACATTGAGGACAATGTTTAGTTTAGGTTTGGGGGTGTAAAAAGATATTTTATTTCTTATTTTTCTTTTAGATGTTTTAGAGTATTTTTTTATTTCTCTTTTGTTTACTTTTAAGTGGGTTTTATCGCTTATTTTCTTTTAAAAGTATATGTCTGTTTTTAAAGAGATCAATTTCATGAAGAAAGTTCAAGTAATTAATTAAGTGATGAAAATGATTAAGTGAGTAATTTCTATTTTATTTTCATTATCTTGGATGATTGTGCTTATATTTTTAAATCACATTTCACACACATGAAACTTGTAGGAATATAATTTTATGATTTATTACTTGTAGTCTTAGTGGGATATCTTTAACTAAGCATATATTTTTGAAAACTTGGCAATTGAGTAATTTTTAATATTTTATGATAGATTTTTATGCTTAGCTTCTATTTGAAAAAAAAATGGGATAAGTGTGTACCAAAAAAAAAATGAAAAAAAAAAAGAATGAAAAAAAAAAGTTGAAAAAAAATGATGATGAAAAAAAAAAAAAAAAAGTAAAGGTTTGTTTCTCTTTTTACTAAGTAACCGGACCTTGTGCCTAGGCAAGTATAAGGGATCGCGTCAAAAAGTGAAAAGTTGAGATAAATTCTTTTATGATTTACTTGGTTCTGTAGCCTTTATAGTTCGAGTTATTAAGCCTGAGGGGTGTTTCAACACCTAGTGCCTTGAGCCAACTGGATTAGGGACACTGGCCTAACGCTTGTTACATGGACTATTTAGAAAGCTTAATAGAACTAAGTATTGCACAAGTCATATTTTGATGTATATTATGCTCTTATTCCCTAAATTTAATTAAAATTTGAAGGCTATTACATGAAGGTTTATTCTGAGATGTTAAAGATGAAAGATTGTCATTGTTATATTTTTGAGTTAGTGAACTTTAATAAGCTTGGTTAATGGGTCACATAAGATATGCTTGTTAATAAAGAATGAAATTGTATGACTACAAAGTTTCTACACTTTATGTTTTTGAAATGTATATATGTAGTTGCACAATTATTTCTAAGATGGGGCTATAAAATGGAGCATTCCTTACTTGAAAGTGATCAGATCTTAATTGTTTACTTGTTTCAAGTATTTGTGGTTGGTTCTTTTTAAAAATAGTTATGTGTTTTTAAGAGAAGATTGTTTTTCAAATTTTTGTTTTCTTGTTTGTTTGTTTTATTTTTCTTAGGTTTTAATGTTTGTGGGTATCATTACTGCAAACTCTCACGAGACACAACTCGTCCAACTAGGGACACCTAGGGGTTTAAAAGCTTGTTGCATATGCTAAATGCAATCGTGATTCCCTACGAAAGTGGCTTTTATTTATTTTTCTAGATTAGTTGTTTTACTTTGTTTTTGTTTTGCTCGAGGACTAGCAAAATATAGGTTTGGGGGTATTTGATAAGTATGAAATCTATATCTATTTTATATGCCTTTTTACCTTATTTGGTAATATAGATTAGGTTAATTTAGAGTTAATTATGGTTTATTTAGATTAAGATAGATATTAGTATTTTAGTTTAATTATTAATGATTTTGTAGTTATTAGTAGTTTAGATGTGTATTTAAACAAAGTTGGAATTTTAATTATATTCTACATGTCTAAAATATGGTATTTTATGTTTTGTAGGTAAAGTGCGCTTATCGAAGTACTTGGACGATGTTTGAAATGATTAAAAATAGTCTTCACATGCTTTAAAGTGATTTGGACAACTTTTCGGAGTTATAAACAAGTTAGAAATTAATATGGACACGAAGGAAAGCTTAATGAACAGAGTCCGGAAAAACAGAAACACTGTATCCGATCGATCGGGCATGCAGGGCGATCGATCGGCATAACGTGCAGTTTCCTTGTTTAACCCAAATTCCAATCCTTTTCATATTGGACTTTTTCCTACGGAACTTATGCCTATAAAAAGACATATTTGGCTTAGAATTGGGGGATTCCAGTAGATTTTAGGAGGAGAAAAAGGAAGAAGAAGATGGAAGAGAACTCAAAGCTTTCAATGGAGATTCAAGTGCTTTCTTCTACAATGGAAGGCTAGACTTTTCTTTTACTTAGGAGTTGATGAAGCTATAGATAAGTTTCAGTTTCTTTTCTTTTTAATTTAGATCTCAGTTGTGAATGATGACAATTGTATGATATGGATTTCCTTTTTAATGGAAGAGCTTTTCATGTTTATTCAAATCTATGTTGATTTATTGTCTTGTAGATGATAGATTGATATGGTTTTGATATTTGCATCGATTCTAATTTCTGTGATTTAGATGAGATGGTCATACAATAGTTTTAATGTTCAGATAATTAATGACTTGGATGAGTTATACTAAGATTAGACGGGTCATGCCTATAGCTAGTTTAGTGTAGATGATCCGTGCTATTGTCGAAGATAGTTCATGCCATGGAAGTTAATTAATGATTTTTTTTGAAGTAATTCTAGCTTGTAGCTGAGAATACTTGTTCATGTTCACACTAGATTTAGATTAAGAGTTAAGGAATTGTTATGGTTCTATAGTGGATTCAATTTCCTAAGTAAATTCCATCATATTAATCTCTTGCTTTTAAACTAATTGATTTCTTTCTTTTGCTTAATTAAAGTTTAAGTTTGTTTTAGTTTTTAATCAGCAAATTCCTCTTTAGATTTAGTAATAATCCATCCGTCCCTGAGGTTCGACAACCCTTAAATACTTATCCTAGTACAATTACCTTGTACACTTGCAAAGGGTTTAATTATAAACGATCACCCACGGACTCGTGGCGGTGAGGCAAAGCAGATCTTGACAAGAATCGAAGGAATTTGAAGACGAAGGAGGGAGAATGGAGCGACCAGAATCAAGCTCTGGTTCTCAAAAAAACTCACTGGACGTAAAAATGTTACTGACTTCGAAATGTCGGTTCTGGAATCCGACGGATGATTTATATATAATTTTTTTAATTTTTACAACCATGTCCCTAATGCGCATTAACTCACTGGTTACGCAATATACCTCCAAAATTCGCGCCATAAGCGTGCAGCGAAGCCCGCGGCCTGCAACTAAGCCCCACACCCGACTCTACAGGTATAAATACAAGGGAAAATACATAAATATGAATACGCCGAAGCGTCACATTTTCCCATCAAAAATGACCAGAAAAATAGTAGGAAAATCCCAAAAAATCGTAGAAAAATCAGGGACCTTACAATAACTATCTCCGTAGCATCGGCTGGGAGCTCTCAAAACTCCTGCAAGAGCCATTGTAAGCTCACTCAGCTACCACACATCATTATAGTAGGAGGAGCTCTACCATGGAGTCTAACTAATATATCTACATGAGCTCCTCCTGTCGTGCCTGTCACCGGATGTTCATCGATGTGAAGTCCTAATAGAACTGCCACATCCATGAGAGTGATGGACATCTCTCCATAGGACAAATGAAATGTCAATGTCTCCCTCCTCCATCTCTCAACGAGAGCTGTCAATAAAGGCCGATCGAGACAGATGTACTGTAGATGAATGAAATGCCCAAATCCTGCTCGCTCGATATAGGGTAACATACGCTCATCTACGGGCCAATGGTGGAGATATTTAAAATGTTCAGTGCACTCAAGGCACCCGGGGTCCTATAATAAATTTTAAAATTATAACCTAGCATACTATATAGTCCAAAAAATCAAAACAAATTTTAAAAAGAGTTATCATACCTCTCCTCTCCAAATAGTAGCCGACCTATGTGACTCCTGTTGTACGAGTAAAGAAGCATCAATCAGGCTTGGCCGTAATAAGGCTCTGCATGATCCATATGATATGTGGAAAATTAAGATCATATCATTAATCGTAAGGAACATATGCTCATACCTAAAATAGAGAATAAATAAAGTGATTGATTATATGTTTACCAATCAACAGGAGGGTTTCTACATTATTTACTATTGTGCCCACTTTGTTTACACCTCCTGCATTCATGTCCTCCTCTACCATCTCTCTCCATAGTTCTATGGTCCATTGTGTTCCTAATACGAACAGACCGTGGGCGACCCGGTTGCCTTGCTGCTATGGGAGGGTATAACACAAAAGGTATATCCCTCTCCCAATACTCCCGACCACGAGGAGAATAAAATTCTACCGAGTACACATTTTTATAAGTAGAAGATGTGTAAAATAGTGATGCCTAGATCGGCTCCCGCCGCTTTGCCCACATGGCAATAAGGTGCGAGCAAGGATAACCATAAACCTGAAGGATGTTGCATGTACAAGTATGCATCGCTGCATTTACCATAACCTTCTGGGCATGAATTGACGTCACTTCGTCCTGACCGCGGTTGATCCTCTTAACTATATACTCCCCAATTTTTCTTGTTTTCTCTCTCAATATCGCTTCCACTCTGGGAGTATACGAGGTGGCCATGGCAGATGTGGCAGAACATCGTTTAATAAAAAAAATTTTGACACGATAAAAAACTGTTAACAGTAAAGCCTGCATGGGTAATCCTCATGTCCCTTTCAAGATTCTATTTAAACTTTCAGCCATATTTGTAGTTGTCATGCCAAATGTCCTAAAACCACTGTGGGCAAGGGACCACTATGCAAGATGCAATTCTCCTCCTAAAAGGAGATGTTTTACCCTAGGACTCTCTTGACCAATCAAGTCCATTTTAGCATCAAACTTTTCTACTGTAAGTGCACAAGATGCTGCCCCAATCAAGTCCATCAGTGTATCATTTTAGAACTCCTTAAAATTTGCTTTTATGTGACGGATGCAATAACGATGGTGGTACAAAGGCTCAGGAAGAACCTCAGGCACGACCTTCTAAAGCCCCTTATGTCGATATGAAATAATGACGATGTTTGTCATGCCCATCAGTACATGATCCCTCAGTTCCATTAAGAACCATTTCCAATTGTCTCCATCTTCCTTCCTGACAAGCCCGAATGCTAGAGGAAATAACCCATTGTTTTTATCTGTAGTCGTTGCAGTCATAAGAGCATCAGGATATCTGTTATACAAGTGAGTGGCATCAACACCAATTACAGGGATGCAATGTTGAAACCCCGCTATAGACGGCCCAACAAAACAACCGCGTAAATCTCCTACATATGCCACCATCTGCACGATGTACTTCATCCTCCTCTAAGCGGTGGTAGGTGTCAGGATTCACTTCTTGCACAGCCCTTAGGTACATTGGTAACAATTTATATGAATCCACTCAATCCCCATAAATAGCCTTGATTGCCATATTCCATGCTGCCCATGCTTTCTTATATGTCAACATGATACTTCTCCTTCATTCTTTCTATAATATCCCCTACTGTGAGAGTTAATTCGACTTGGATAGCGGACATTATGACCTTCAAAATAAAGGAGGTATTGCACTGCCTATGATCTGTGCTAAGCTAGGCATTCCGACATGTGTAGTCACCTTTGTACGTCTTCAATTTAAAGTACCCACCACCCCTTTTTATTGAGCCATGAACTCTCCAAGGGCAAGTGCTATCAATGCACTTTACTGTATACTCTGACAAATTTGTTCGTACAACCTTGTATTAGACATGATTTGAATGGAAAACTCTTGCAAGGCTATAACAAATGCTTCTTTATTCTCAAAGATGCGGCCAACATATAACTCATCTTCATTTTGTTGGCTCATATCCATTGTAGAATTAACTGCCGCATCTATCTCTTCATCTGTGATGTGTGCATAGAGTAGCTCCACTTCATAGTATGGCAGTTCTTCATCATCCACGTTCATATCATTTGCAGCAATAACATTGTCTACCGCATCATCCCCCTAGCTGTCAACTATCTGTTGAGCACTTTCTTCACCTCTAACCCCTTCTTCATTCATATCAGAATCTTCTCCACTTACTTCGTCAATATTATCTTCACTTTCATTAGCTTCATTTTCAGCAATATCTTCATCGTGGACATATGCCCCCCTACATATAAACATAGCATATGTATTAAATTTCATATGCCTAAAAATGTTATATTCATTTATGAATATATATTTCACCTTTGATTGGATGGTCCAACATCGGTATGACCAACATATGTGTAGGGGTAATGAATGCCCATCGAACTTTGAGTTCCATACCATGCACCGCCTTGAGACATTTGAAAGCTAAATGGCTTGTGTGCATGCATTGTGGACCTTCCATATTACACACAAAATTCAAAATTTAGCTAAACATATTTTATTAATAATTATAAGATTCAAAACATATTCACAACTTAATAAACCTTACCTCCAATTAAGTCTACTTCCATCGTAAATAGGGGCAGACGACTTATGACGTTCATTTGAAGCTAATGTCATAGATAAATTTCCTTCTTCTTCGTCATCCACCAGTATTTACATATGCCTTTAATTGTTCACATTTCTATCTGAGCTTCTGTGTGAGCTCCTATGCAAGCTCCTATGTGAACTACTTCGCCTTTCACTAGGCACTCGGGCCTCTTTTTCGAGAAATAACTCAAAAAGAAATTAGGTGTCGCAAGTGGTGAAACATAAAACCCATTGATGCATCATCATTTATGAATATTAGTGTCATTCTCGATCTATTTGAAGGAATATTACATTTGATAATAATTTTTCATCTTCTTCGATCCCACCAAACCTTGCTTGCTACTTGCATCTCAAATTCATCATATGTAGATGGTTTCTTAATTAATAATCCTTCAATGCATCCGTCATAGTTAAGTAAAAAATTAACAATTTCTTCTACCATCTCTATTTACTTAATTCATAAATAATAGATTAAATTAATATTAGATTAAGCCACATGGACCAAAAGTCTAAATCAAAATAAACTACATAAGTAGATAAATAATCGTTTCACAGCAACCTAAATGTATCTATAAAAGAAGTAAAAAAAATATTAAACTTCTTCAAAGATTACATCTACCCTACTGATAAAAATATTAAATTATTACTAACAATAACTCTATATAAAAACAAAACTTCACTAGGATGCATGATATGGTTCATGATCTCGCAATTAAATAATAGTTAACTTGGATTATTCAATTTTGACTTTATGATTATGCTTCTCGTATATCTTATTTGTTTCTTGCAACAAATTATAAAGAGCTATTTTTTTAGATTTAATTAATTTTCTACTTTTTTTTCTTGGAACTGGAAGAGGAGCAATTCAATGAAGCAAATAGGAATGAAAACTAGAACATAACAAGGAAATATTTATCCCACTAGATGGTCAAACCCAATAATGCAGCCTTGCAAAGTAAGGTGAAGATCAAATTTATTAGAACCCAAATAAAGATCAAAATTTGATTATTATAAGAAACTATGAGCAATTAGAGGGGTGTTGGCGGCAAGTGATGGAGGATAGAAATCATGGATTCTCTAAAATAGACATAAAATTATGCAACTGCTGGTTTACTACCCAATTGCTGAGAAAAAAACCGAAGAAACACATAGAAGTAGAATTCCTCAAATATCAAAATCTAATTAAATATATCTATTTCTAACCAAGCATCTTCCTAAAAGGGATGGATGGGAAGGAGAGGAGGGAGATGGGGCAATCGGGTGAATGAGGCTGGGCAATTGGAGGTAGGAAGGAGGAAAAGTAGCATGTGGGGCAGAGTAAGAAAGAGGGCAGCCCGCAGCCAGGCGGCCCAAATTTGGCAGCATTGGGATGAGAGGCAGAGGGAAACTGAGAAGAGAGGGGGAAGAGCAGCTACCTGATGGAGGTGGAGGAGGGCGACGATGGATCTGTTGGCAGAAATTGCATAGTGGTGGCAGTGGGCAGAAATAGCACGATGGCAAGGTGGATTGTGCACAGAAGGACCGATCTGGTGGGGAAAAGCAAAGGCGGGTTAAAAAAGATGACGATTTCATCCTTTAAAAGGACGAAATTGACTTAAGTTGATTTCATCTTTTAAAAGGACAAACCTTCTAAAGGACGAAAAGGTAGATTCAATTTCGTCCTTTAGAAAAATGAAATCAACTTAAACCCAATTTTATTATCTAAAAAATTAAAAAAAAAAATGATGCAGACGCTAATTACTTGGCTGGTGCCTATACATGGTAAAAAGAAATATTATTTTTAAAAATATTTTTTAAAGTGATTCAAAATAATAATAATTATTTTTAATTATTTTTTAAATAATTTTTTTTAAATTTTAACGAATAGGTTGAGGTAAAGAAGATACGGGAATTAGAGTATGAATAGCCACTATTTTTTTCTTCTAATTATTATAAAAAAACCTCCGCCTCTTCCAGCTCTTGAAATGGAATTGTGACGGCTGGGTTACGTTGTTTGAGTGAATTCACCGTTCCCCCAAAACCCTCGAGAAAAAAAAGACGAATTCACCATCGTCTCGTCTTCTCTAAGTACTCTATCTGGCTAGGGTTTATGTCGTGGTCTGGTGCACCAGGCCAGGCAGCGTCCGGTGAGCGACGCCCGAGTGAGTAGAAGCGGAGCAAAGCCAGCGACTTGTTATCCACCGAGGTGTCAAAAGTCGATTACGGAACAGCCGGGAAGCTGGGAATTTCCTATCTGCTGCCGTAAGGTATTCCCGCTTCCCCCTTTGGTCCTTCGATGATTGATTTGGTTATTTGCGAAAAGTGATTGGCATAGGCACGGGACGTAAGCTCTTCACCTTCCTTCCCTCTAGGGACTGCGATTGATTCTTCCTATGCGTGAATGCCCTAAACCCTTATAACCTAGGCCTCCTTATTTTTCCCTGTTTCTCTCAATTTATCTGTACAAGAAGGAATTCGATCAAATATAGGGAGAGAATGGGAAAATCTGGAGGCAGAAGAAGAAAAGTTGGAAACTTTGCCGCCACCGCTACCACGGATGGGCATCAGCCCGTCTCCTCTGCAGTGGTCAATAACAGCGTAATTGCCCTGGATTCGTCTATGCTCCTGAAAAGAGCCCATGATTTCAAAGAAGAGGGCAACCATTTATTCCAGTCCAAGGATTACGCAGGAGCTCTCCAGAAATATGATGATGCCCTTAAACTCACCCCGAAAACCCATCCTGACCGGGCTGTCTTCCACAGCAACCGCGCCGCTTGCCTCATGCAGATGAAGCCTGTTGATTACAATGCCGTCGTATCCGAGTGCTCCCTCGCCCTCCAGGTACAGCCCCGCTTTGGCCGTGCCCTCCTGCGCCGCGCCCGGGCCTTGGAGGCCCTTACCAAGTTTGATCTAGCCTCTCAGGATGTGCAGGCCCTCCTTGCCGCTGACCCCAACCACCATGACGCCCTTGAGATAGCTCGCCGTCTCCGCGTTGCACTTGGCCCCCGCCATGAGGCGCAGCAGGACTTGCAAAGCCGACCCTCCCCTGCTGCTCTTGGTGCCTCTGCCGTACGCGGGGCTCCCATTGCTGGGCTAGGCCCCTGCTTGCCTGCCCGCCCTGTCCCCAAAAGGCCGACGCATGTGCCCACACCCAATTATGCCAAGCCCGAAAGTCTACTTGCAACTGCCGAAGTTCAACAGCAGCTGCCGTTTTCACCTCCCAAAACTGTTTCATCTCTATCCAGTAACTCGTCAGAGTCTCCCAAGGATAGCAGCAATACACCAAAGGATGATAGCAATGCCCCCAGGGATGGGTTTTTCTCAAATCCAACTCAATATGGTGCCAGGACTTCTTCGATTTCATTGGACGGGCTCTGGAGGCCACTCAAACTTGTTTATGGCCATGACATTAGGCTCGCCCGAATGCCTTTAAACTGCAGCTTCCGGCATTTGAGAGAAATTGTAGCAAAGCGATTTCCGTCATCAAAATCTATTTTGATCAAGTACAAGGACATGGATGGTGATCTGGTAACCATTACCGGAACAGATGAACTTAGATTAGCTCAATTATGTGTGGACAGTCATGACCTGGAGGAGAAGCTTGTAGATTCCAAGCTAGAGAAAAAAGGCTCACTTGGACTTTTGAGGTTGCATGTCGTGGAAGTTGAACCTGAGCAAGAGCCACTTTTGATTGAAGAAGAGGACAAAGTAACTATGGTAGAGGATGCGGACATCAAGGTCGAAGCGAATGGTTCCCATTCTGTTGCACAGGAATCTTTGCACAGAGGAGTCGATACAGATATTATGAATGGGTCGAGGGCTGATGGGAAAGGCCAGATAGAAAAAGTTGGGAACAATACTAACGTCAGTGTGGATTGCAAGGAAGTTGAGATGGATGATTGGCTATTTGAGTTCGCTCAGCTGTTCCGGACCCATGTGGGGATCGACCCAGATGCCCATGTAGACTTACACGAGCTTGGAATGGAGCTCTGTTCTGATGCATTAGAAGAAACAGTCACAAGTGAAGAAGCTCAAAGCCTTTTCGAAATGGCTGCTTCAAAATTTCAGGAGGTTGCAGCCTTGGCTTTCTTCAATTGGGGCAATGTGCACATGTGTGCGGCTAGGAAGCGTATACCACTAGATGATTCTTCATCAAAGGAGTTGATAGCCAAACAGCTTCGAGCTGCCTACGACTGGGTACAGGAAAGGTATGCCCTTGCCGGACTCAAGTATGAAGAGGCCCTCCGGATTAAACCAGACTTTTATGAGGGGCTACTTGCATTAGGACAGCAGCATTTCGAAACTGCCAAACTTCAGTGGTCCTTTGCTTTAGCGAGTAAGGTAGACTTTACAAGTTGGGATTACATGGAAACGATAAAGCTTTTTGATAGCGCAGAGGAGAAGATGAAGACAGCCACTGAAATGTGGGAGAAGTTAGAAGAGCAGAGGATAAAGGATCTTAAAGATCCAAGTGCGAGCAAGGACGAGTTATTAAAACGGAGGAAAAGACCTGCTGTTGGTGCCGATAGTCAGCGTTTGGGAGATGGACTGGAGCTCTCTCCTGAGGAAGCGGCAGAGCAAGCAGCTGCCATGAGATCCCAGATACATCTCTTTTGGGGTAACATGCTTTTTGAACGGTCACAGGTGGAATTTAGGCTGGGTTTAGGCGGTTGGAAAACGAATCTCGATGCAGCGATTGTCAGATTTAGGCTTGCTGGGGCATCTGAAGCTGATGTTTCAGTGGTTCTTAAGAACCATGCATCAACTGGACTTGGAGTATGCGATGACCTGAAACCTACCACAGGTTCTATTGCTGATGCTGCTGAATAGACCGTGTGTGAGTGGGCATTTTAAGTGGCCGGTTGGATAAAAAGAAGACTTCTAGACCTGTTAATGTATTGTTGAAGGAAATTTGGCACGACCAGATAGCTGGCTTTTGACACAGTATTCGACTTCGGATTAGGAATACGAAGGTGAGTGGTGTTCTTGCGGCCTTAACGCTATCTGTAACTCTATTTGTTTGTTGCTGTGTTTTTTTTTTAATCGAGTTTGTATGCATTGTTAAGACTTCCATGAATCTTTAATTGCAATCCGTTTTAAGTAAAAGCATCTCCTACGTATTGCTGGTGCCCTCTGAGAAGTAGAGTATGGAAAACCTTAATGAACAGTCTTGAATGTTAAATAGTACTCCCTTTGGCCAGATTAAATAGTAGTACTCCCTTTGTCCTAGATTAATAAATAGCTCCAATAGATTTCTCAAAATGAATTAATTTTAGTTCATTCTAAAAAATAAAATAAAGCTATTAATTTAGGCAGAAGGGAGTATGGAGGAGCCTTTTAAATGTATGGTTTTAGTATATTTGGAAGACATGCTAGGTACTCTGATTGGCCTGCATGCCCTCAACAAGTACATCGGTAGCATGGGGCTTGCAAAAATGCACATTGGCCATGTCCATTAGTGGCCACCATGCTTCCGATCTGCACAGAGATGTATATGGGCTGTTTAGTGCGCTTAATAAGCATTTCTCAAATTGGAAATGGTGGTCTACATTGTTGTTTTTGGTATAGTGCGCTGAATTAGCATTTCTCAAATTGGAAATGGTGGTCTACATTGTTGTTTTTGGTAATTTTATTTTTTTTCTATTAGGAACTTTTCATTAAACATATAAAACATACAATTAGAACTTGCAACAAACATGATGGCTATTGACGAGCCAAACATTACACATTGTCTCACATAAACCACAGGTAAAAACCATTTAACTACCCTGCACTCAAAGCATAATAGGGTGTTTGGTTGTAACTTCCATTTTGTAGCAACTTCGCTCACAATTTTAATGCTTACTTGTTTGGCAAAATTCACATTTTCATAAGTGGAGAAGTAACCAAACACCCTACTAAATAACTTAGTGTGAGAGACAGATTGAAGACCACACATTCCATCTTGAGGTCCTACTACCCCTCTCGACGTGGGCTACCAACGTTCAGCCAGGGTTTTGGAATTGTTGGAAAGGCCATCTCAAGGGGTCCATCAACCAATACAAGGCCCCTAGTGTGTCAACTCCACCCCAGTTGTGGAGTTGTTGGACGCACGTGTTAGTCTCGGCTTATTTTAGCCCCGCCCAGCCCAAGTGGACCCAGTAAGGAAGACCTGAATTGGACCCATTTAGCTTTGTTGTATGACTCCTGTTAGCATGGGACCTACTTAGAATGACCTGTGTAGACCATGCTCATTTGTTACCCCTTTTCATGTTTAGTTTTCCCTTGTAATCTGTAATCTGTATGAGACAATTGTTCCCCCCTTTTCATGAAAAGGGGGATCAAATATCCTATTAGCATGGGACCCACTTAAGAGTTTAAGATTCAGGTAAGTCTAAACACTTCTTTGTTATATTTTGTGAAGCTATTTCGCGTATGAAGGTGGATCCTTGGTAAATGAATAATCATAGTTTAAAACCATGACTTGTCCACACCGCACATGGTGTAAAATTCTATATTTATACTTGTGTTGATCTTGAGGTCTGGCCGTCAGAGGATTCAAGTTCTTGTCCTTGAGAATAAGTGCTTATCTAATTCATCATTATGGTATATTCCACTCACTTAGATAACCATATGCTTTCCTTCTTCCTAAGAAGAGAATAGAAAGGGAAAAGAACACTCAATATGTATTTGAATGTGTTATTGGGCAGTGTTTTGGCAACACAAATTAGTTTCAGCATAAATTGCATTCACATTAATGAACTGGGTGACTAAAAATATTCAGTCTACATAGGCCTCAACGTGATATACCAAAACGGGATTGGCTTTTGTTGTCACAAAAACTCATTGTTAAAGAAGAAAGTTGCATGTCAGTGGCATGTGATTGCACGACTCAATGTAGATGGGTGATTTTACTGCGGCAACCACTCTCTTACTAGAATTCAAAAGTAGATACAAAAACGAAAAGTTGGTCACATTTGAGTGCCATTCTTCATGTTAATTTAGTGGGTGGATGATTTTGTTACCTTCAGTGAGAGGAAGACAGTAGAAATGAATAGAATGATCTTATTATGTATCATAATAATTAAGAAAGTGGGGTTAAAATACACTTTTAAGTGAATGATAATCACATATATGAATTAGTTAAAGGGAATAAATAGTCTTAAATTGCCTAAAAAATAGAGATATTATTGATATATAAGGTATAAGTCTAGCCTTTCAAGTTAAGCCCTTGGCCTATTCTGCTTTTGTGAGGGAGATATATATTAGACCCATGTACTTTAATTTGGTTCGGTTTATACGCATGGTTAGCCAGGTCAGGTTAAGTCAATAAGATAATTATTTTTAAGACTAATTCTTTTGGTTTTATCTTAACCTAAAATAGGTCTAATTTTACTTAACCCAAATGTGTTCCTTATCGGGTGGACATGTCGTTTAAATGAGACTAGTCATCTTCAACAGGATTTCTTACATGTTCTATAAAATAGAGAAAATGGTTTTTCTAAATCATCGTTTACTATATATTCTTACCGTTTTATGTTAGAATGATTAAATACATATGCTATGTGAATGTGCTTCTACATTATATGATGTATCGTCTTATCCTAGACGCTCAAGTGATCCTAAGCACAAAGCTACAATGATTTCTAACCTTGTAGCTACAAAAAAAAATCATAATCCTAATTAGTTTAGAATTGATTTTTACCAGATATTTTTGTCATGCTATACTTATATTGCCCTATCAAGAAATTTTTAATTAATTTAGAATTCAAGAGACTTAAAATATTATAATAATTTTTTTAATAAGTATAACCTTGTATCCACAAAAAAATTATGGATTATATAGTTCTAATTTGTTTAGAACTGGTTTTTGTCATGCTATGCATATATTACTTTTTTTTTTAAAAATCTTATTTAATTTAGAATTCAAGGGACTAAAATATTATAGTGATTTTTTGAATAACTATAATCTTGTAGCCGTATACAAAATATGGATTCCATAGTCCTAATCGGCTTAGAACAAATTTTTGCCATGTTATACCTCTATTTCCCTCTTAAAAAAAACTCTTAATTTAAAATTTAAGAGACCTAAAATATTAAAATAATTTCTCAAATAAGTATAATCTTATAGCCATATAAAAAATATGGATTTCATAGTCCTAATTGGTTTAGAATTTATTAAAGTGTGAAGGAGGGTTAAGATTTTTGTCCTAGAAATCCTAAACGACCGTACTATTATTAAAGTGAATAGGGGGAAGAAATTTTCATAAAAGTCTTAAATTGTAAGATCTCTAATTTTATTTTGATTTAATTCCTTTTAATTGTGTGAATTTGTGTGGTTTTGCTTATTTGTTGGTTTAATTTAATTTTAGGGATATGGGTTAGTTAATTATGACTTTAATAAGGTTTAATTTTATGTTTATAAGTTTTAGTGTCAAACTTGATTTATTTATTTTTTACTAATTTAATAGTATTTTATCTTATTTTTTATAATTATGAGCGCAAACCCTGCCGTGAGCCCGACGTCCATGTTAGACGTCATGCTACCCATTTGACCCTCTAACCTTCTATTATTTTATTTTAGTAGGTTTGAGTATGTTTAAATTTATTTTTGGGCAAAAATAACCTTAATTAGCCACTTAGGGCGTTTTGACCTATTATTCAACCCAACATTTTATTTACCTAGCCTAAAACCTTTACTATTTTAAGAAAATCCTAGCCTATTTGCTAAATGAGGAAGGGTAGGGCGTTTTGACCTATTATTCAACCCAACATTTTATTTACCTAGCTTAAAACCTTTACTATTTTAAGAAAATCCTAGCCTATTTGCTAAATGAGGAAGGGCTGTGTTAGAGTGAAGGAACTGATCTACCCCTATTTCTCAAAAGAGAACTTGGATTAAGGTGCTCTTTCTTGCCCTAATCACTCATAATCTTTCAATTTCGGTCTTAATTATTCATATCTTCATTACCCCATCCTGATTTTATTTTTCTTCTATTAAAAATATTATTTTTAATTTTAATTTAGAACCATAATTAGGTAATTTTTATTTTTAACCTAATGATATCGTAGATCTATTTATTTTCAAGTTGATTTGAGTCTATTAGCTCATTTTAATTACATTTTAACTAAAGCCCTAATTTTAAGTAGGATTTATTGAGGATTAAAACTCTTTCGTAGATTCAAAGGCTTTATAGAGGTAAGAGAGTTTTACCTAGTGTGATTTTTTTTATACGAATGCATAATTGTAGATTTATTTGAGCTCTTTGTGCATTTTGAGGTTTGATGGTAATTTGTTAAAAAATGTAATTTGTGATTATTTTTTTGTGATTAAGTATGAAAATGATTAGATCTATCATGCTTTAGGGTTAAATTTTGATTATATGATGTTTTATAGTGACTTTTGAATTTATATATAATTTTAAAATATTTTTTGTTTGAATTTTGAAAGGTTGAAGACAAACCAAAAAAGTGAATAGTTTCGGCCAATTGAATGGGCTAATAGCCCATTTGATACTGCTATTTGAATGGCTATACAACCTGTTCTGACCATTCAAAATGGTTGTCTAGCCATTCCCCTACCATGGCGTTCAAACGACTATACTGTAGTTTGTGAGTTTGGCTTATTTGTGTGGATTTTCGGCCATTTATTGTTCTCTCCTCATAAATTTAATTATTTATAACTATGATAAATTAGAATTACTTATAAATGCCACTATAATTACATGTGAACACTCTTTGAATTATGATTTTGCTTAAGCATATATATGATTATACTTGTTTAGGTTTAACATGATGTTATACTTGTCTTGAATCCGTATTTAGATGATTTTTTTGTATTTACTTCATGATTTCAGTAAGATATGACTATGATAAAATTATGGATGTTTGCATTTATAACATTGATTGTAGGTTATTCGTAGTCCACATATTTTAGCCTAGGTATGAACACTACTACGCATGTACTCTCTTGCATAGACATGATTTTATTTGATATAAATAGACCATATTTTATGCATATGTGGACTAATTAGAATATGTTTACCTATACTTGTACTCATTTATTATTTGTTCATGTATATATCATGTTGCATGCATCATCAAAATGATTTATAAATGAAGATTAATTATAATTAATTGTGATTAATTAATTGGATACAATTAGATGTCATTCGTAGTTGGATTAATATCTTGGAGGCTTATTGAATCAGTTTTACTTCCGAAAGGACAGAGTTTTAGTTTTGTGTTGCTTTGAGCATGTGTTGCCTCCCCATGTTGAGATGAGCGGATTGCTATATGAGTTAAAATTGATGAGTTTTCCATGTGCACCAGCTTACCAGGTTGCTCTAGTTTTTCTTTTTAGGAATTTAGACTTTCTCTGCAATGTTTGTCTTGGGTGAGTAGGAATTGCTATAGTTCTTTTCTAGGAATTCGGACCTTCCCGACAAGGATTGTCCTAAGTGAACATGGGGTACATTTCTAGTTAGGGAACTTACCCAAACCACTATAGTTTTTCTTTCTAAGAATTCAAACTTTCCTCTCAAGGGATTATGTTGGGCATGGGGGTTTGATTGATTTTCTCAATTGCGAGACATTTACCTAATGAATGTTGCATGTGTATGGGATATAATGCTCATTAATACAGGTTGTGTAGGAACAATGATGCTTATGTTACACATGTGATTATGAAATTGATTTACATGAACATATAGGATGATATATATTTGATACATTTCATTTTGAAGGTGAATGTATATATTGAGATATGATTATGCATGATATGAATATTGAGAATTGATTAATGTAAGAAGTAATTGTCATAATGAGATTCACATGATTACATATGATGTGTATATGTTTTATGAACTATGGATAAACCTATGATGCACAAGTGACATAATTATGTGTTTATGGAATGTGGATTACATCAAGATGCATCGGTGGCATGATTATATGATTATGGAATATTTTTTTATCATGATGTGCATGTAGCATAAATATGTCTATGGATTGTGAGTTATGACATGATGTACAAATGTCATGATTATGTAATAGAATGTGAATTATCTTATGATATATAAGTTTAAAGTATGAATATATGATGCATATTTAGATTGAGAATGTATGTGATATTTTCATGAGTTTACTTTTCATATTAAAAACTGTTGTTAAGCTAAGCTAACACCTGTTTGCTTGTGGTGTTGTTTTGGGGTTGTATGTTATGCCATGAAGGTGCTTTAGATGGGCTCTACATTGAGTATAGGGATGGTTGTCATGCCCCGGTACCGCTCGACCCAAGTCGAACCTGGTCCAAGGGCCGGTCAAGCACGCGGGGGCGACAAAATTAAAGAGATTAACAGATAGCGGAAGACTTGCCCTCCTACGTGCGATTTAACTAGCGGAGTTACTCACCACATAACCTTTGAGTAAGAGTAACAAGTAAAATAAAAGAGGACTTTAATTCTGAACTAGTCTACAAATCTTATACCCACATACTTAGAATCCTGAGCCAACACACATGACTCAAATCAAGGTCTTAAACAGATCTAAAAACATAATATAAACACAAGTCTGAAAATAAGAACCACCATACATGATGTTCTATCATCATAACAGAGTAGTCAGAAAAAGTTAAAAACATCTAGAGGCATCCACACCTAATCTCATGCTCTCCTCGATTGTTCCTTATACATAGGGTCTTGCCCGACTACTTGTCTAACCATGCAGCCCCAAAACAGAAATAAAGAAAGTGGGGTGAGTAAAACTCAGTAAGGTTTGAATACGGTGTGATAATAAGAAAACCATCACAACATGGTAATATAGCAATTCAGATTCATAATCGACATGGTATACCCTTTTCTGATCATTCCTTTGCTAAACCCTTATTTATCCATAAATATAAAAGCTATCATGCATATGACACACCTATCAAATTAGAGAAATAAATAATCATATCATGACTTAGCATCATACTGCATAAGTAATGATCCTCATCTAATCAAATCAAGCATAATTTTACCATAAACTGCATGAGAAGTGTCTTTTACACTAGGGGTGTTCACGGACAAATACGGATGCAGACAGAGGCATGTCCGCGTTCGTCCCCCAATTCATTATATATGGTCTGCGTTCGTCCATGTTTGCTAATGTCTGAAGCATCTATTGTCCAAGTCCGTTCATCACGGACATAGACGGATACGGACGGACGCGGACAATTAGGCCAAATTCTTATTTAACATGTACAATCTTTATGTAGCATGTTAGGACAGTTTTAACATGCTACATAAAGATTGTAGCATGTTAGAACCTGCAAATATCACCAATGGTATCAGAAGATCGTACCCAGGGATTAACAACAAAAAAGAATTTAATGGAATCTCAATGTAGATAATACTTCTCATAATACTACGACAAAATATACTAAGGATCATCATCTCTCCCTACAGTAACTATTTTATTTCAGCTTTAAGAATCAAAGCATGAGAAGCAAAATATGAATGTTACGAAACCATGGGTAATTTCTTTGTTCTTTATAATATAACTATAATTTCTTAATCCTCTTGAATAGAAACGAAAGATTAATGAAATTAGAGGGAAGCGCAAGTGATGAGAGAAACACAGATTAAACTAATTGGACACATTTTCGCGTTTTGCCTTCTAAAATAGAATTTAGAAATATTTTTTAAGCTCTGATTTTGCCAAAAAAAAACCTAGAACAAAGCATATTTACAAATTAAAGATCGAACTATGAGTACAAATCTATCAATCCATGAAAAACAACAACTGTTGCTACCTTTGAATATGAATATAAGCTAGTTAGTTACCCAAAATTCTCTACATCATATGTTGAATGAAATTTAAGTTTTATAAGATCCATCTTTTCTTGAGAAAATCTGACATATGCTGACATATGCCTCTGTGCAAAAAGTGAACATCTAATTAACTTTTCCAAGCAGCTATTTTCCTAATCCAACATCCTGATTTAACCCTTCTAAACATGTTCCAAATGCTACTACAAGCACTCCTTTGAATTGCGGCAATTGTCAGGTGCCGCAATTCATGTTCAATGGCTGGCTTCCTCGATAGACACACGTTTTGCTCAAGATTTTCCATGTGTTTACCTTGCTAGCTTACGAACATGATGACAGTCGAATAGACCAGAACAAGAAATCAAATGAGAAAAGAGAAAACCATCAATAAAAAAACTCCGAATTCCGCCATGAATCCATCTGAAACTCCAAAAGAAACACCGACCCACTATTCAAAATCACAAGCAAAGTAAACTTTTGTAGCAAAATGAGAAGCTTCCGAATGGCAGAAAGAACACTCGCCTATGTAGAGTGGCCGGCCAACAGCGGAAGACTTGGTAGAGGAGGTGGCGCACATAAAATTCAAAACTTTACAATAGATCTACACCATGCATGGAATAAACTAACAACAATTAGCAATATCAACATGTATATGATCTAATCATGTATATGAATATAAATATTGGAAAGATACACATTGACTTGGGCTTGATCCAGCCCTAGCACGCCCTTCAAATCAGCCTTCTCACATCAATAGCAAGATTAAGAAGAAGGGATTAAGATTTACCTCTCTAATGTGCAGATCTCTCAATACCGTGCTTGGATTGATGAATAAACTCAGCAAGATCAGCCCAAGATATCAGCCTTCACAGCCCAGCCTAGGAAGAGATCCCTCTTCCTCTTTCAGCCCGCCAAACACACCTTTTTGGAGGGAGAGGGAGGGCGGCCAGCAGCTTTTCTCAAAGAAAATGCAGGCCACACCAATGGAGGATCCAAGGGAGAGAAAAGAGAGAGTGAGGGGGTGAGAGAGATCTCACAATTGGGAAGATGATCCAATTCAAGGGGGTGGGGCACCCCAAGCAAATATGGCATGAAATAAAAATCCACTTCATTCTCTTTTAATTCACTCCCTTAGTAACCCCCCCTTCCTTATTTAGGTGGTGTTTGAAATTGGCTCTCAAATGGGCTTTTGAGTGGGCTGAACCAAATGGGTCAACCTACTTCAATTCTTCTCGGTTTAACTAGAGGGTCTAACACAACAGGAGCGGGCTCTGTCACACAGAGCCCGCGGAGGCCTAGACCCCCTGCACACGGCCAAGCCCGCGACAAGGTCGACCCCTGGCTAAACATGCGGGTCCCACCCTCATCACACAATTCGCGCGTCTGGGCCCCACAATGTGTAAATGCACACCTAGATGTATGTCTAGTGTATGTGTGTGACATGTGTGGGTCCCACTTGAATTATGTGTAACGAAGGTACATGTGGGGTCGGCGCGACCGCCCCCACCACCCTTGGACCCCGTGGCCCGTACCGGCTCACCCGAACTGCAACACCGTTGGACCAAACCGGGCCCGAGCCCATACCATGGTCCAACAGCCTGCAGGAGACAACTATGAGGAAGAGGAATCACCTCCTCAACACCACCAGTTAGGTTGGGGAGGGGGAGAGAAATTGTTGCCCCACGATCCAGACGAGAAACGGTCACGATCTAGATGGAAGCCTTGTTAAATTTATAGGTGTTAACTTCTATTGATTTTTTGAGAGGCAGAGCAGGGGGACGACGCTCTGGCGATCGGCTCATAGTAACTTCACTTTTGTGAATATGTGTTGCCTAAACAAACATTTCAAATTTCAAATTAGGTGGCAGACATGGACATTCGCGGACACGGACAACAGTTTGTCCACGTCTATAGACACTTATAAGGACGGACTAATTTAGTGGTCCGCGTCCGCCCCAGACTAAACAATTTGTCCACTCTATGTATTTATGGTCACAGACGCAGACGGACAAACGGACGTTGGACGTCCATGAACACCCCTATTTTACACACTTTCTAATCATGCAACCATATCACATTAACCTGTATAATAGTGTCTTATTCACACCATTCAGATCATGCATTCATATCACATAAATCTATATAATAGTCTGAATCACACAATTTAGATCGTGTATTTATATCACATCAACCTGCATGAGGAGTATATCTAACACATAATTCAAATCATGCATTCATATAAATCTCATACATTCCATAGCTCATTCACCTACACAACAAGTGTCTAAACTACACTATATCAAGATCATGTATAATAAATCACATCTACATGTGTCACATAATCTCAAATATCCCTACATAACCTGTGTAAATCTGGGCATAATATTGTCTCATATACATGCATTCTCATCAAATGGTAAATGTCTCCATCATGGAGAGGAATACAATCATATCACCCGCTCTCGACATAGTTCGATTTCCTATCCGAAAACCTAAGGTATTGCCCGCTCTGGACACGGTCCGAATTCCATATGAAAAACTAGGGTGTAGGGATAGTCAGCCCCTCTGCTCACTTTGGACAATCTACACGGGAAGTTCGAATTAACTAGAGCAGGTCTGCTCACTCTGGACAGATCAGGCCAAAAATATCCGAATTAACTATAGTATGTTCACTCTAGACATCTCAGCAGCAGGGAGAGTCTGATTTCTTTAGGGGAAACCTAGAACACGTAGTAGCCGATGCACAAAGGCATACCACTATGGATTCTCAAGGTCCAGGTTTGACTGTCTCAATAAATAAATCTCAACCACATTAACAATTCAAATTGACTCAACCCGGGGAGTATACATGTTCCACATAGGAACTCAAATTGAAATCATGTCCTTTCAGACCAGCAAAGTTTCGATTAAGTCAATGATCGATTAATCTGACACGCAATCTCCATCACAAATTCTACACCCTTCCAGTAGCTTAATTCAAACATAAAACACTCCTCATAAATGTTAGAATCATCAATTGGAGCAAAAACACCAAAGTGAGCATCAAAATCCCAAAATAGCAGAATTGTTGTATAGCCGATCGATCGACCACTAGGCCCGATCGATCACCAGTAAGCAGATTGAGCCTTCTTCTTCCTTTCAAAATTCAAAACCGAAACATCATTAAAGAACCCTAAAACGTTCATCTCAAGCCTTATACACCATCAAAATTCAATCAAACATTCTAGAAAGCTAATTGAACCCATTCCAAGGTAAAACCCTAAGAAATCAAGGCAAGAGATTAATATTTCATAAATCTACCATTAAAGCCCAAATCAAGAAAACCCATATAAGTAAAACCATAAAAATCAAGATTTTCACCATAACAAGGCTGAGATTTGAAAACCCATTACCTCTCTACTTGACGTGAGTCGGATTAATTCTTTTATCACATCTGAAACCTTCCAAAAGCAAGATTTTTATGTTAAAACACACCTAAACTCGATTTAGACTTGAAAATCATAAAGTAAACCCTAGATCTAGAGCTTAGGAGACATAAAAATGAATTATTGAAGGTTAGGGTTTGAAATAGAAAAGTAAAATAATGATTAAATGGTTTGAAATCAGATTGAATCAATGGAGGAATATAGATTTAAGAGAAGATTAGGGAAAACCCTGATGATTAAGCATAGATTAGGGAAGAATATACCTCTAATCACTTCCTCTTTGGGCCTAATTGGGGATTAGGCACTAAACACCTTTACACAGCTTATTTCTAATTTGGAAATGGCTCAGCCCTTTTCCTTTTATAAGAGGGAATGAGGTAAATCTAACTAAAACTTGGGGTGGGAATAGATTTTTTAACTAGAATTAGAAAATTTGGCCATTTCCACCAAAATTAGGACCAGAAAAATTCTAGAATTTTTTGTAGTGACTTCCTTCGATGTCTAGGACGTTTTAGACAAAAAATCCCAAATTCGACAGTGGGGCCCATAGGGGTCTCCCCAAACCCTATTGTTGAAAAATATGCAAAAATTTCAAAAATTCTCAAAAATTCATAAATGGTTTGGATTCACTTAAAACTCAAAATATGAAGTTATTTTTCTTTAAAACCTTTGGAAATCACCTTTATTTTTTAAAATCATCAAAATTGATCAAAAACAGCTTAAACCACATAAAAATGATCAAACATAATGAATTTAAACCGGTTCAAGTTCAGGGATCTTACAATGGTGGCAGTCCTTGAGAGATGTTATAGATAATTAGTGTTATGTTAGTTTGGATCTATGTTATGTTTCACTTATACATTTGACTCTACTTCACTCTATGATAACTCTTATTTTTCATAATTATGTGATAACTAGATGATGTGGGTATGAGTGGACTAAGATTGTTAAGTAGTCCTTTATAATTCTCTATTTATTTTTTGCACAAAGGGCTTGTGCACTTATTCCTTTGTATGTTAACCCAAAGTTGGGTTAAGTCTTCAATACTTCAATTTTACTTTGTCGTGTCGCGTACGGACTACTCCTTAGACCTGGTTCAGGTCGGGGGTGGTGTGTGCCAGGGCATGACAGTTGCATCTTTACATAAGAATTTTTTTATGAAGCATAAGACCTAATCTCTATGCACAATGATTAATCTATCATCAATCAAACTACAAATCATGTAAGGACACATAATTTTTATGTGAAAAACTCCAACTAGAGTAAAAAAACCACAACAACCACTCTTGGCCTAGAATCATGCACTAACAAACAAGACTTTATAGGACAAAAGTAAACTACCAATTTCTCATGAAGACTCTTATATAACTCCTTTTTGTTTAGATCCCCCTCTTCTTTTATTGTTGGCTTTCAAGTCATTTCTCCTCAAGTCTTGAAGTTTTTTCTCCTTACTTTGTCTTCGTCTTCTTCTAACCTCTACAATCAAACTTCTCTTGATTATAAGTTTAGCCTTGAGTCTTCAATCTACCATTGAACTTAACTAACATACTTATGTTTTTTTGTGTGAAAAACTCTCTTTTAGTTACATGTCACGTAATCAATCACCATTAAAACTAAACTTAAGCATAATGATGACCTTAAGGAAAAACAACGACAAAATGAATTTTCCTCTTTTCTTTCTCAAATTTTAAGTTTTCCTCTCTTCAATTTCGTGTTTATGTGGCCCTTATATAGTTCATTAAATTAGTTTAGGTTACATAGACATCGATCAAGCAATCACTATTTTAATTAAGGTAAAACTCTTCTAGTGATCGATCTATTGCATGTATCTATCAATCGATTAACTCTTGGCCAAAATTTATACAATCTGATTGAAGGGCCAATCCATCGATGCTTCTAGTACAATCTAAGTGATCGACTGATGTGTACTATTTTTTTACATTTTACCCTAATTTTGTCTTAAACTTTCATAATCACTTTGATTAATTATTCCTAAGTAAAAACTAATTAATTTGTGGACGTGAGTATGTGAAAATAAACTATTTACCTTTGACACTCATTTAGTTTTCAACCTTGTACTTTAAGAACATGTCTATTCCTATTTTTTAAGTCAATTAATTCTAAATTCTGACTCAACCACAACTACATCTAGTCACTCCTAAGACTAAAATGTACACGAAGTTTAAATATTATTTTTATTATCAAAATTAGTCAATTATAATACATATGTCTCATGTTCTTACAATGGTCTCGTGACTAATTTATCCTTCTATCAACTTTCATGAGTTTCATTTTTCTTTAGATGTACTTTCTCCTATCACTTGTGAATACACTATTATACTCTAGACTAATATGCATAATATCCTTATTAGTTAGTTTCTGCCAATAACAATATTATTGAATCAATATAGTAATTTTCTTAATTCAACACCACAATTTGGATGAATTGATACAATAATACAATTTAACCAATATAGCAATAGGGTCAAAAATATACAGTAATATAGTTGAATGAATATAGCAATACAATTGAATCAATACAATAATTTAATTGAATCTAGATAACAATTTGGTTGAATCATGACAACAATATTGTTAAAATAAAAAAGTTATCTGTATCCCTCTCTATTGTCTACAAGCGAGTGTGTCAAACCAAATTTCAAAAGTTCAACTATTCAATTCGGGATTTGGATCAAGCTTCTTCTTAACCAGCTACACACCTTGCCTTCTCACATGTTGGCGTTCCAAAATTACTTGGGTAATGACAGAAAAAAATGTCCCACGATGTAATCGTGAGAGGAGAAGGGAGAAATCTATGAGAAGTCATATGGAAAAATAGCAAATTCAAGAGAAGCCATTTAAAAAAGGTGAAAAAAGAAATGAACTTTTAAGTACGGAGGGCCAGAGAAGAAGAGAAAGATGAAAATAGAGTTACATATATAATAAAAGGGTATTTTTGTGTTATGTCCGTAGTTATGTTCAATTAGATGGTTATGTTAGTAGGATTTACGTTGCTTTTGATTAGTAGTTAGTTAGTTATGTTCTATGTAGCCAGTTGGTTTTTCTTTATGTAGCCCAATGGTCAAGGGCACCTATTTAGGCACTAGCGTTGTAATTAGAATTAATTAATGAAAGATTAGTTTTTCTCTCCTCTCCTGACTTCTCTTCCCCAAACTCTTTCCTCTCTATAAGATCACACTTGCAACTAGCAAGTGCGACCCCTCTTCTCATCTCCCAATTTTACTCTCTCTCGTCCCTCAAAACCCCCATCCTTCTCATCTATTTCTCTCTCAGATTCAGCCCTCTCTTTCCCAAAATAAATTCATAACAATTTGGTATTAGAGCCAGGTTCCTCACCATGGCGAATGGACAATTTTATGAGAGACAAAATCAGGCACCAAATGCTGAAGAGTCGCCACCATAGCCGGCGGAGGCCCTAGTGGACGCCGCCCCATCCACTGCCTCTAATCCACTGTTTGGTGGCTGGGAACAGATCCTAGCTGCCCTTGCCGCCATCCAAACCCAGGCTGCCGACTCGCAGAGGGCTTTTCTATAGGAATTGCGAGCAGACCTTCGTTCATCGGCAGACTGTTAGCAAGTGACGCTGGATCAAATCCAAAAAGACCAAGCGGCTTGCTTGGTTGCCTTCACCACGAGTCCAGTCCCAATTCCACCATCGGGTGTGCCTCCTCCACCGGCGTATCGACCCCATGGGAAGGGTATCCTCGAATGACCTTTTCCACTCGGGTCAGGCCGAGGAGCATCTTCTACCATACTAGCATCCACCACGAGCGACGGCTGGGCTCCACCTACTATGGCAGGGCTAAGTCACACCCCTCCCAATGTGACAGCCAGCCATGAACAGACCCAAGTACCATTATGGCAAGACAATGATCTGTACAGCGATGCAGTGGATGAAGGGATGTATGGATCAACCCCTAAGGTGAGCACAATTAGTCTAAATTTTCCTGAGTACTCTGGTGAAGACAATCCCAATGAGTGGGTATCGCGAGCCAATCGTTTCTTATCTTATCAAGGAACACATCCGCATCAACGTGTGCTTTTGGCATCCTTTCACCTTAAAGGGGATGCATTGGTATGGCTTCAATAGCTTGAGTAGTAGGAGGAATTGATCACATGGGACTATTTAGTAGCTGAGCTTTGCACTTGTTTTGGTCCCAATGAGCATGAAGACTTGTACTCCCTCTTGCATAACCTCCATCAGACCTCTTCAATCCATGCCTACCAAATAGACTTTGCGCGGTTGCTGCCCATGTGGATTGGACACCTTCAGCCCTACTTTCTAAATTTGTGAGTGGGCTACGAGAGGACATCCAGGCTGAAGTCTAGAAATTTGAGCCAGCCAACCTTCGCCAGGTGATCCGTCTCGCTTGTATCTAGGAGGAGCACCTCCAGCGACTTTGTAGGGGCAGTTGTGCCTTACTAGTGATCCTGCCTAATCCTATTGCTGCACCACTGACCTCTGGACAACTACAGCACCTTACACTGGCTCAAATGGAAATAGCCACTTCCGTGGTCTCTGTTGTAATTGTGACGAGCATTTTGTGCCTAGCCATAAATGTAAGCGCCCGGGCTCTATTTTGATCATGGAAGAAAACATGGACATTGGTGATAATGTCCCAAGTGAGGAGCCAGAGGATGTTCCCGAGATTTCCATGCATGCATTCGACGGATTTTACAAACCCTGTACATTTCGAGTGGATGGGTACATCAAATAGCAGCCTTTCTTGATTTTTATTGACAGTGGCAACACCCATAACTTTATTAATGACCGGGTGGCTTGCAAGATGGGGTGTTCCATTCAACCATCCACCTCCCTCAATGTGCTCATCGGTGATGGCCGATATTTGCATAGCAAAGGAGTCTTCCCATCCATTCCTTTGGTGATCTGGGTTCATACTTTCCATATTGACTTGTTCTTGCTTCCGACTAAAGGGGCTGATTTTGTGCTTGGGGTACAGCGACTCTGGGATCTTGGGCTTATTACTTGGGATTTCAAGCAGCTGCATATGGATTTTCTCTATGTGTATACTCAGATTCGTTTATTTGGGCAGCAACCATGTACTCTTCATTTGGCTCAGCTTGTGGATTCTCTTTTTATGTTTACTACCAGGGGTTTGTTACTACAATTTTGTATTGACACCTTGCCTAAGTCCGATAGCCTTCTCGCTGATCTAGTCTCTCTGCTGGCTGATTATGATAGAGTTTTTTCAGGAGCCAACCACTTTACCCCCAGCCTACCACCATGATCATCGAATTCATATTCAGCCAGGCTGTCCACCAAAAAATGTCTGCCTGTACAAATACCCTCAGGTGCAGAAAGATGAAATTGAAAAGTTAGTGCAAGAGATGCTCTCTTAAGGACTGATCTGCCCCAACACTAGTCAATTCTCTTCTTCAATACTTCTTGTTCGGAAGAAAGATGGCTCATGGCATTTTTGTTCAATTTATCGTGCTCTTAATGCCATAACCATTAAAGATAAACATCCCATTCTTGTGATCGAAGAACTTTTGGATGAATTAGCAGGGGCTAATATCTTCACTAAGCTGGATTTGCGTTCAGGATACTACCAAATTTGGATGTACCCTCCCGACATTCACAAGATGACTTTTCAGACACATGACGTGCACTATGAGTTTATGGTCATGCCTTTCGGTCTCTCGAATGCTCCCTCTACTTTCTAGAGCTTAATGATTGACATATTTCGGTCTTTTCTTGAGGTGGTTTGTGTTGGTCTTCTTCGATGATATTTCAATCTACAACCACTCCTAGTCAGAACATCTTAAGCATCTTAGGGTGGTATTCTCTACCCTACTCAGTCATGATTTATTTCTAAAAAAATTGAAATGTGCTTTTGGGTTGCCACAGGTTGATTACCTTGGCCATATCATATCCACATCAGGGGTGTCTACAGATCCTTCCAAGATTGAGGCTATTACAAATTGGCCCATTCCCTCAACTATGCGTGCACTCTAGGGGGTTTTGGGCTTGACAGGATATTATAGGCATTTTATTAAGAACTATGGCACATTGGTAGCACCCCTCACTTCCCTTCTAAAAAAAGGGGGTTTCTAGTGGACTTCAGAAGCACAGACATCATTTGATGCTCTTAAACTAACCATGTCAGGAGCCCTGGTCCTTGCATTGCCCAACTTTACTCAGCCTTTTGTAGTTGACTATGATGCATCTTCAGATGGACTGGGTGCAGTACTTATGCAGGGCTACCGACCCATTACTTATTTCTCAAAAGCCATCTCGGGTTGTACAACACAGCTCTCTACTTATGAACTGGAGATGTTAGCAATTGTTCATGTAGTTACAAAGTGCAAGCCTTATCTCTTAGGGTGAAATTTTTTAATCCAGACAGATCATCATAGCCATTGTTGTTTCTTGGATCAACATGTTGCATCTTCTTCTCAACAACGATGGGTTTCTAAACTCCTAGGGTATGATTATGACTTGATTTACAAGAAAGGTAGTGGCAATCAGGCCATAGATGCACTATCTCGTCAGTCAGAGAGTTCTTGTCTTTCCACTTTGTCACTGCCCACTTTTCCCTTCTTGGCAGATTTGATTAAGTCCTACGAGCATGACACAAAGACTGCTAACCTCATCTCTCAGCTGCGTGCTGATCCATTGTGCTCACCGCCTTTTATTTTGCAAGGTGATTTACTCCTATGGAGAGACTGCTTATAGGTTCCCACAATTACTCAGTTGCGGCAGCAACTTCTCCATCACTTTCATTCCTTTCCTATTGTAGGCCATGAGGATCATTTCAGAACATATAAGCGGATTTATCAGAGCTGCTATTGGAAGGGCCTCAAAAAGGATGTCCATGATTTCGTTGCTTCTTATGATGTATGTCAACAAGCCAAAACCCTTACTTCCTCACAAGCTGGGTTGCTCCAGCCTCTTCCAATTCCGGAGAACATTTGGGAAGATATCTCTATGAACTTCATTGAGGGGTTACCACTTGTTTATGGAAAAAGTGTTATTTTTATGGTCATTGATCGTTTATCGAAGTATGCACATTTCTCACCATTGGGGCACCCAAACACTGTTGGCCATGTGGAAGAGGTTTTCATGAGAGATGTTGCAAAGCTCCATGGCATGTCTCATTTTATAGTCTCTGACATCGAATCAATTTTCTTATCTAAATTTTGGAGCAGTTTACCATCCTTAAACAGATGGACAGATGGAGGTCCTTAACCGCTGCCTTGAGTAGTATTTGCGCTATTTTGTAGGAGATCATCCTCGCCATTGGCTGTCACTTCTTCCATGGGCTGAATGGTCAAATAATACGGCTTACCATACATCACTTGGCTTGACTCTATTTCAGGTGGTTTATGGGCGACCTCCTCCCACTATTCTTTCTTATCTGCCACATCATTCATCTATGGGAGCTGTGGACCAGTCATTGCAAGAGCGTGATGAAGTCCTTCAAACTCTCAAATTGAGCCTTAAATCTACCCAAAACATAATGAAGCAAATTTATTACCGCCACCATACGGACTGGGAGTTCATGGTTGGTGATTGGGTCTATGTTCAGCTTCAACCTTATCGTCAACTATCCATCCGTTCAGCCAACCATCACAAGCTTTTGCCCCATTTCCATGGTCCATACTTAGTTGTTGACAAGGTGGGCAAAGTGGCTTACAAGCTCCAACTGCCACCTACTACCCGCATTCACCCAGTATTCCATGTTTCTCGTCTTTGTTGCTTCATGGGGGATCCAACTACTATCACTCCTATTCTGCCACCATCTTCGCTTTCAGATGCTACGCTGGCCATGACTCTAGCTTCTATTCAGGATACTCGATGCATTCTGCGTAAGGGTCGCCTTGTTACTGAAGTCCTTATTACTTGGCAGGATCAGCCTTCCGAGGACGCCACCTGGATTCTTGAAGATGATTTCCTCAGCTAGTTTCCTAAATGGACGCCTTGAGGACAAGTCATTTTTCATGGGTGGTGGGATGTTATGTCTGTAGTTATGTTCAGTTAGGTGGTTATGCTAGTAGGATTTATGTTGCTTTTGATTAGTAGTTAGTTATGTTCTATGTAGCCGTTGGTTTTTCTTTATGTAGCCCAATGGTCCAGGGCACCTATTTAGGCACTAGCATTGTAATTAGAATTAATTAATGAAAGATTAGTTTTTCTCTCCTCTCCCGACTTCTCTTCTCCGAACTCTCTTCTCTCTGTGAGATCGCACTTGCAACAAGCAAGTGTGACCCCTCTTCTCATCTCCCAATTTTACTCTCTCGTCCCTCAAAACCCCCATCCACCTCATCTCTTTCTCTCTCAGATTCAGCCCTCTCATTCCCAAAATAAGATCATAACATTTAGTCCACGTAATTTATCTCTTTTGTCAATATAATTTTATTTTTAAAAAAATAAAGGGATAATTCCTGCTAAGACCTAGAGGTCATTCATATTTACCAATAGGTCTACAGGAAAATTACATTATATATAATAATATAATTTTATTATTGTCTACTTGCGATAATAGTAAATATGGATAACCAATTAGTCTTAATGAGATACTAAGTTGTATAATTTCTCATTTATTATTGTTTAGGCTTTTTATACTGAAATACTCCTTTTTTATTTTTTTAAAAGTAAAGAATTACTTTATGATGGGTTTGGGGGTTTGAGAGGCCATTGGGTTGTCTTATTGGCCACAAATAGTTTCACAGGATACTTTATCATAAGCAAACAATAGTAAATTATATTGTTTTGCACATATACTTTTATTGTGGACCTATTAATAAATTAATTACAGCATTTGTCCTTGTCAGAAGAACCCTAAAAATAAACTAAAATTAAATTAACTTATCTTAAAATTAAATAAAAATATTAATGTGAAATAGAGGGGACTTAATATTTAAAGAAAAGAGTGATATGAAAAAGGGGAAATTATTTAAATAATAATTAAAAAAGAAATAATTACCAAAATAACCCACTTTAGAAAATATTTCCTAAAGTGGTGAAGAATTTCGCTATGTAGGCGCCAGCCATGCACTGGCACCTGCGTTGTTTTTTTAATATTTTAGTTGATTTTGTCCTTCTAAAGGATGAATTTTATAAGGATATATAACTGATTCCGTCCTTCTAAATGATGAAACACTAAAAGGATGAAATTAGCTCTTTAACTGATTTCGTCCTTTGAAAGGACAAAATTAGTGTACTTTGTGAAATTCCAGCACATTAAAGCTTCATACCGGCCTTAAGTCTTCAAAGTATGTTTTTGTCCTTTGAAAGGACGAAATCTGATTCAAATTTATTTTTAATGTTACTTACAAGTGAAATTAACATTTGTCCATGTTCATTCCATACACATTCCACACATCAAGTTTCAATTAGCATCCACACAACAACAAATTTATCAACATCAACTATTATTCACATAACATTAAATTTATCGACATCAATTATCATCTACACAACATACAAATAAGCATAAGATATAAATGTTTATAAAGTATACAAACCTAGCATCACATATGTTAATAAAATGTTTAGTTCAAAATAAACATATGACAAATCCAAAACATTCAATCTCTTCTACTCCTACGTCCTCAACCTCAACCCCGACCCTGATAATGTTGTACTAGCTCCTCATGGTCTGCCTGATCCTCCTGCTCATAGACCAACTGCGCCTCATGGTCCGCCTGCTCTGGCTTAGGCTCTAGCTCTGCATAAGTAATAAATGGCTCAACACGAGTTGGCTGCTATCATCAATAATATAATATCAGATCTGGCTGGGGATAAGCTACATGTGGAGTAACCGAAAATGATGAACAGGGAGGAGAGCTATGTGCTGCTAATGAATATGGAATATCAGGGAATGAATCATGCCTCTGTTGTGTTTGAGCTGCCTTGTCGGTAGGATGATGTCCATGAACATCTGTAATCACTAACTGAAGTAGTGGCAAGCTATGAAGGACATCATCATGTTGTTTGAGCATCGACTAACATGATGCCAATAAGACCTCACCTGAAGTATAGGTGTTAATTGTGTCAGGCAAATGTGCATGCTTACATTGCACTAAATGAAGCTATAAAAAAATAATCTAAAAGTCATGTAATAAATGAGAAATAAGAAAATATTATTATATAATTAACAATGATATACATACCAAAGCTGCCTCAGACACTGTAAGGTCCCTGGATTTTCTACAATTTTCTATGATTTTTCTGCTATTTTTTCTGGTCATTTTCGACGGGAAAATGTGACGCTATGATGTATTCGTATTTATATATACATACCCCATATTTATACATGTAGAGTCGAGTGTGGGGCTTAGTCGCAGGCCGCGGGCCTCGCTGTGCACTTATGACACGAATTTTGGAGCTACAACGCGTAACTGGTGGGTGAATGCGTGTTAGGGACATAGATGTAAATATTGAAATGAATGAATAGTGAAATCACAATTTTTTAAGCCGATCACAGTAAGTTTTTCCGGAGAAACTTATAGACGACGTCCAGAGAGAAAGGAGAGAAACCCAAGCCTATTTCTGGTCGCTCCGTTCTCCCTCCTCCGTAGTCGGATTCCGGCAATTCTTGTCAGGATTTGTTTTGCCTCACCGCCACGAGTCCGTAGGTACCACCTATGACCGCCGCCATGGCCTCTTCGCTCCTCCACAAGGTACCGAACTTTTCTTCGGGTTTTTCTCTCCTTCAATCCCATTTTTGAACTATGGGTGTATGATTTTGACGTCGTTTACGGCTGCCCTCAACTAGACTTATGTTTAGTTAGCTGCTAGGAACCCATAGGTGCTGGCTAGAGCTACCGCCATGCTTTCTTCGCTCCGTGGTGAGCTACCGGCACTTTGGTCGGGTTTTGTTTCTATTTCCATCTCACTGTCCGTGGGATTTTTTGGACGCAGGTGTGTTTCCGGTCATTGTCCGGCCACCGGTAGGACTCCATCCAGCCTACCTCGACCCGGTGTCGGTAGGGGTTTGCCGTTTCTGACCCCACTCCGCCCTATTGTCTTGCTCCGCCATATTAGACGTTTTGGGTGCGTCTCGGGTCATTGCCATCGGCGAGCTGTGGGCTATTTGGCCATCATGGGCTCTGCACCGGCTCGGCGATAGTGAGGGTCAGCCCCACTTGGCCTAATTATATTACCGCTTGGAATGGGGCGCTTGTTGTTTGCCCTATACCGTGCGAGATGCACAGCTGCCCGCACCACGTGTATTAGTTGTGGGTGGCAATCGGCAATGTCGCCGCTTTGATTGGCCACAGCTAGGGCCTTTGCCCTATTGGTTTCTTTTGTGGACCTTGGGCCGCTACCATCCGACCCATCTCCCCCTGGAGTAGCACTTTGTGGCCACGTGTGCAGGTGGCCACGCGTGTGCTTTTGGGTTTAGGCGCCGCATTCGCGCCGCCTGACCATCGGTTGGCTTTGCCACTGAGTGGAGTTGACACATAGCCCTCCTCCACCTCTCCTCTGTCCTTGAGCGTTGCCCCACTCTCTCCACCCGTATGTGGGCCTTTGTTGACATGAAATCGTCGCCATTGGGTGCCGTCCACAGCCGATTTTAACGTCTTATGGCCGACCAAGTACATCTTAGCCACTGGCCGATCTTCAGTGAGTACACCCTCGACTTCTGGTCGCATCGCCACATATGTTGGAACGATATTTCTCCCAGTCGCCCTAGTGTGCCGCCGTGGATCGCGGGTTTTGCCGCATTGACTTCTGACACCCTGTTTGGCCGTGATTGTTTCCGGCACTTCCTAAAATCCTCGGGACAACAGCTCTCTCCACTTGGCAAAGGTTTTGACCGCCAACTCCGTTGCCGACACCGCCACCGTCGTGTTCTCACCATCAAACGTCATGATTACGAGGTAGGGGAGCTTTGAACTCGTAATTTCATGATAGCATGCTTGAATGAGTAGTAGCATGCTAGGATTGCACGATGTGCATATAAGCATGATTATATGGTATGTTTATATACATATGGCATGCACATGTGCTGTAAGTGTGGTTGATGTATGTGTAATACGTGTGCTAAGTATGATTGATATGTATGAGATGTATTCACGTTTTATGGATGTGGATTTTGTATGCGCTAGCGATGGCTAGCGAATATGTTAGTATGCTACGTATGTGTTATGCATGTGCTAGTGATGGCTAGCGTGCATGTTTGAAGTATGTTTGGATTATGCATGTGCTAGTGATGGCTAGCATGCATGTTTGGAGTATGTATGGATTATGCATGTGCTAGTGATGGCTAGTGTGTATGTTTGATGTATGTATGCATGTGCTAGTGATGGCTAGCGTGTATGTTTGATGTATGTATAAATGTGTATGTATGCGCTAGTGATGGCTAGTGAGAATGTTTGTAAGCTACGTATGTATGACCATATGTGTATGTTATACGTATGTGTGATAGACATATGTATGTATGATGGCTATTTGCCTATGCTATGGATATGTGTATGACGGGTGAGGTTTGTCAGACAGTAAGACTGTGCATAATTGTACAAGCATAACGTACAGATTATGAAGTGAAAAGTAAGCATAATAAGTGAGATATAAGTAAGAGGGCGACAACTGGGTTGGCTCTGAGGAGCTACATTTGATGATGGCAGTGTAAGATGATTTGGCCATAAGATGGATGGTGAAGTATGTAAGACTGTAAGGGTTTGATGTACAATGTGTTATGATCATGATGTGGATGAGTTAAGTGAAGTCTGTTGCCCCGACGAACTTGGGTTTCGGATCGGGCTCAACTTCAGTTTGATCAGGGGAGCACGGTATGCTTGAGTGCTTGTGTGGCATAATTGTACCGCATAATTTACTTAATTCAAACTTGAATTATAAGCACAACTAATGATAGCGTTGTGAGTTTGAGACCTGAGGGTCGATGGATTAAGTTCCATGTTGAGCTAGTCGAAAATGAGTCGGCTAAGTATTTCTCATGTCTTGCCATGGTGTTTATCCTGCGGGATGTTGTCTGTGAACTGTGTAGAACACCAGACGTCTGATGCTCTATTGAGAGTGACATATGTTTCCGATTTGGTCTGCATGCTATATAAGCCCAGACATTTGATGCTCTGTTGAGAGCGATGTACAGTTCTGACTTTGCCTGTGTGCAATATGAAGCCCAGACATCTGATGCTCTATTGAGAACGAAGTATGTTTTCAATTTGGTTTGTGTGATGTATAAGCCCAAACATTTGATGCTCTGTTGAGAGCGTTGTATGTTTCTGCCCAAGTGGCATTGTATGTTTTCTGCCCAAGAGTGGCACTGGCACTATAAGACCCATTATGGTGGGCAATTCTATGGCACTATAAGACCCATTATGGTGGGCAACTGTATGACCCCTTATGTGTGGGTGTTTATGTTTGCGCGCTCAAGTAAGTAGTATCATGGATCTACTCTTACCTGTTTGATCCAGTGTTCCATGAGCATTGGTGTGCCTTACCTTTGGAAAAGTCCATGGCGTCTAGTCACTCCCCAGAGGTTAAGGTGTTTCCCCAGTGGCATTCTTTTCCATTCGATGTTGGAGCTTATTAGTTGTAATGAGCTTTAGTGGTCGATAGTATGTGTACAAGTATGACTATGAGCATGACTGTAAGTGTATGTGTATGAGCACGATTGTAAGTGTAAGTGTATGAGCACGACTGTAAGAGTATGTGTATGAGTACGATTGTGAGAATATGTTTCTGAGTAAGACAGTAAGTGTGATTTTGTGTAAGTTGTACGAGTAAGGTCGTACAAGTATGATTGTACGAGTAAGGTCGTATAAGTATGTGTATGTTGTATGAGTAAGCGTACGATGGTACAAGTTTGTAAGACCCTAGATAAGGGTGTTTGTGTAAGTTTAATTTGATGGCATGATTTTGGCACAATGGTGCATTTGGTATGATTTTTGGCACGATGGTGCATTTGGTATGATTTTGGCACAATGGTGCATTTGGTATGATTTTGGCACGATGGTGCATTTGGTATGACTTTGGCACGTTGGTGCATTTGGTATGTTTGTATGCGTATGAGCATGATATTGATATGCCTATCAGCTTCATGTTTGAGTTGCATGAACGCATGTATTTATGAACTTAGTGAGTTCACTGTTTTGGATTCCCCTACTGGGTATTTTCCTACTGAGTATGAAAATACTCATTACCCTACTTTTTAGCACCGTTGTACGGGAGGTTTTGCAGGTTTGTGCAAAGAGCTCCTGGAGATGGATGCTCATTTCAATGGTGGATTGATTCCCGTTTACTCAGGTATATGCTTGACTCACTGCAAGTTTATTTGTGCCACGATCCGATGTATTGGGTGAGACGAGACGTTAAGATATATTTATCATTCTGGACTTTCAGTTGGATTAGACTGTGGACTGTTATGAGACTTGCACTCAGGGATGCCTGGGAGAGATTTGTATTTAAAGTCTATGATCATAGCAATTTAGTCATACGTGTGTTTTCGAGTAGCGCCTGAGGATATTTGCTTTGGTTGTACGATGTTTAACCCTATGATGAAAATATTTAGATGGAAAATTGATGTTAGTATTTTAAATTATAAACTGTTTTATCAGGTTTTGATTTTGTCATTTTTCCTCTGATTTACAGACGTTATATTGCAAAAATTTTCTGTGAATTTTAAGGAAAATGTATGAAAAATCTCGGGTGTTATAGACGCACCCCTAAGCTAATATATCATCTCCTCTACATCATTGCACGGTAAAATAAATTGCCGCATGATCGATAAATAGCACTCCATATATGAGCTATGAACATCTTGCGATGTTGTATCCATCTCCTCTCCTATAATAATGGCTCTCCTATCATCCCGTCGAGTGATATATGTTACATGATGTATAGCCCAGTCTGTAATATGGCAACCTTGTTGAGTGATGCGATGCACAAACTCGACGGTACGATGTGGGACCTCTTGTTCTAAGTTAAAATAGAGCATCACACAATATGGCACGCAAACCTTGATAATCTCAAAACAGATGAGTGGCATTCATTGGAGCCACACATCTCGACCCTCAGTACAGAGAGGGAGTAACACAACAAAAACCTCAGGCGAGTACGGCTTCCACATAACCTACAAATTTGATAAAGATAATTAAGTTTAAATTACCTTACATATCTTATAATTATTGTTTAAAATTTGATAATAAAATAAAATAACCTGATAAGGCTGCTGGTGGTCTAACTCACCTCTATACAACCGGAGGACTCCTTGTGGATTTTTAATTTTTCTCTTCCAAACATTCCACTTTAAGGAGTCAAATTTAAAACATGAGTTCAACATATCTAAATAAAACCATGGTAAAAAAATTTAAATATTAAAAATAAAAATACACTACCTTGCTCCTAATGGAGCACCCTTGACTAAGTGACTGATCATTTATAATTAAACCCTTTGCAAGTGTACAAGGTAATTGTACTAGGATAAGTATTTAAGGGTTGTCGAACCTCAGGGACGAATGAATTATCACTAAATCTAAAGAGGAATTTGCTGATTATAAACTAAAATAAACTTAAACTTAAATTAAGCAAAAGAAAGAAATCAACTAGTTTAAAAACAAGAGATTAATTCGATGGAATTTACTTAGGAAATTAAATCCACTATAGAACCATAACAATTCCTTAACTTTTAATCTAAATCTAGTGTCAATATGAACAAATATTCTCAGCTACAAGCTAGAATTACTTTAAAAAGAATCATTAATTAACTTCCATGGCATGAACTATCTTTGGTAATAGCACGAATCATCTACACTAAACTAGCTATAGGCATGACCCGTCTAATCTTAGTATAACTCATCCAAGTCATTAATTATCTGAACATTAAAACTATTGTATGACCATCTCATCTAAATCACAGAAATTAGAATCGATGAAAATATCAAAATCACATCAATCTATCATCTACAAGACAATAAATCAACATAGACTTGAATAAACATTAAAAGCTCTTCCATTAAAAATGAAATCCATATCATACAATTGTCATCATTCATAACTGAGATCTAAATTAAAAAGAAAAGAAACTGAAACTTATCTATAGCTTCATCAACTCCTAAGTAAAAGAAAAGTCTAGCCTTCCATTGTAGAAGAAAGGACTTGAATCTCCATTAAAAGCTTTGAGATCTTATTTGAAAATGGATTGTTCAAAACTTGAAATTGACCTTTTCTTCAAAACTTGGACTCCTATTGGATTGGACATATGGAGGTTGCACTTGAGGTTGGTGGATAGGGGCTGGTGGGACTTGGAATGGGTGCCTAGGGGGTTGGTTACTCATAACCCCTTGGTTTTGTGTGTGCCAAGAAAAGTTAGGATGATTCCTCCACCCGGGGTTATATGTATTTGAAAATGGATTGTTCTCAGCCCTAGGGAAGGATTGGGTGGAATGCACATGGGCTTGGACAAGCTCAGGAAATTGAGAGGCAGAGGGGCACTCTATGATAGTATGGGCTGGGCTAAGGCATATTGTGCATGCATCTTGAGTGAAGGGAGTGGGCTGATGGGTTGAAGTCATAAGGAGGTCAAGTTTCCTACTCAAAGTGTCAACTTTGGAGGAGAGGTCTAATGAGTTTTGACTTCATACAAGCCACCCCTAGAGGGGGCATTGTTCAAGGTAGATAATCCACTCTCATTTCTATTCAACGCAGCATGTTGAAGAGAATTTTCACTCAAGTCCTCAAAAAGTTTCCATGCCTTATTTTCATTTTTTAACAAGAAGGTACCCCCACAACTTGCATCAACAAGATGGCGGTTTTGTTCAGTAGGACCCTCATAAAAACGTTGCACTAATTGCCACTTAGGGATAGCATGATGAGGACACCTCCTAAGAAGGTCCTTAGGTCTATCCCAACTCTCATGGAACTGTTCAGTGGGAAGTTGGGCAAAAGTGGTTATGACCTTTCTCATTTGGTTAGTCTTACCTATGGGGAAGTACTTTTTAAGGAACTCTTGTTACATTTGGCCCATGTTGTGATAGTGTTTGGCTCTAATGAGTGAAGCCATTCCTTAGCCTTATCTTTCAATGTGAAAGGAAAAAAGCGAAGTTTAACAGCTTCATCAGTCCAATTTGAGAGCTTAAAAGTTGTGCATAGTTCTAAGAAGTCATCTAGGTGCCTATACGGGTTTTCATTATTAAGCCCATAAAAGGATCGAAGCATTTGAATAACATTGGGCTTAATCTCATAATTTTGAGCAGCAACCGCTGGCAACCTAATGCATGAAGGAAAGGTGTACTCATTAGGAGTGTAATACTCCCTTAGAGCTTTAAGTGGTGCATCTACTAACTGATGTTCAGCCATGATGAGGGTAGAAGTAGTGTGGGTGGAGGAATTGGTGGGAGAGTTTGGGGGTGTAGGGATGTAAGTCGAGGGCAACGCAGCTCTCCAAGATGTCCGCTCAGGCTCAGGGTCAAATGGTACTAATCGGGGGAGTAAGGAGCGATGACCACGCATACACCACAAACACACCACACAATTTTAAATGTACAAAGGAGAATAACAAGCAAAAACTAACTAAAAATAAATCAAAATAAATAGAGAAAAGGATCTTGCAAACCGAAGAGAAGCACTATGCTTGTCGATGTCCACTTGTGGCCACAAGTGTAGAGAGCACGATCTTCAACTCAGCCTACAAGATCAAATTAAAAGTAGGTAAGAAACTAAGAATTAACCTAAAAACTAAAGTAAACTGAATCTAAATTAAATAGAATTATCCTAATACTAATTTAGTAACAAATCAACACCGTCCCCGGCAACGGCGCCAAAAACTTGATCGTTTATAATTAAACCCTTCGCAAGTGTACAAGGTAATTGTACTAGGATAAGTATTTAAGGGTTGTCGAACCTCAGGGACGGATGAATTATCACTAAATCTAAAGAGGAATTTGCTGATTACAAACTAAAATAAACTTAAACTTAAATTAAGCAAAAGAAAGAAATCAACTAGTTTAAAAGCAGGAGATTAATTCGATGGAATTTACTTAGGAAATTAAATCCACTATAGAACCATAACAATTCCTTAACTTTTAATCTAAATCTAGTGTGAATATGAACAAGTATTCTCAGCTACAAGCTAGAATTACTTCAAAAAGAATCATTAATTAACTTCCATGGCATGAACTATCTTCGACAATAGCACGAATCATCTACACTAAACTAGCTATAGGCATGACCCGTCTAATCTTAGTATAACTCATCCAAGTCATTAATTATCTGAACATTAAAACTATTATATGACCATCTCATCTAAATCATAGAAATTAGAATCGATGAAAATATCAAAATCACATCAATCTATCATCTACAAGACAATAAATCAACATAGACTTGAATAAACATTAAAAGCTCTTCCATTAAAAAGGAAATCCATATCATACAATTGTCATCATTCATATCTGAGATCTAAATTAAAAAGAAAAGAAACTGAAACTTATCTATAGCTTCATCAACTCCTAAGTAAAAGAAAAGTCTAGCCTTCCATTGTAGAAGAAAGGACTTGAATCTCCATTAAAAGCTTTGAGTTCTCTTCCATCTTCTTCTTCCTTTTTCTCTTTATAAAATCTACTGGAATCCCCCAATTTTAAGCCAAATATGTCTTTTTATAGGCATAAGTTCCATAGGAAGAAGTCCAATATGAAAAGGATTGAAATTTGGGTCAAACAAGGAAACTGCACGTTATGCTGTTCAATCGCCCTGCATGCCCGATCGATCGCTTGAACTATATTTTTTTCTGAATTCACGTTATCCCGATCGATCGGTAAGTGACCCCGTTCGATCGGCTACAGTGTTTCTGTTTTCCTAGACAGTTCATATTCTGTTCATTAAGCTTTCCTTCGTGTCCATATTAATTTCCAACTTGTTTATAACTCTGAAAAGTTGTCCAAATCACTTTAAAGCATGTGAAGACTATTTTTAATCATTTCAAACATCGTCCAAGTACTTCAATAAGCGCACTTTACCTACAAAACATAAAATACCATATTTTAGACATGTAGAATATAATTAAAATTCCATCTTGATTTAAATACATGTCTAAACAACTAATAACTACAAAATCATTAATAATTAAACTAAAATACTAATATCAATCTTAATCTAAATAAGCCATAATTAACTCTAAATTAACCTAATCTATACTACCAAATAAGGTAAAAAGGCATATAAAATAGATATAGATTTCATACTTATCAGTGACCCACCTCAATACTTGGTCAGTCGATGTATAAATGCTCCCACGACCATAGCTATCACAAAATATGATAAAAATTATTAAAATAAATGTAGTACTTATTTGTGTAAAAAATATTAATTTTAACGAATTCATTTACATGAAGAAGGGTCAGACATCCTGTAATCCCCGAGGTCATAGCTTGACATGCTTTCCCTAACTCTTAGTATAAAAATGCAAGAGTGGCACTGCCCCATGCAAATGTGCCCACCATGTCGAAGTCCTCGGGGAAGAAGAGATATACAACATATACATGGCTACTCATGTTATCCGCACATATCATAGCCCCAAGTAAATGTAATAAATATGCCATGAAACTCACCTAATATCGTAAACCCTAAGCTCGATAACTATCTCTGTGGCATTCGCTGGGAGCTCATGATACTCACCTAATTGTCATCAACGGCTCATTCGGCTACCATGCATCACTGTAGTAGGAGGATCTCTACCAAGGAATCTGACTAATAAGTCCAAATGACCTTCTCTTGTTGTGCCCGTCACAGGGTATCCATCTTCCTATGCTAGAGGAAATAACCCATTGTTTCCATTTGTAGTCATTGCAACCACAAGAGCTCCAGGATACTAGCCATACAAGTGAGTGGCATTGACACCAATCATCGGGATGCAATGTCGGAACCCTACTATAGACGGCCCAAATGCCCAAAACAACCACTTAAATCTCCTACACATGCCACCATATACACGAGTACTTCATCATATTCCAAGTTGTAGTAGGTGTTGGGATTCACATCTTGCACTGCCCTAAGGTATATTGCAACAATTTGTATGATTCCACTCAATCCCCATAAATGGCCTTTATGGCCATATTCCTTGCCGCCCATGCTTTCTTATAAGATATGTCAATGTGAAACCTCTCCTTCATTCTTTGAATAATATCACTTGGTGTGAGAGTTAATTCAGCTTGGATGGAGGGCATTATGACCTTCGAAACAAATGATGCACTACACTGCCTATGATCAATGCTAAGCTAGGCATTCTGACATGTGTGGTCACCTCCTTTTGTCTTCAATTTAAAGTACCCTACACCCTTTTTTATTGAGCCATGAACTCTCTAAGGGCAAGTACTATCAATGAACTTCACTATATACTCTGACATATTTGTGAGCAAAACCTTGTATTCGACATGATTCTTAATTGAAAACTCTCTCAAGGCTGTGACAAATGCATCTTTATTCTCAAAGATGCACCCAACATTTAACTCTTCTTCATTTTGTTGGTCCATATCCATGGCAGAATTAACTGCCGCATCTATCTCCTCATCTGTGATATGTGCATAGAGTGGCTTCTCCTCATCATAGTATGACAACTCTTCATCATCCACATTCATGTCATTTGCATTGTCTACCGCATCATCCCCCTCACTGTCAACCATCTGTTGAGCGCTTTCTTCACCTCTAACCCCTTCTTCGTTCATGTCGTACTCTTCTTCACTTGCTTCGCCAATATTATCTTCAGTTTTATTGGTCTCATTTACACCAACCTCTTCATCATGGACATAAGCACCCCTACAAATGAACATCGCATATGTATTCAATTTCATATGACTTAGTCCTTTCTTTAAAGCCTAAAAATGTTATATTTGTTTATGAATATGTATTTTACCTTAGATTGGATGGTTCAGCATTGGTATGTCCAACACTTGTGTAGGGGTAATGAATGCCCATCGAACTTTGAGTTCCATACCATGCACCGCCTTGAGACATTTGAAGGCTAAATGGCTCATGTGCATGAGATGTGTACCTTCCACATTACACACAAAATTCATAATTTAACATCCTAATTTTCATCGACAATTATAAGATTTAAACAAGATTCATATCTTAATAAACCTTACCTCCAATTAGGTCCACTTCCATCGTCAATAGGTGCAGACGACCTATGACATTTATTTACAGCTACTGTCATCAATAAATTTCCTTCTTCTTCTTCATCAACTAGGATTTGCATATGTCTTCCATTGTTCATATTTCTTTCAGAGCTCCAATGAGAGCACCTGTGAGAGCTCTTGTGTGAGCTCAGAGCACCTGTGTGATCTCTTATGTGAACTACTTCGCTTTTCACTAAGCACTCGGGCCTCTTTTTCAAGAAATAACTCAAAACAAATTATGTGAGGCGAATGGTGAAACATAAAACTCATTGATGCATCATCATTTATACATATTAGTCCCATTCTCGATCTATATGTTGAAATATTACATTTTATAGTAATTTTTCATCTTCTTCGATCCCACCCAACTATGCTAACTACTTGCATCTCAAATTCATCATAAGTAGATAATTTCTTAATTAATAATCCATCTATGTGTCCTTCGTAGTGAAGCATAAAACTAACCATTGCTTCTTCCATCTCTATTCACTTAATTAATAAATAATAAATTACATAAATAATGCATTCATCAATTGCCTCAAAATAACTACTTTACTCAATGAAACATTAAATTAATTGAGCTGTAAATAAATAAAGAGAACATCCACGAAACATTTTTCTTTATCCTTTCTAGTTTTAAATAAAAATGATATCACATCTATAATAACTACAACTGATTAAGAAGCATCAAAGTCAACACATAAATGTTCTATTCTACAAGTGACATAGAAAATTCCATAATCTTTTTCAAAAGGGTGGCAGCGCAATAGAAAAAGAGCTCACCAGTTATAAATATCAGCCAAAAAGCAGCTGCAACACCAAACAATAAAATACTAAACTACACATTTCACTCTGATTATCGATCAATCAAAAGTCAGCAATGTTCTCAACAAATTCAACCAAATTTCTATCTTAACAAAAAAAACAATGAAACCTAGCAATTATCAACTAAATCACCATTTCGAAGAAAACCAACAAAAACCCGGCTTCCATTCTACCAATCAAACCCATAAACACCCAAGACGTATTGAAATTCAAGTGGGTTACCATGCCAAGAGACAGACACTCCATAAATGTCATGGAGGAAAAAAATCACACCATACCTGAGAGCTAGCTGACTAAGCATGGAACTTGCCTGGATATCTGCCTAACGGTCGGAATTTTCTCCTAAACATTAGAATCAAGGCTCTATAGTTACAAAAAAAAAATTCTCACCAAGTGAGGGAACACGGTGGATTTGAGTGTTCCAATGAAGGGGATCGCGGTGGACGGTTCTAGGAAGAACACAGCAGTGGTGGCAGATTTATGCAAAAGGGGGGTGGCGGCAGCGGATTTGGCCAAAAGGGAATGACAGTGGCATCTTTGGGTGAAAGGGCATGTCAAAGCGTTGAGACGAATTGGAATTTCTGGGCGGGATATAAGGAAGTTAATTTCATCCTTTAGAAGGATGAAATCAACTTAGTGGCCTCCTAAAGAAGAAGGGTGAAGTTTTCGTCATTTGGAAGGATGAAATCACCTTAAGTTGATTTTGTCCTTCCAAATGAAGTCCTTTGGAAGGACAATCAACTTAAAGATGAGTCCGTCTTTCCAAAGGATGAAATTAATTTAAAATAAAAAAAGCCATATAGGTGTGAGCGCTTGTCTAGCGCATACATGGAGAAATTCAACACGACTTTGGAAAATATTTCCCAAAGTGGGCTATTTTGATAATTATTTTCTTAATTATTATTGAAATAAATTTTCCATTGAAAATTTATGAAAAAAGAAAAAAGAAAAATAGTAGTCGGTTTTGTAATTGTTTATCATTTAGAAGGATGAAATCAACTTAAAGATGAGTTCGTCTTTCTAAATGACATAATTAATTATTATTTTTAAACAGCCATGCAACCCCTAGCTTCGTGGTGAAATTCAGCACCACTTTAGGAAATATAAGCATTGGTGCCTACGTGGTGAAATTCAACACCACTTTAGGAAATATAAGTGCTGGTGCCTGCATGGCGAATTTCAACACCACTTTGAAAAATATTTCTTAAAATAAATTATTTTAATAATTATTTTAAAATTATTAATTAAAGAGAAAATTATTTAAATAATTATAAAAAAATATTTATTTTCCAAAGTGGTGTTCCTTTCTGCCACGCAGGCGCCAGTCAGGCGCCTACATGGCTTTTTTAAAAAAAAATTATATGATTTCGTCCTTTGAAAGGACGAAATCGGTTTATCAATGTAAAAAACTTAACCCGATGAAATCACCTTAAGGCAATTTCGTCCTTCAAAACGACTAAATTGCCACACTTAACACTTCAACTACTGAAAGCTGATTTCATCCTTTTAAAGGACGAAATCATCGTCTTCTTAACCCACTCCTCCACTCCAGATCGCGTAGTGTGTTTATCTCCTATGCTCGATCCGCCCAACTGTTGTGGTTAGTGTTTGAGCACCACTGCCCAGATCCCGTCAGCATTTTATTTATGAAGGTCATCCTGTGCCTCTAGTTACCACCATCCATCCCACCTCCGTTTCCCGCCGTCCATCTGATCGTTTATAATTAAACCCTTTACAAGTGTACAAGGTAATTGTATTAGGATAAGTATTTAAGGGTTGTCGAACCTCAGGGACGAATGAATTATTACTAAATCTAAAGAGGAATTTGCTGATTAAAAACTAGAAAGAACTTAAATTTAAATTAAGCAAAAGAAAGAAATCAACTAGTTTAAAAGCAAGAGATTAATATGATGGAATTTACTTAGGAAATCGAATCCACTATAGAACCATAATAATTCCTTAACTTTTAATCTAAATCTAGTGTGAATATGAACAAGTATTCTCAGCTACAAGCTAGAATTACTTCAAAAAGAATCATTAATTAAATTCCATGGCATGAACTATCTTCGACAATAGCACAGATCATCTACACTAAACTAGCTATAGGCATGACCCGTCTAATCTTAGTATAACTCATCCAAGTCATTAATTATCTGAACATTAAAACTATTGTATGACCATCTCATCTAAATCACATAAATTAGAATCGATGCAAATATCAAAACTACATCAATCTATCATCTACAAGACAATAAATCAACATAGACTTGAATAAACATTAAAAGCTCTTCCATTAAAAAGGAAATCTATATCATACAATTGTCATCATTTGCAACTAAGATCTAAATTAAAAAGAAAAGAAACTGAAACTTATCTATCGCTTCATCAACTCCTAAGTAAAAGAAAAGTCTAGCCTTCCATTGTAGAAGAAAGCACTTGAATCTTCATTAAAAGCTTTGAGTTCTCTTCCATCTTCTTCTTCTTTTTTCTCTTCATAAAATCTACTGGAAATCCTGCAATTTCAAGCCAAATATGTCTTTATATAGGCATAAGATCCGTAGGAAGAAGTCCAATATGAAAAGGATTGGAAATTGGCTAAAACTAGGAAACTGCACGTTATGCCGTTTGAACGCCCTGCATGCCAGTTCGAACGCTTGAACTGAGTTTTGCTTCAAAATCACATTATCCCGATCGAACGGTAAGTGACCCCGTTCGAATGGCTACAGTGTTTCTGCAATTTGGACAGTTTTTCTGGACAGTCCATATTCTGTTCATTAAGTTTTTCTTCATTTCCATATTATTTCCCAACTTGTTTATAACTCCAAAAAGTTGTCCAAATCACTTTGAAGCATGTCGAGACTTTTGAATTATTCCAAACATCGTCCAAGTACCTCGATAAGCACACTTTACCTACAAAATATAAAATATCATCCTTTAGACATGTACAATATAATTAAAATTCCAACTTGATTTAAATACATATCTAAACTACTAATAACTACAAAATTATTAATAATTAAACTAAAGTACTAATATCTATCTTAATCTAAATAAACTATAACTAACTCTAAATTAACCTAATCTATACTAGCAAATAAGGTAAAAAGGCATATAAAATAGATATATATTTCATACTTATAACCGTCCCACCTCCAATTCCCATTGTCTGTCCCGTCGCCATGTCTGCCAGTCGTCGGATTTGACTGCCACCCCGTCTCCGCCGTGTCAGCCGATCCCATCCTCAGCCCTAATTTCAGTTTAGGGATTTGGTTAATTGGGAATTTAGATATGTTAAAGGTATTATTTTTTAAGAAATTATTTGTGCATTTAGATTTGGCCAATTGCCTATGTGTGTTTACTATAATGAGATATGTTAGCCAATTATTTGTGCATTTAGGGATATAATGGTATGTCTTTGTTTGAAATTGAACTAGTCGTATGTTAGTAATAGTTTAATAATTTTTATCAATAAGGTAGATGTAATATTTAAAGAAGTATATGAGAATATTTATTGTATTCGTTAGATAAGAGAAGAAATATGTGAAGAAGTGTATGATTATTTCTTGTTGATATATGAGGCAATTGCTTAATCTAATATTAATTCCTTAATCTAATTGTAGCCTCTTTGTTTTGAGACAATTGCTTCATCTAATTTTAGCCTCTTAATTTTGAGATAATTACTTAATCAAATATTAATTTAAGCTATTGTTTATGAATTAAGTGAATATAGATGGCAGATTAAACGGTTAGATTTTTACTTAACTATGACAGACGTATAGAAGGATTATTAATTAAGAAATTATCTACATATGATGAATTTGATATGCAAGTAGCTAGTAAGGCTGGGTGGGATCAAAGAAGATGGAAATTCACTATAAAATGTGTTATTCCAAAATATGGATCGAATTCGAGACAAATATGTATAAATGATGATACATCAATGAGTTTTATATTTGACCTCTCACGTCACATAATTTGTTTCTACTTATTTCTCAAAAAAGAGGCCTGAGCGCCTAGTGAAAGGCAAAGTAGTTCACATAGGAGCTCTCACAGGAGCTCACATAGGAGCCTTGAAAGAAATGTGAATAATGAAAGGCATACACAAATGCCAGTGGATGATGAAGAAGAAGGAAATTTATCTTTGATAGTAGCTTCAAATGAATGTCATAGATTGTCTGCCCCTATTTACAAAGGAGGAGGACCTAATTGGAGGTAAGGTTTATTAAGTTGTCAATCCATTTTGAATCTTATAATTACTAATAAAAATTAGGATGCTAAATGTCTCAAGGCGGTGCATGGTATGGAACTTAAAGTTTGATGGGCATTTATTACCCCTACACAGGTGTTGGTCATACCGATGATGGACCATCTAATCAAAGGTGAAATATATATTCATAAATAAAAATATTTTATATTTAGGCATATGAAATTTAATACATATGCGTGTTCATATGTAGGGGTGCATATGTCCACGATGAAGATATTGATAGAAATGAGACTAATGAATTTAAAGATAATATTGGCGAAGCAAGTGGAGAAGATTCTGACATGAATGAAGAAGGGGTCAGAGGTGAAGAAAGCGCTCAACAGATGGTTGACGGTGAGGGGGATGATGCAGTAGAAAATGCTATTGCCACAAATGATATGAATGTGGATGATGAAGAGCTGCTATACTATGAAGTGGAGCCACTCTATGTACACATCACAGATGAGGAGATAGTTGCGGCAGTTAATTCTGCCATGGATATGGAACAACAAAACGAAGATGAGTTATATGTTGGCCGCATCTTTGAAAATAAATAAGTATTTGTTACAACCTTGCAGGAGTTTTCCATTCAAAATCATGTTGAATACAAGGTTGTACAAACAAATTTTTCAGAGTATACAATGAAGTGTATTGATAGTACTTGCCCTTGGAGAGTTCATAGCTCAATAAAAATGGGTGGAGGGTACTTTAAGTTGAAGACATACAAAGGTGGCCACACATGTCGGAATGCCCATCTTAACACAGATCATAGGCAGTGCAGTGCCTCCTTTATTTTGAAGGTTATAATGCCCGCTATCGAAGCCAAATTAACTCTCACACTAGGGGATATTATTCAAAGAATGAAGGAGAAGTATCATGTTGACATATCTTATAAGAAAGCATGGGCAACAAGGAATATGGCGATTAAGGCTATTTATGAGGGTTGGGTGGAATCATATAAATTGTTGCCAATTGTACCTAAGGGCGGTGCAAGAAGCGAATCCTGACGCCTACTACCGCTTAGAGGATGATGAAGTACGTCGTGCAGATGGTAGCATGTGTAGGAGATTTAAGCGGTTATTTTGGGCATTTGGGCCGTCTATAGCAAGGTTTTGACATTGCATCCCTATGATTGGTGTTGATGTCACTCACTTGTATGGCAGATATCCTGGTGCTCTTATGGCTACAACGGCTACAGATGGAAGCAATGGGTTATTTCCTCTAGCATTCGGGCTTGTCAGGAAGGAAGATTGAGACAATTGGAAATGGTTCTTAATGGAACTGAGGGATCATGTACTAATAGGCATGACAAACATCATCGTTATTTCATATTGACATAAGGGGCTTCAGAAGGCTGTGCCTGAGGTTCTTCCTGAGCCCCTGTACCACCATCGTTATTGCATCCGTCACATTAAAGCAAATTTTAAGGAGTTAAAAAATGATACACTAGCATACTTAATTGGGGTAGCAACTTGTGCACTTACAGTAGAAAAGTTTGATGCTAAAATGCACTTCATTGGTCAAGAGAGTCCTAGGGTAAAATATCTCCTCTTAGGAGGAGAATTGTAACATCTCTCAGGTTTATGGTTATCCTTGCTCGCACCTTATCGCCATGTGGGCAAAGTGGTGGGAGCCAATACAGGCATCACTATTTTACACATCTTCCACTTATAAAAATGTGTACTCGACAGAATTTTATTCTCCTCGTGATCGGGAGTATTGGGAGAGGGATATACCTTTTGTGTTATACCATCTAAGAGCAACAAGGCAATCCGGTCACCCATAGTCTGTTCGCATTAGGAATACAATAGACCATAGAACTATGGAGAGAGATGGTAGAGGAGGATATAAATGCGGGAGGTGTAAACAAGGTAGGCACAATAGTAAATCATGTAGAAACCCTCCTATTGATTGGTAAACATATAATCAATCTTTTTATTTATTCTCTATTTTAGGTATGATTATATGTTCCTAACAATTGATGATATGCTCTTAATTCTCCACGGATCATATGGATCATGTAGAGCCTTCTTACGGGCTAGGCCCAATTGATGATAGTGTACTCGTACAACAGGAGTCACATAGGTCGACTTCTATTTGGAGAGGAGAGGTATGATAACCCTTTCTAAATTTTGTTTCATTTTTTAAGATTATAAATTATGTTGGGTTATAATTTTAAAATTTATTATAGGACCCCGAGTGCCTTGAGTGCACTGAACATTTTAGATATCTCCACCATTGGCCCGTAGATGAGAGTATGTTACCATATATCAAGAGGACTGGATTTAGACATTTCATTCATCTACAATACGTCCGTCTCGATCAGCCTTTATTAACAGCTCTCATTGAGACACAGATGTTTCACCTGCCCAATGGAGAGATGACCATCACTCTCATGGATGTGGCATTTCTATTAGGACTTTGCATTGATGGACATGCGGTGACGGGCATGACAGGGGAGGTCATGTGGACATATTAGTTAGACTCCTTGGTAGAGCTCCTCCTACTACAGTGATGCGTGGTAGCCAAGTAAGCCTTCGATAGTTCTTACATGAGTTTCGTGAGCTCCCAGACGAAGCTACAAAGATAGCTATCGAGCAGCATGCACGGGCCTATCTATTACATTTACTTGGAGCCACAATATTTGCGGATACCACGAGTAGCCATGTACTCATGACATATCTCTCCCTCCTTGAGGACTTCAACATGGCAGGTGCTTATTCATGGGGCAGTGCTACTCTTACATTTTTATATCGAGAGTTGGGGAAAGCATGCCAGGCCATGACCTTGGGGATTGCAGGTTGTTTGACCCTTCTTCAGGTAAATGAATTCGTAACTTCAAATATTTTTTTGCACGTATAATTCATTTATTTTATTTAATAATTGTTATCATATTTTCTGACATAGCTATGGTCGTGGGAGCATTTACACATTGGACTACCAAGTGTTGAGATGGGTTACTTAGTCGAGGGTGCTCCATTAAGAGCGAGGTAGGCTATATTTATGTTTAACACTTAATTTTTTTAGCAAGGTTTTATATACATATGCTAAACTCATTTTTTAAATTTAAATCCTTAAGGTTGAATGTTCAAAAAAAGAGAACCAAAAATCCACAAGAAGTCCTCCAATTGTATAGAGGGGAGTTAGACCACTAGCGGTCATATCAGGTAATTTTATTGCGTGTTGAACTTTTTTCGTAATGATTATAAAAAAATTTATCATTATTTAAACTAAAATATCTTTATATATTGTATATGTTATTTGGCAACCGTACTCACCAGAAGTATTAGTTGTGTTACCTCTTCTATGCACCAATGGTTGAGAGTTGTGGCTATCTCGAACTCCACTAATATGTTACAAGATTATAAAGATGTATGTGCCAGATCATGTAATGCTCTAGTTTAACCTGGAGCAAGGGGTCCCACCTTCTACCATTGAGTTTGTTCATCACATCACTCTACAGGGCCACCATATTACCAACTGGGCTTTACATCATGCCTCATATATCGTTCGATGGGAGGATAGGAGAGCCACTGTTGTCACAACCTGGATTTTTAAAAGCATTTTTAAATAGCATGAACGGTAAGTAGTAAAAAAAAAAATTTCTTTCTTAAATACAAAACAAACCATTCGATTAAATATCCAGGCCATGATAACTCAAGTTCACAAATATGAATATCAAATCATATGATATTATTTCACGTCTGAAAATTCATAAAGAATAGTTCATCCATCTAAGTACAAGTCCGTCATCCGTCTAAAAATGAACAACTAAGTTGACTCTCACGCTAATGAAACACTTGCATACTAGAGTTGCAAAAACACATAAACTTCAACTTGTGCTCGCTTGTCTTGGTCTTACTTATTGTCGCCTAGAGAATCTGCAACCAACCAAACAAAACAACCACAACAACAACAATGGATTATCTCCGCCTTCAGGATAAGAGCTTCCAAATGACAAAAGGTTTTATTAATAGTTTTCGGATAGGGCCAACATCACCCGATGTTAGTTGCCTACGTACTCATCAGATAACATATCTAATGTTTCCAACAAGATCGGATCCAGATGTAGTTCTACCAAGAAACTACTCTATCCTAAGAAGCATAGCATCACGCATGCAATGCTTAGGTATTTTTAATTAACCTACATTTTAGTAAGTTCTTTAATCATTACACTTGTCTAATTAACAAGAAATATCAAACGATGTTAATAATTATCTCACAACTCTTGTTCAATAATTAATACTATCAATATGAATCTTAGAGATGACTCGCCCCTCGAGAAATCTCCAAACATAGTACTCCAACCTTGGAGTAGACTGCTTGACAGCAGCTTGACCCAAATCCTCAGGGCTCTCATTAGCCTGCCATGAATCTAGAGAAGAGGATCTCAACTATGCTTATGGTCACAAATTGGCAAGAAGTACAAGCCTTTCATGATGCTCATACAACTCCACTTTTCATACGTACTAAATAGTCCTAGGAAGACCTGCGGGAGACCCGCGGTAAAGACCCTATGGTCAAAAACCCAAACCGTCATGGCGATGAAGAGTGTATCGCAATCTCCACCATTCCCCAACTCTAGGAGAAAATGTCTTATAAGACATTACTAATGTATCCATAGAAGCCTCAGGTCCTTATGACCATTGACTCCCCCAAACATCTGAACTTAGACTAGATTATTTCCATCCAATCAAGTATCCGCTCAACCATTTTGGTCTTCTTCACCTTGTAAATCGGCCCAATAAATAGCTCATCTACTGAGCTATGACTATAAGCAACATAAATAACATTAAGTCATTCAAGTTCATAACAATAAAAAGAGTCCCATTACACTCATTTGCAGGGCTAGGACTCAGCGAATTCAAGCCCGAGAGTGTGAACAACTCTAACACCTCCCGCGAGTTACATATATAATACTCTAGTCGATCGATGTACTCGACTACAGACACGTGTAATACACTGCCTTAAACCTTGAGAAGTAGGGTTCTTCCCCTTGTTTCCCATGACATTGTGACCTACCAAGGTCTTCTTGTCTCTTACTAGTCACACCCCTTCCTTTTGAAGCTATTTAATGTCATTTTAGGGCACCCTAACGCTTGGTTGCTAGGTTATCCGTTTCGACAAAAACAGAATATATTGCCCCTAAGGGCGTTAGGGCAATTTTACCACCTAGGGTATGATACCCTCCTTTGGGTTATTTGGTCATCTCACTACCCTTCTATTTATTTTATGTCATAATCCTCTCAGGAGGCTCCACTCTCAAACTGACTCACGCTTCCATTCACACAAATGTCAGCTGTTCACTCAAAGGGTATTTCTGTTATTTGGTTTAATGCCTTATTGACATCTGATGGGTCCAAAATTGAACTCAAGCATACTACTTGACTTCATGGACTCCGTGTAATTTTCCTGGCGTATTACGGGGTCATGAACCCATTAAACCGGCCCAGGTTATAACTAATAGTTTATTATACACCCTAAGGGCAAAAGGGTCAATTAACCACTCACTGTGATTTTTCATCACTAAGTGGTTTGGAATATAACAAGGTTACACATTAAATCTTACAGAGAATTTTACAAATTTTTAGATCAACTCATAGGCCCTTAAACCGGAGCCTCGAAGTCAGGTAAGTGGTTTACCCACGGTAATTTAACTGTAAGGGTAAAAGGGTCATTTTATAGTCTTTGGGTTTTTTCCCCAATTTTAAACCTGGTTAGAACACTCCCACCCCTCTCTAGATACGCAAATAATTTTCTATATTTTTTTCAATTGGTGAAGATATCTCAACCGGACCCGGTTTTTTTTATAAACCCGAGCCAGGTCTGTAGTTCTAGCCCAGAACAGGCCGAACCCGCAGACCTGCCTGTGGGTCATCTTCCTCCTGGAGACGCTTGTAGGGCCACAGGCAATGACTGGATTGAGTCCAGCCACCGCCAGCTAGGCTCTCTAGTCATTGGCGGAATCCTTCTGCCGGAGAACGTTAGATCTTCTTGCCGGATCCGAAGCCGCCATCTGGTGCGACGCCAATTAGCAATTTCAGAAAACTACCCATGAATCTATAGTCTCTTCTGGCCACCAGAGAGTGCAACGGCAGCCACAACCAGGGGCAAGGCGGGGTCTGATCGGATCGCCTCCAAGTGGCAAACCTGATGGACCCAATCTTGCATCTGTCCAATGGTCGTCGGCCAAAGACAAGGTTATAGGCGATTTTGCCATTTCTGCCTCAAGTAGAACTGTCGGTGGCACCACAGCAGCCATGGCCGGAATTAGGGCAGGGTCTACCCAATTTGCCGTCAGGTGGCAAATATGAGGGACTCAGTCCCCGCCGCTGGTGGGTAGCACCGTGCTTCCTGCCGGAGCCAGTCAATCGACAACTCCTTAACCAATTAGTGCTTAATGCCCAAATTAATAAATCATAACAATTACACACCTAACTCCTTAATCACACAAGATAATCAAGTTTATACGATGATCCTACCTTGATTGCCAATTTGTAGTCAATCCACTGCCACCAAAGCTCGCTGGAGCCTCGCCGAAAAATTCCCTTGACAGCTCATCGTGCTAAACCGTCCCCCCCTAAGAGCCCTAATTATCCTCTTTTATAGGCATAGCTATTAGGGTTTTCTATTCCCCTTCAGAGTTGGGCTAATTGGGCCTATTTTTATTAATTTCCATTACAAAAATAATCGGGCCAGTAAAGTGACTTAAACGGCCAATTTACACATCTCATTCAGGTAAACATGCCCTATGCACTATATTCAACTTCAAATAGTTGTATCTCCCTCATCCGAACTCCGATTCATGCGTTCTTCGAGGAGTTTCGAAGCTCTTTTTGTCTACTTTCTAACCATATAGATCTCATCTACTAGTTCCAACCAGTGATTGAGTTATTCTCATAAGAAAGTTAAGGGTTCCAACACCCTAATTTCTTGTGGTCAACTTCGGGAATTTAGAAAATTCTCGAACGTTAAAACTGTTATCAGAGGAGAGATGGCTACGACATCTTGAGATGTTCATAGTGCTTATATGTAGTGGTATTTACCGATTACACAATGATATATTTTACTGCGCGATGATGTAGAGGAGATGACATATTAATGCACTGAAATAATGTTCAATAAAATATTTTCAAATTTCGAATTGCAATCCTATTTTGTGTTAATTCATTGCTGATTTGGGCAATTTATGTTTTGAATAAGTTAGTTGGACCTTAATTGAGTTTACATGTCTAAACAGGCTTCAACAGGACACAACTAGAAGAAGAAGTTAAGCCCAACTACCCAAAGCTATTTAAAAGTCAAGAATGGACTTCTAATGGTCTAAACATGCATGGAATGGCCGAACACAACCTTGTGGACCCGTTTGATTTGAGATTTGTATGAATAGAACTAAATTATGAAAGAAGCTGATTTGGACAAATTGACACAGCTTTAGTATTTCGATCATATCTTTTTATGTATAATTCGTATTGATACGATTCTGGTGGCAATGGAAAAAATACTTCCGTGGTTACAAGTGTTATTTCAGAAAAAAAATTCCAAATTCCGAAGATATATGGGTCCAATCAGACAATCAATCAGGGTGTATTCTAGAGATATGATTTCACTTTCCTCTTTGAAGCAACCCCTTCTATTCCTATAAATAGAGGGGTGGACGTGATAAATGGATCATTCTCTCCTCTTTGGAGCTCTCTTCCCCTATTTTCACTCTCATTTTATAATTTTATTTTTAGTTTTATTGTAATGGCTTTCTAAAGCTCTTAAGCTAAGGCTAGGAATGAAGCTTATACTTTGATGTTTAATAGATACTTTGATTTAAGTAAGTTCTTTATCATTTTAAATTGATGTTTCATATTTAAGAAGTTTATAATCTATATAATTATTTGATTCAGCATTGACGAAAGGCACGCCGAATGCTTATAATTCCTTGTGATTATACACTTAATACTTTCACATAGTAAACAATCAATTACTATTGTTCTATTTCAAAGTTCTTTAAAAGATATATCTTTTGATTGAGATAAATTTTTATTTGATCTTAATTGAGTTATCATTTAAATGAAGTATACATTAGAGATTTATTGCAAGTGGATTTTCGATGCCTTAGCACTTTCTCTTTGATATCTCTTATTATCTATTTCACTTTCCTTCTCTATTCTATTCTCTTCGTAATAGTTTTCTGTGTCACACAAGGCTTTCCTTGTGGATCGACCTTGTTTACTATAGTTGACAAGTAAAAAATGCAATCTGAACTAGACTACTTCATAGTCTTAGTTTGGACGTAACAACACATATCAACCTAGGAGAGCATCTGAGGCACCTCTGGTAAGTACAACTTTGTTAATTATGACACATTTTATTATCTTATTTCTTATTAATTATTTTTTTAATATTTAATTTATTTTTTTATAGCTTCGTCTAGTTCGACGTACGCATGCGCATTTGACTGAAGCAATTAACACCTATACTTCGGGCAAGGTCTTATTAGCAGCATGTTTGTGAGATCTCTGACCTTAAAGCGGTTTTCGTTTCACTTTAATTATCGGTTATCGTGAGGTTAACACATTTTCTGATTTATTCGGTGGTTTCAAAGATAGATGGTGTTTATGATGGTTTTAATCAAAATCAACTTTACAATTGGTAGTTTTTAAGTGATTTGAGTCAAATGTGAATTTTTAGGATTTTTTTAAATTTTCACTATTTTTTTCCAAAAATCAGGGTTTGGTGGGACCCCCTGTGGGCCCCACCGTCGAAATTTGGGTTTTTAGACCAAATGAACCCAAACATCAACTTAAGCTCATACAAAAATTTCAGAATTTTCTCAGATTTAATTAGTACTCAAATTTATAAAATACCCATTTTTAGCCTATTTTTCTACTTACACCCCACAATTTACCCATGCACACCCCAAACCCTACTATAAAAGGGCAAACCTAAGCCATTTCCATTTTGGTAATAGGCTAAGAATGATAGGTCAGGCCTAATCCCCAATTAGGCCCGGGTAGAAGGTGTTTAAGGTAAGTCCCTTCTAATTAAGCACCAAATCCAAGCTTTTCTCTTAATCCCTTCTAGATCTACCATTTCCCCTTTGTTTTAATTCATTTTTAAACATCAAAACTACTGATTTGCATCTTTACTACAAACCCTAACTCTCAAAATCCGATTTTTATGTTCAACAAGCCCTAGATCTAAGTTTTTAATTAGGGTTTTCTTTGTTAAATCGATTTTAATAAAGTTTAATTTAAACTCTATGTCCTTATAAGGTTTTCAAGAAGGGTGACCATCAAATCCAAGCCTAATCAAGGGATAAGGTAATCGACTTTCGAAATTTCAGTCTTCTTATGGTAAAACTGTGGTTTATTTTGAATGGTTTTACTTGATTTAATGTTTTAATGGCATGATTAGTAAATGGTAATCTTTAATCCCGATTTCATAGGGTTTTATCTTGTTATGATATGGATTAGCATTCTGAAAGTTATGGTGGACTTTTAATGGCATTTAGGTTGTTAGATGGTAATTTTGAGTTTTATCAATGGAGTTTCAGTTTTAAAATGCGAAAGGAAGAAGATGGTCGAATCTGCCTTGTTGGCGTTCGAACGGCCATGCAGGGCGTTCAAACGGCAACACTAAAAGTTTGGCATTTTTCTTGTTTAGCCGATCGAACGGCCTGGAGGGCATTCGAACGGCTACACTGCAGGATTTGACAATTTTATGTATGTTGCTTATTTCGACATATCTACTTCAAAATATCATTTTTATGTTTATGTGGAGTGTTTTGATCTATAATAAGCTACTTGAAGAGTATTCTATTGATGTTAGAAGTTGTGGTATATATATTTAAAGTTATGTGGAATTGCTTGTGGTTGGTTATATGATGTTGAAATTACCATCTTGAAGTTATGAATGGTTGATTCTCTATGGTTAGGTGTATTTTCAGTAGAGCTACAACATACTAATGGGCTGATATGTCATGTTAAGATGTGGTTAATTGATGTCTGAATGTTAGTGAACGTTATGGCTTAAGGATGAAGTGAATGATCTTATATGTGTTTAGCTTGTGGTTGAGCTTTGATTTGAGTTATGATTTCAATGATTCTTCTCCTATGATTTTCTGCTGGAATTTTTGATTAGATGTTAATGCACATGTGTAGTGTGATGGTGAGTTAATTACAAGTATGTTGATATACATTGAGTGAAGTGCTTCTACTATGTGCATGATCGTTTATAATTAAACCCTTTGCAAGTGTACAAGGTAATTGTACTAGGATAAGTATTTAAGGGTTGTCGAACCTCAGGGACGGATGGATTATCACTAAATCTAAAAAGGAATTTGCTGATTACAAACTAAAAACAACTTAAACTTAAATTAAGCAAAAGAAAGAAATCAAATAGTTTAAAGGCAAGAGATTAATTTGATAGAATTTACTTAGGAAATCGAATCCACTATAGAACCATAACAATTCCTTAACTTTTAATCTAAATCTAGTGTGAACATGAACAAGTATTCTCAGCTACAAGCTAGAATTACTTCAAAAAGAATCATTAATTAACTTCCATGGCATGAACTATCTTCGACAATAGCACGAATCATCTACACTAAACTAGCTATAGGCATGACCCGTCTAATCTTAGTATAACTCATCCAAGTCATTAATTATCTGAACATTAAAACTATTGTATGACCATCTCATCTAAATCACAGAAATTAGAATCGATACAAATATCAAAACCATATCAATCTATCATCTACAAGACAATAAATCAACATAGATTTGAATAAACATGAAAAGCTCTTCCATTAAAAAGGAAATCCTTATCATACAATTGTCATCATTCACAACTGAGATCTAAATTAAAAAGAAAAGAAACTGAAACTTATCTATAGCTTCATCAACTCCTAAGTAAAAGAAAAGTCTAGCCTTCCATTGTAGAAGAAAGCACTTGAATCTCCATTGAAAGCTTTGAGTTCTTCTCCATCTTCTTCTTCTTTTTTCTCTTCTTAAAATCTACTGGAATCCCCCTAATTTTAAGCCAAATATGTCTTTTTATAGGCATAAGATCCGTAGGAAGAAGTCCAATATGAAAAGGATTGAAATTTGGGTCAAACTAGGAAACTGCACGTTATGCCGATCGATCGTCCTGCATGCCCGATCGATCGGCTACACTGTATTTTTTCACGTTATCCCGATCGATCGCCCTGCATGCCCGATCGATCGGCTACAGTGTTTCTGCAATTCTGGACAGTTCATATTCTGTTCATTAAGCTTTCCTTCGTGTCCATATTAATTTCTAACTTGTTTATAACTCCGAAAAGTTGTCCAAATCACTTTAAAGCATGTGAAGACTATTTTTAATCATTTCAAAACATCGTCCAAGTACTTCGATAAGCGCACTTTACCTACAAAACATAAAATACCATATTTTAGACATGTAAAAAGTAACTAAAATTCCATCTTGATTTAAATACATGTCTAAACAACTAATAACTACAAAATCATTAATAATTAAACTAAAATACTAATATCTATCTTAATCTAAATAAACCATAACTAACTCTAAATTAACCTAATTTATACTAGCAAATAAGGTAAAAAGGCATATAAAATTGATATAGATTTCATACTTATCAAATACCCCCAAACCTATATTTTGCTAGTCCTCGAGCAAAACAAAAACAAAGTAAAACAACTAATCTAAAAAAAATAAATGCCACTTTCGTAGGGAATCACGATTGCATTTAGCGTATGCAACAAGCCTTTAAACCCCTAGGTGTCCCTAGTTGGACGAGTTGTGTCTCGTGAGGGTTTGCAGTAATGATACCCACAAACATCTAAACCTAAGAAAAATAAAACAAACAAACAAGAAAACAAAAATTTGAAAAACAATCTTCTCTTAAAAACACATAACTATTTTTAAAAACAACCAACCACAAATACTTGAAACAAGTAAACAATTAAGATCTGATCACTTTCAAGTAAGGAATAATCCATTTTATAACCCCATCTTAGAAATAATTGTGCAACTACATATATACATTTTAAAAACATAAAGTGTAGAAACTTTGTAGTCATACAATTTCATTCTTTATTAACAAGCATATCTTATGTGACCCATTAACCAAGCTCATTAAAGTTCACTAACTCAAAAATATAACAATGACAATCTTTCATCTTTAACATCTCATAATAAACCTTCATGTAATAGCCTTCAAATTTCAATTAAATTCAGGGAATAAGAGCATAATATAGTTCAAAATATGACTTGTGCAATACTTAGTTCTATTAAGCTTTCTAAATAGGCCATGTAACAAGCGTTAGGCCAGTGTCCCTAATCTAGTTGGCTCAAGGCACTAGGTGTTGAAACACCCCTCAGGCTTAATAACTCGAACTATAAAGGCTACAGAACCAAGTAAGTCATAAAATAATTTATCTCAACTTTTCACCTTTTGACGCGATCCCTTATACTTGCCTAGGCACAAGGTCCGGTTACTCAGTAAAAAGAGAAACAAACTTTTACTCTTTTTTTTTCATCCAACCAAATTTTTTTTCATTCTTTTTTCTATACACACTTATCCCATTTTTTTTCAAATAAAAGCTAAGCATAAAGATCTATCATAAAATATTAAAAATTACTCAATTACCAAGTTTTCAAAAATATATGCTTAGTTAAAGATATCCCACTAAGATTACAAGTAATAAATCATAAAATTATATTCCTACAAGTTTCATGTGTGTGAAATGTGATTTAAAAATATAAGCACAATTATCCAAGATAATGAAAATAAAATAGAAATTACTCACTTGATCATTTTCATCACTTAATTAATTACTCGAACTTTCTTCATGAAATTGATCTCTTTAAAAACAGACATATACTTTTAAAAGAAAATAAGCTATAAAACCCACTTAAAAGAAAAGAAAACAAAATACTCTAAAACATCCTAAAAGAAAAATAAGAAATAAAAATATCTTTCTACACCCCCAAACCTAAACTAAACATTGTCCTCAATGTTAAAGAAAATATATACTACAATGACAAGAATAAGTAAGAGAGGGAAAAGAAAGATATCACCTGAAAGCATAACTAATCCACTAATCTGAAAGTGAAGTACATAGGATTGGAGAAAAAAAATAAATATAAGTGATGAGCATTCCCCCAAACCTAAAGTATTAGATCTCATAAAAGAAGATAAACTATAATGAGAGAAAAAAATGAGAAAATAAGTAAATAAAGCCTAAATGAAGCAAAGAAAATAAATAAAAGGAAGGTAAAGAAATATATCAAAAACATGGGTTGCCTCCCAAGAAGCGCTAAGTTTATTGTCTTCAGCCAGACATTGCTAACATTCTCAAATATATCAGGGCGGCTGGTAGATATTAGCATTAGTTTTTCTCTTAAGTCTCCAAAAAGATGATGTAGAAAAATTAGAAGGCATGACTTGATTATGGGCTAATGTTACAAAAGATGGACCTCTATCATGAGCATCAAATCTAAAATTGTCTACCATAAAACATTCAGCATTAGAAGTTGCAGGCAAATGGTTAGATACATCAAAAATATTTAGTTGCACTTTCATGTTCCCAAAAGTCATCTCCATTACCCCCGTCCTACAATTTATGCATGCATTAGCTGTGGCAAGGAATGGACGACCTAGAATGATAGGAATCTGATATGTGGGGTTGGCACCGGCTTCCATATCTAAGACAATAAAATCAACAGGGAAAAAGAACCGGTCAACCTTCACTAAGACATCCTCAATGACTCCTCGAGGCTTACGCACAGAACGGTCGGCTAGCTGCAAGGTAACTGATGTAGGCTGCAATTCTCCTAAACCTAGTTTCTCATACACTGAGTAAGGGAGTAGATTAACACTCGCACCAAGGTCAAGGAGGGCTCTATGGATGGAGTGATCACCTATGACACAAGAAATGGTGGGTACTCCAGGGTCCTTATACTTAGGTGGGGTGTCAAACTTCAAAAGAGAGCTAACTTGTTCGGTGAGAAAGACCTTCTTAGACACATGGGTCTTGGATTTACGCTTTTGAGTGCATAGGTCTTTGAGGAACTTAGCATAAGCAGGGACTTGCTTAATGGCTTCTAAGAGGGGGAGATTAATTTTGACTTGTTTAAAAGTCTGAAGAATATCATCCATCTTAGCTGTGCTCTTTCTAAATGGTGGGGCCATGTCAAGACACTGAGGAAAAAGTGCCCTAGGGATATAAGATCCCTCGGAAGTGGTCTTAGACTGTGGCTCTAAGGAAGGGGAAGGAGATACAAACTCCTTCTCATGTGATGCACTAACTTCTACTTGAGGCTCATTAGGGGTTGCCCCCTCTAACTCCTCACTCCTATCATCTGTCACTGGTGTCCCCCCAACACTCTTGTCAACAATCCTCCCACTCCTAAGGGTCATTATGGAATTAACTTGTTCATTAGAGGGAGAAGTTCCTCTACCTGAAATTGACCTTTAGGGTTTGGTAAGGGTTGACTTGGCAATGTCCCCATCTCTCTCTTGTTAATAACATTAGCTAGTTGTCCAATTTGGGCTTCTAACTTTGCTATAGATTGTGTGTGAGAGTGGAGGAGTTGGGATTGAGATTGAATGCCTTGCAGGGCACTCAAAACCTTTTCTTCAAAACTTGGACTCCTATTGGGTTGGACATACAGAGGTTGCACTTGAGGTTGGTGGATATGGGCTGGTGGGACTTGGAATGGGGGCCTAGGGGGTTGGTTACCCATAACCCCTTGGTTTTGTGTCCGCCAAGAAAAGTTAGGATGATTCCTCCACCCAGGGTTATATGTATTTGAAAATGGATTGTTCTCAGCCCTAGGGAAGGATTGGGTGGCATTCACATAGTCTTGGACAAGCTCAGGAAATTGAGAGGCAGAGGGGCACTCAATGATAGTATGGGCTGGGCTAAGGCATATTGTGCATGCATCTTGAGTGAAGGGAGTGGGCTGATGGGTTGAAGTCATAAGGAGGTCTAGCTTCCTACTCAAAGTATCAACTTTGGAGGAGAGGTCTAATGGGTTTTTGACTTCATACAAGCCACCCCTAGAGGGGGCATTGTTTAAGGTAGATAATCCACTCTCATTTCTATTCAACGCAGCATGTTGAAGAGAATTTTCACTCAAGTCCTCAAAAAGTTTCCATGCCTCATTTTCATTTTTTAGCAAAAAGGTACCCCCACAACTTTTATCAACAAGATGACGGTTTTGTTCAGTAAGACCCTCATAAAAACGTTGCACTAATTGCCACTTAGGGACAGCATGATGAGGACACCTCCTAAGAAGGTCCTTAAGTCTATCCCAACTCTCATGGAACTGTTCAGTGGGAAGTTGGGCAAAAGTGGTTATGGCCTTTCTCATTTGGTTGGTCTTACCTATGGGGAAATATTTTTTAAGGAACTCTTGTTGCATTTGGGCCCATGTTGTGATAGTGTTTGGCTCTAATGAGTGAAGCCATTCCTTAGCTTTATCTTTCAATGTGAAAGGAAAAAGCCGAAGTTTAACAGCCTCATCGGTTAAATTTGAGAGCTTAAAAGTTGTGCATAGTTCTAAGAAGTCATCTAGGTGCCTATACGGGTTTTCATTATTAAGCCCATAAAAGGATGGAAGCATTTGAATAACATTGGGCTTAATTTCATAATTTTGAGCAGCGACCGCTGGCAACCTAATGCATGAAGGAGAGGTGTACTCATTGGGAGTGTATGTAACAACCCGTCTTCCGGTTATGCTTAACCCGGAGGGGTTAAGGGTAATTTGGTAATTTAATATCAGGATTACGGGGTTTCATTAGGTGAAATCTCTGTATCTGGGTAGAGCTCGAAGTAACGAGCACAACGCACCCAAGAACGCACGAAACGGAGGTCGGGAACGAAAGTTACGACCTCGGGAAGCGAGCGACATGGGTGGGACCCATTTTAAAAGTTCAAGATGAGCTACCCATGTGTGGTCTAGTTTCAAAGGGCTCGTCAATACGAGTCTATCGGTACTAAGAACGTACGATTCCGACCTCGGAAAAAAATGTCTTATGGGCGGGACCCACTTTGAAAGTGCGGGATGACCTACCCATGTTTTGGTCTTATTTTGAAGGGCTCGTTGACACGAGTCCATCGGTATTAAGAGCGTGCGATTCTAACGTCAAGGTTGGAAGTTATCGCGTTTTGAAGTTAAGATATTATTTTGAATAATATCTTTATGGATAGGATCGACGACGCAGTGGATAAGACTGACGACAAAGCAGATAGGATTGATAGTGGATAGGATTGCTGACAAAGCGGATAGGATTGATGATGGAAGTGGATAGGTTTGACACGTGTCATCCTCACATCCATCCAGTTTTTCTATAAATAGCATCCACAGCATCCAGAGAAAGAGGAGGAAGAAAAAGGAGAAACTCTCCCACGTTTCTGTATTCTCTCCCATATTTAGAAACTTCTGTTCTTCGTTTCTCACTCATTTTAAGTCCGATTCGAGTCATTCTTGAAGCGTTCCTAGCTAATTAGAGGGTGATCTACGCAATGGAAGCGTCCATTCCTCAAGTTAGCAACCCTATCTAAGGGAAATGTCTCGAGGCATGGGGAGGTTCTGTCCGTCACCTGCGGGCGAAAGAAGGGTAAAGTGTTTCGAAGTCAGAGGAGATCCTGGCCACCATCTCCGAATCAGAAAGGGCAGATGCTCTGAGGAAATGAGCAATTCCGCACATTGCCATTTTCGAAATTGGAGGGAAGTACACTTTTCTGACCTTTTAGTTTAATATGATTTATATAAATGCATATCTTAATTAGTAATATACTAATTAAGATATATTATTTGCTATGATGTGATACATACTGATATGTTTCTATTTAATCTACTTTGATTTATTTTGTTGTGATCTAAAATGCTCTGCTATGACTTGACATACTCTGATCTGATATAACCAGTATGGTCGGATAAAATCTGATATGATTTGATAGGATCTGATATGATCTAAAATGATCTGTAGTGTATTCTGCTCCGCTCTATGATAGAGTGGGATGTGTGTTTTATTAGTGTTCTTCTCACCTATGTGAGAAGTGTATTTTACTGATTTATTGGCTTTCATTTGACTCCGATGAGTTATAAGATTTTCGTCGGATTCCGAATGAATTATTTGGATATAAAGTATACGTATTTTATCGTATATAATTTTTTGATGTCTGGTGAATGTATTAGCCGTTAGGCAGAACTACGTTCGGATCCGATCGTATTGGAATAACGTCAGAGATGATATCCAATATGTATGTAGGCAACCAACGATAAAATAACGTTGGCCCGATCCAAATTAGTTATAAAATTAGGTTTGTTCTGATCTACGCACAATGGAACGTTAAATCGCCGTAGTGCGTAGATGAACGCTATGACTCTCGCACTCAGAGTCTGCAGCTCCTGGTCAGTTGGTTTTAATTTTTCCGCTAAATTTTGACACTCCGATTGTGTTTTCTGATCTAACCCCGGTCCGGGTCAGGTGGTGCGGGTCGGGGTGTTACAGAATGGTATCGGAGCAGTACTCTGTCTGCGAGAGGAAAATATTTTAAAATATATTTTGAGGTGTTTCAAATTCCAATTTTTAAATTAGAATTTCTTTGTAACGAATGTATTTTTGGATTTAATATAAAGTTCGACTGTGATGTTTGCCGTGTTGCACATATGTCATTGGCTTTATGACAAATTGTTATTTTCAATGTGTTGTTCTGCATTTATGATATCAGAATTAAAATAACCTCTGATTATGTTTTTACCATTCCACCTGCATGTTAACAAAAAAAAAAAAATCCTAAATGTTAGTTTTGCGTATGTGACATTGGAATGAAGGATAATTCCGATCGTGAACCTCCATTCTCTACGACTGATATCGGATTTAATGCTTACTCTGATATTGAATTTTTGTTTCATACGTGTGACATCATATTTAATGCCAACTCTCATTTTTGAATTTTATGTTCCACATGTATTATATCGGATTCAAAGAAAATTTCGATTATGAATCTTTTATTATTTATCTGTGATACAGGATTTGTGGATTCCAATTTTTGAACTTCTGCATATGTTATATTAGATTCAAGATGAATTCTGATCATGAGTTTTTGTTCTCCAAATGTTTTATTCGATTTTATACAAACTTTGATTTTTCGACTTCCGGCTTTGAATTTGAAATCATTTTAAATTTTTGTCTTGCAAGTAATTGCTGCTAACGACAATTTTATGAAGTTTGATTTCAAATCAGAAATAATTTGAATGTCTGAAGTTGTTACATAAGGATTTGGTGCGCCAATGCTTTTTATCAAAAGTTTAATTCTGAATCTACAATGATTTGAACATTTTACTACAAATAAGTTGTATCGAATTTGATTCGTAGTTTTCTTTTACGAGTGTGACATTGGAATTGCTCTCAATTTTAATATTTATAAAATATGATTCGTTTAACTATGAGTAATTTAGAATTTCCGTTCGACTTGTATTGTATCAAATTGATATTACAAATTTCGCATATGAATTGTTATTATTATTGTTCTGAATATCGGTTTGAAATAGATTCCAATTTTCGATAGGAATTAATTTGATATTTTGTTTCAGTTGTGATACTTGATTTAATACGACTTCCGATATTGAACTTTCTGTTTGATATATCTGCAATTGAATATAATACGAACCTTCGGTTATATCGAATTTGATGGGAATTATGTTTGCATGTGTTGCGTTAGATTCCCAAAGGACTCTGATTTTATTCTGATTTATAAATTGAAACTATGTTTTGTATGTGTAGTATCTGATTTGATTCGAACTTTGATTTTTACGAATTCTGGGTTTGAACTTTTTGTTTGGTCTATGCGACATCAGATTTAATACGAACTACGAAGCTATAAATTTTTTGGAATGATTTAACAAATTTGTTCTAAAATTAGTTGTATTAATATGTTTTAAAATCCTCTTCTTACATATGTTACAACAAAATTCCAAGGGAATCCAAATTTGTGAATTCTGATGACTTGAAATTTTATTTTGTCCATATAGTATCGGACTTTATCTGAATCTGTCCATATAGTATCGGACTTTATCTGAATCTTGATTTTTATAAATTTTAATAAATCAAAAATATCTGTTCTAAAAATATATTACATAATTGTTTTAGTAACTTAAATTTCAAATAGTCTATCAAATTTATGATAATAGAATTACCAATGATTAATCATCAAACACCTGTGATATGGAAATTGGGATTAGTGTATAGAGACAATTTTTTTTAACTTCAAGTTTGATTTGGAATTTTGTTCTGAGTACCATGTTAACCGGGATTATATGTTCTGATTTAAATGTGCAAAATTTGTTTACTGTCATACGTTTTGATATCTGATGAAATACCTCTATAAAATATATATATATATATAATATATATGTTTTCTGTCAGATGACTTGATTTTTTTTTATAATATATAAAAGAACTCTATGAAAAGAGTCCGAATGATGTCTGATGTATTTTCCGTCTGATATTTTCAATTCTGAATGATTCCGAGAAAAAATTCTGAGTAACAACTACTTCTGATAAAAATTTCTGCTCTGATACGTATACTGATACGCGAGTGCTTGCACTCTCTGGATACCCACCGAGAAAAATAATCGGTTCTGGCATGCACACGGGTGTGGAGCATCATGGGAAAGCTCCTCACTTTCTGAGCTCCTTGCTACCCCATGAGTACGAGGGGAACGCCGTTTGGTATCACGGCTCTGGTTTTCTCGTCACTGGGACGAACCGACAAATTGTGCATCTGTTTCTGCAGCAAAATTGTTTCTGAATGAGTTTTTTTTTATAAATGATTTTCTAAAAAAAGATTATAATCATTTTCATATATTTTTGCTTAGCATTATTTTAGATTTTAACTCAACCCATAGTGTAGGGGGTTTTAAATTCTAAATTTATGCTATTACACATATTTTTAGGAAAATATGATATTGGAGAAATAATTTGTACATACTGCATTATGTTTTGAATATGTGCACTTTCTGGGTAGTTTTAGGGTAAAACCTGAAAGTATCAGTGCACTCTCTGTCTGGATACCCACCGAAAAATCGGTTCTGGTGCATGCATATAGGAGTGGAGCATCATGGGAAAGCTCCAATCCTTCTGAGCCTCTCGCTACCCCATGAGTGTCGAGGGGAAAGCCGTTCGGTATCACGGCTCTGTTCTACCTTATCTATCTTTTTGATTTGTTTATTCTGTTCGATCTGTTCAAATCTGTCAAATCTATTTGACTTGTTTGTTCTGTCTGATCTGTTTGTTCTAATCTGTATGTTCTGTCAATTCTGTCAATTCTGTCTAATTTGTTTGATCTGATCTGTCCAATTTGTTTGATCTGATCTGTCCGTTCTGTTTAATATATCGGATTTGTCTATTTATTCCGTTTTGTGTAATCTATATGTTCTGTCTGATATATCTGATCTATCCGTTCTGTTTGTTATGTCTGACATGTCCATTATGTTCATTTTGTCTATTATGTATGTTTTGTCTGATCTGTTGTTTTGTCTATTCTGTTTATTCTGGTTATTATGACAGATCTATCCGTTCTATCTTATTTGTCTATTATATCTGCTATATATCCGATCTATTTGATCCATCTATTATATCCAATCATTTTGTTCGGTCTGATCTAGTTGATCTGTCTGAAGTCTCTAATATGTCTTATCTATCCGTTCTATCTGTCTGATATGTCAGTTATGTCTATTCTGTCTGATATGTCAGTTATGTCTGATCTATCAGTTTTGTCAATTCGGTTTAATCTATATAATCTATCTGTTCTGATCAATCTATTATGTCTTTTCTATCCATTCCATTTGTTTTGCCAGATGTGTCTGATATGTATATTCTGTCTGATCTGATCTGTTTATTTGATCTGACAGACCCGTCCATTCTATTTAATCTGTTTGTTCTTTTCTGATCTTGAAAAATTATCTGACTTTGAAGATACTATTCACTTTCTATTATCTGATATAAATTATAAGATTTTGATTGTGTGATTTATTGGGTAATTTAATTCTGCCAAAGTCTGGATTGATTTATCTGTAATGATTTGATTCGCTCTATTTCCGAAAAATTACTTATCCGATGTTATAAATCCATTCTGATGTGAGTTATCTGCATTTCAAATAGTTGAAATTTATCCTAATCATAAGTTGTCAGATTATGTTTCTGAAGGGTTGCCAATAGAGTTCAATAACCCTATGTTGCTATATTATGTTTAAAGTATTTTCTTTGATTCTGTTTCTAAAATGGTTTACTCTGATGAGTTTTATCTGATAAGTTATCAGATTATGATATGTTTCTGAATGTTATCTCTGGTTATAAATTTACCGGATTCATGTTTGTTATTTGATTAACGGCCGACATTCTTGTCAATTTTGTATTTTGACAAGTATGTTCAGGAGAATTGCGAGGACGCAATTCCTTTAAGGGGGGAAGAATGTAACAACCCGTCTTCCGGTTATGCTTAACCCGGAGGGGTTAAGGGTAATTTGGTAATTTAATATCAGGATTACGGGGTTTCATTAGGTGAAATCTCTGTATCTGGGTAGAGCTCGAAGTAACGAGCACAACGCACCCAAGAACGCACGAAACGGAGGTCGGGAACGAAAGTTACGACCTCGGGAAGCGAGTGACATGGGCGGGACCCATTTTAAAAGTTCAAGATGAGCTACCCATGTGTGGTCTAGTTTCAAAGGGCTCGTCAATACGAGTCTATCGGTACTAAGAACGTACGATTCTGACCTCGGAAAAAAATGTCTTATGGGCGGGACCCACTTTGAAAGTGCGGGATGACCTACCCATGTTTTGGTCTTATTTTGAAGGGCTCGTTGACACGAGTCCATCGGTATCAAGAGCGTGCGATTCTAACGTCAAGGTTGGAAGTTATCGCGTTTTGAAGTTAAGATATTATTTTGAATAATATCTTTATGGATAGGATCGACGACGCAGTGGATAAGACTGACGACAAAGCAGATAGGATTGATAGTGGATAGGATTGCTGACAAAGCGGATAGGATTGATGATAGAAGTGGATAGGTTTGACACGTGTCATCCTCACATCCATCCAGTTTTTCTATAAATAGCATCCACAGCATCCAGAGAAAGAGGAGGAAGAAAAAGGAGAAACTCTCCCACGTTTCTGTATTCTCTCCCATATTTAGAAACTTCTGTTCTTCGTTTCTCACTCATTTTAAGTCCGATTCGAGTCATTCTTGAAGCGTTCCTAGCTAATTAGAGGGTGATCTACGCAATGGAAGCGTCCATTCCTCAAGTTAGCAACCCTATCTAAGGGAAATGTCTCGAGGCATGGGGAGGTTCTGTCCGTCACACCGCGGCGAAAGAAGGGTAAAGTGTTTCGAAGTCGAGGAGATCCCGGCCACCATCTCCGAATCGAAAGGGCGTATGCTCTGAGGAAATGAGCAATTCCGCACATTGCCATTTTCGAAATTGGAGGGAAGTACACTTTTCTGACCTTTTAGTTTAATATGATTTATATAAATGCATATCTTAATTAGTAATATACTAATTAAGATATATTATTTGCTATGATGTGATACATACTGATATGTTTCTATTTAATCTACTTTGATTTATTTTGTTGTGATCTAAAATGCTCTGCTATGACTTGACATACTCTGATCTGATATGACCAGTATGGTCGGATAAAATCTGATATGATTTGATAGGATCTGATATGATCTAAAATGATCTGTAGTGTATTCTGCTCCGCTCTATGATAGAGTGGGATGTGTGTTTTATTAGTGTTCTTCTCACCTATGTGAGAAGTGTATTTTACTGATTTATTGGCTTTCATTTGACTCCGATGAGTTATAAGATTTTCGTCGGATTCCGAATGAATTATTTGGATATAAAGTATACGTATTTTATCGTATATAATTTTCTAATGTCTGGTGAATGTATTAGCCGTTAGGCAGAACTACGTTCGGATCCGATCGTATTGGAATAACGTTAGAGATGATATCCAATATGTACGTAGGCAACCAACAATAAAATAACGTTGGCCCGATCCAAATTAGTTATAAAATTAGGTTTGTTCTGATCTACGCACAATGGAACGTTAAATCGCCGTAGTGCGTAGATGAACGCTATGACTCTCGCACTCAGAGTCTGCAGCTCCTGGTCAGTTGGTTTTAATTTTTCCGCTAAATTTTGACACTCCAATTGTGTTTTCTGATCTAACCCCGGTCCGGGTCAGGTGGTGCGGGTCGGGGTGTTACAGTGTAATACTCCCTTAGAGCTTTAAGTGGTGCATCTACTAACTGATGTTCAGCCATGATGGGGCTAGAAGTAGTGTGGGTGGAGGAATTGGTGGGAGAGTTTAGGGGTGTAGGGATGTAGGTCGAGGGCAACTCAACTCTCCTAGATGGTCGCTCAGGCTCAGGGTCAAATGGTACTAATCAGGGAAGTAAGGAGCGACGACCACGCATACACCACAAACACACTACACAATTTTAAGTGTAAAAAGGAGAATAACAAGCAAAAACTAACTAAGAATAAATCAAAATAAAGAGAGAAAAGGATCTTGCAAACCGAAGAGAAGCACTATGCTTGGGATGTCCACTTGTAACCACAAGTATAGAGAGCACGATCTTCAACTCAGCCTACAAGATCAAATTAAAAGAAAGTAAGAAACTAAGAATTAACCTAAAAACTAAAGTAAACTGAATAGAATTATCTTAATACTAATTTAGTAACAGATCAACACCGTCCCTGGCAACGGCGCCAAAAACTTGATCGTTTATAATTAAACCCTTTGCAAGTGTACAAGGTAATTGTACTAGGATAAGTTTTTAAGGGTTGTCGAACCTCAGGGACGGATGGATTATTACTAAATCTAAAAAGGAATTTGCTGATTACAAACTAAAAACAACTTAAACTTAAATTAAGCAAAAGAAAGAAATCAAATAGTTTAAAGGCAAGAGATTAATTTGATAGAATTTACTTAGGAAATCGAATCCACTATAGAACCATAACAATTCCTTAACTTTTAATCTAAATCTAGTGTGAACATGAACAAGTATTCTCAGCTACAAGCTAGAATTACTTCAAAAAGAATCATTAATTAACTTCCATGGCATGAACTATCTTCGACAATAGCACGAATCATCTACACTAAACTAGCTATAGGCATGACCCGTCTAATCTTAGTATAACTCATCCAAGTCATTAATTATCTGAACATTAAAACTATTGTATGACCATCTCATCTAAATCACAGAAATTAGAATCGATGCAAATATCAAAACCATATCAATCTATCATCTACAAGACAATAAATCAACATAGATTTGAATAAACATGAAAAGCTCTTCCATTAAAAAGGAAATCCTTATCATATAATTGTCATCATTCACAACTGAGATCTAAATTAAAAAGAAAAGAAACTGAAACTTATCTATAGCTTCATCAACTCCTAAGTAAAAGAAAAGTCTAGTCTTCCATTGTAGAAGAAAGCACTTGAATCTCCATTGAAAGCTTTGAGTTCTTCTCCATCTTCTTCTTCTTTTTTCTCTTCTTAAAATCTACTGGAATCCCCCTAATTTTAAGCCAAATATGTCTTTTTATAGGCATAAGATCCGTAGGAAGAAGTCCAATATGAAAAGGATTGAAATTTAGGTCAAACTAGGAAACTGCACGTTATGCCGATCGATCACCCTGCATGCCCGATCGATCGGCTACACTGTATTTTCATCTGAATTCACGTTATCCCGATCGATCTCCCTGCATGCCCGATCGATCGGCTACAGTGTTTCTGCAATCCTGGACAGTTCATATTTTGTTCATTAAGCTTTCCTTCGTGTCCATATTAATTTCTAACTTGTTTATAACTCCGAAAAGTTGTCCAAATCACTTTAAAGCATGTGAAGACTATTTTTAATGATTTCAAAACATCGTCCAAGTACTTCGATAAGCGCACTTTACCTACAAAACATAAAATACCATATTTTAGACATGTAAAAAGTAACTAAAATTCTATCTTGATTTAAATACATGTCTAAACAACTAATAACTACAAAATCATTAATAATTAAACTAAAATACTAATATCTATCTTAATCTAAATAAACCATAACTAACTCTAAATTAACCTAATCTATACTAGCAAATAAGGTAAAAAGGCATATAAAATAGATATATATTTCATACTTATCAGTGCACACACATACATGTGGGGTTTAATGATAATGATGAGGTTTGCTATTATGATTATGAATGATGCATGAAGGGCTGATGAGAGCACCTATAATGAATTAGAATTCATGTATGTTTTGCCCACGTATGTACCATGTTGCATGCATCATGAAAATGTATTTCCAATTGAGGTTTTACCGTTGGTTAATCGGAATTGATCGGTTGTGTGGAACAGCCAAAGAGAAACCATTAGACACTTGCGGTATGGGACGCATTATGTCGATGGATAGCTCTAAGGTTCGTTGCATTAGTGCTTAGTTAAATTTGCTTCTATGGCATCACGAATACTCATGGTATGAGACGTGAGGAATAGAGTCGACATAGAGGTATTTTTACGTGCACACTCCGAGTTAGGTTGAGTCTAGTTGAATGGAATTCACGGTTTATGTTTGGTTTAATGTCATGACATCATGTATCATGGATCGAACTTCATGAATGAGGTTTTACCGTTGGTTAATTGGAATTGATCGGTTGTATGCAATGGTTGAGATTATTTGCTGAATTAATCGCTCGGTGAATTAAAAAAAACTTGGTTGGTCCGAAAGGACATGTTTTCGATTTGAATTCCTGTGAGGAACATGTGCACTCCCTGGGTTGAGTCTAGTTAAATGGAGTTATGTAGGGACGAGTTTTGTACTTGTCTTGTGGATTGAGATTATTATGATTATCTGGACCCTGAGAATCCAGTTAGTTTGTCTGAGTGCACCGACTTACCAGGTATTGTTGCTTGGGACTTCCGTCTTGATAAGCAGGAGTTGCTTGAGACTTCGTGTCTTGATAAGCAGGAGTTGCTTGGGACTTCGGTCTTGATAAGCAGGAGTTGCTTGGGACTTCGGTCTTGATAAGCAGGAGTTGCTTGAGACTTCGGTCTTGATAAGCAAGAGTTGCTTGAGACTTCGTGTCTTGATAAGCAGGAGTTGCTTGGGACTTCGGTCTTGATAAGGAGTTGCTTGGGACTTTGGTCTTAATAAGCAGGAGTTGCTTGAGACTTCGGTCTTCATAAGCAGGAGTTGTTTGGGACTTCGGTCTTGATAAGCAGGAGTTGCTTGGGACTTCGGTCTTGATAAGCAAGAGTTGTTTGAGACTTCGTGTCTTGATAAGCAGGAGTTGCTCGAGGGCGTTGGCCTTGAAGAGCAGGTTTATTCTCTATGTGTATGGACTTGCATGTTGGACTAGTGTGTGTGTGACACTTATACATGCATGATGAATGAGAATGTTGATGCATGATTTGATATGAGTGTCAGGTTGATACGATGTGAATGGCGCTATGTGGAATATACACTATGATGCAGGTTTAGGTGATGTATATGTGTGATCAGAAAATGATACATCTTGTCAATCTTTGATCTGAATGATACTATGCTATCGTATTTTTGATGATGATAATTATATTAAAAGCCATTGCTGAGTTTGTTAAACTCACCTCTCTTTCTTGTGTTTTTGCTTTGGGGCTGCGTGGTGCGACACGCAGACGGACAGGATCTCCTCTTTGAGGAAAGATCGAAGACGACTTGGATGTGATCATAGAGACTCTTATGTGATTTATTTTCCTTGGTTTATGATTTATGTTTAGAACCTTTGTGTATGGTTCTCTGTTGGATTTATGTTACTTTATACTGTTGTGTGGCTTAAGACCTATTTTAGAGCCAGTGTAGGCTATGGTTGACTAAGCATGTGGGTTTGAGACTAGTCGTTTATTTTGAATTAAGCGACTCTCTTTCTTTTCTACTTATTTACTCTTGCTCAAAGGAATGTGCGCACTCCGTAATTCTGTTAGATCGCCCATATTTAGGGTTAAGTCTTCCGCTAAACCGTTTCTCAATTTCCCCTCGTCGCCCCCGCGCTCTTGACCGGCCCTTGGACAGGGTTCGGCTCTGGTCGGGCATCACCAGGGCGTGACAATGTCAGTCGGTGATTAGGGAGTCTGATGATGTCATTTGTAGCTTGCCACTGCTTCAGTTGGTGATTACGAATGTTCATAAAGATTATCATGTCGACAAGGATGCTCAGACATAGCCGATGCATGATTCATTCCCTGATATTTCATCTTCATCAGCAATGCAAAGCTCTCATCCCCGTTCATCATTTCCGGTCACTACACATGTAGCTCAGCCAGATCCGATTTTATATTATAGACGACATCGGCAAGCTCGTTTTGAACCATCTATTACTTATGTGGAGTTGGAGCTAGAGCCAGAGGCAGAGCCATATCAGGAGCCGGAGCAGGCAGATCATGCGGAGGAGGTTGTACAACACCATCGAGGTCGAGGTTGATCGAGGATGTAGGATATTGTGATATTAGCTTTGTTATTCTTTTAAACTAAACATTTTTTCAACATGTGATGTTATATTTGATAAATATTTCTATTTTATATATATTCATTAGTTGATATTAATATGCATAAAATGTGTGGGAATGAATGAAACTGTGATTTGAATGAATGAACAAGGACAGGGGTTAAAGTTATTGTAAAATGGTTTTGTTAAAAAATTCTAATTTGATTTCGTTAGTACATGAGCCACACTTCATCAAGTTACGTAATTTCGTCATTTTAAAAGATAAAATCAGGTTAAGTTTTTTACATCAATAAACTGATTTCGTCCTTTCAAAAAAATAAAATTAACTTAAACTTGATTTCTCCTTTTAAATTATGAAATTATATTAAAAAAAAACTATGCATATGTCAGCTACTTGGTTGACGCCTGTGTAGCAAAAAAAAATATCACTTTAAAAAATATTTCCTAAAAATAATCTAAATTGGTAAATATTTTTTTATTATTTAAATAAATTTTTTTACTTAAATAATTTTTTTATAAAAAATTAAGGAAAAAATATACAGCAGTCGGTTTTGTAATTGTGGGTGAGAGCCGAAGCGATCTCGGATTGGTGCCTTCCACAATCCCAATTCCCACCTTCTTCTGCCCTTATCTTTTCTTCCCCTTTTCTTCTTCTCCGTCTTACGCACCACCGAACGGCCAGACCGGGAGAAGGAATCTAGAACTGGCTGTGATCTGTAGATAGAGATCGGCTTGGATTTGCGCTTTCTTTTTTTCTTCCCATCCAAGATCGTGTCCAACCAGCCCTCTTCCCGTTCTTGTTTCTCTTATCAGCTTTTTTTCTCTTTCCCTTCTCCTCCGCCTCCTCTTTTTTCTTTTCTCTTTTTCTTTGTTTTTGATCTGAGTATCGAGGATCTCCCCCCTTTTTGTCTTTCCTCTCATCATTATCTAAGCATCTCATCATCTTCCGGCAGCCACTTCTGCAGCAATTCCTGTCCTCTCCTCTGCCCGCCCTTACCAGGAGGCCATGCGGAGAGGGAGAACCGCCGCCGCCCCCTCAACGGTTCCTCCTGAAGCAGAGGTGGTCAATTTTAAGGAGACCCGGTTTCGCGGTGTCCGAAAGCGGCCGTGGGGACGATTTGCTGCCGAGATCAGAGATCCGTGGAAGAAGACCCGCGTCTGGCTTGGCACCTTCGACTCTGCCGAGGATGCTGCCCGCGCCTATGACTCCGCCGCTCTCGCCCTCCGTGGCCCCAAGGCCAAGATCAATTTCCCCAGCTCTTCTTCCCATACCCCTCCACCTCTTCCAGTTCGTCCTCATCACCGCCACCGAGCTTCCTCCGCCGCGGCCTTCCCCAATCTCGCCTCCGAGAAGCAGCCTCACAATCGTCCAACCGTTAGCAGCCTCAGCAGCACTGTTGAATCCTTCAGCGGCCCCAAGCTCTCGCACTCGCCTTCACAGGGTCCCCTTCCTCCACGCAGCCGCCCTCCCCCGCTTGATGATTGCCACAGCGACTGTGATTCTTCTTCTTCTGTCGTCGACTTTCACCACAACGACGATAATGACTTTGTTTCCTCCTTCCGGAAACCTCTGCCCTTCGATCTCAATCTCCCGGCATCCGACGAGACCGACGAGGACCTGCTGGTCACCGCTCTCTGCCTTTGATTTTTCATCTAAGCTAAGTTCGTTGGGAAATTTTATGTTTTTCTGTTTTTATGACTTTATTTTTCAATGGAAATTTTTATATGTGAAATAGTATTTTATGTTCTGGGTTGGATGTTTTCAAATTGTTGTTGGATTGGAATTGAGGAAATCGTTCTGAAGCTGAAAGCTCGAAATAGATGATCCAGAGAGGGATGGCTGGGAACTGGACGCGCTCCCCGTCATCTGTAGTCCTGAACACAAAGAGGAAACGAAGAAGGAAGAGGGGCGAAAATCCAATTTTGGTGAAATTCATACTCGTATCCGATGATGGGTGGATCCTGTCTAATCGTTTCTCGCCTGCAATTCTTTGTGTTATTTGCACAGATAACGGATTTGACTGAGGTAATGGCCCTAAAGGGTAATACGCCAAATTTTGATGATTTTGGTCACTAACTTTTTGTAGTTGAGAATGCTCATTCTTATTTTCAACGCAGCAAGTTATGTATTGTAACAAACGGGACTTCTTTGACTTTCCCAACTCATCCATTGATATTTAGCCTATTTCGTTTTTTATGCAAATGTTAACCGTCCTGTTCTAAAATGCGTGCCAATCTTCATGTTTGCAGTGTAAGTGGTTGTAGACCTTTTTTTTTACTTTTTCTTTTTCACATTAATAGTTCTATTTAATTTATTTAAATAAAAATATTTATTTTAAAAATTAAATAAAGTTATTAATATAAAACGAAAAAAGACGAAAAAAGTGTGATATAGGATGGAGAGGTAATTTTTATGAACACTTAAGGCATGGTTGGTATTTTTCTTTGCAACTTTTGCTCTTACATCGCGCAAAATATAGAAAGTCACCCTCTTACATTATTGAGTGTTTTATAATCATGGCATTATCTTTGTTTGGGCTCTTCCCAATAAGTCCAATGGGACTCCACTTAATACTTGCAGGTAGGGCTGTAAATGAGCCAAGCTAGCTCGTGAGCAAACTCGGCTCGGTTAGGCTCGGCTCGAGTTAAACTCAACTCAAATCAGGCTCAATTCGAACTCGATTTGAGTTCGAATAAGTTCGAGCTGAGCTTGAGCCGACCCCTGCTTAATTCGGCTCGGCTCAAATAAAACTCGAACTCGATGCTACTCGAGCTCGAACTCGAATATAATTTTAAAATTATATATAAATAATGTATATATATGCATATTTTATATAAATATAATTGTTAATTTAAATACATATTTATAACACACTCCCTCTATTCTTAGATTAATAGCTCTATTTAATTAGTTTATTTTAAAAAATTTAATTAAGTTATTAATCTAAGACGAATGGAATATATAAAACGACATATAATCACATATTTATATACTAATACTATATATCGTATTGATATATGAGACCCGTTTATATGAGTCAAGGCTCACTCACGACTATGTGAGTATAGATGTCATATATCATCATATTACAATATAAGAAGCATGACATTTGTGGACCAACCTTAGTTTAGAAAAGAATGATTAGATATTCTTTTAAAAGTTGAAGTATGACATTGGGACCATTCTCATCTTACAAAATGTATATCTTTTTACATGTACTTCAGAATTTTTTAGAGGCACACTAAGATTATAGAATAACTTTTTTATTAGTGATTTATAAGCAAGTAAAGAAAAGAAAACACAAAAAAGTAGATAACAATGTTGCCTAAATAATTTTTTATTTTTTACATCTTTTTTAGTGATTATATGTACATAAAGAGAGAAAAATAATAATGTTGCATTTTTTTAGCATATGTAACTAAAACTTATTTGTGACAGTTTTCTTCTTTCATAGTGACTATAATCAAATATTCACGGTGTAGTCATAATACTTGTTGAAGTATATTAATTAATATTTAATACTAAAAGTATATTAGTATATGTGATACTTCATATACTTTATATTTATATATAGATTATTTTTATTTTTTTAGTTCGAGCCCAGTTTGAGCCTAGTTCGAGCCAAGGCTTATGATTCACTTATTCAAGTTCGAGCTCAAGCTCAAGCCAAACTTTGGATTTCTAAATCGAGCCGAACTCGAGCTGAAAAGTTCGAATTTATTCGAGCTTCGAGCCGAGCTTCAGCAGTTCAAGCTCGAGCCGAAACAGCCTAATACTCGGTTCAGCTCGGCTCGTTAACACCCCTACTTGCGGGTCGTAAGAGAGTCATTTTGGACACACGGCGTCACTCTTTTTTAACAAAAATAATCTCACTCCAAGTTTTCAAAATATGTCATGCCATTCAAAACCCAAAAATTGTTTTAAGTTGACACATCCACTTAACCTCTAAGTCTCTGCTTAACCATGTTCATCTCGATTGTAGTGACTAGCAAGCACAATTACTATAACTTCAGTAGCCAATAGCATGGTTGTCGCGACCATGGTTGTCAATATTCAGCATCTAGCAATTGCCCTTGAGTAGTAGTATAACCATGGCCAAGGTTGATTAGATGCGATGGCCAATAACCATGGCCACCATAGTCGGTTGTCCACAACTCATTTATGGTTTGATTTAGTATAAACTATAGTAAAATTAAGTTAGAACATATGTGATATGTTTTGTAATTATTTTTATTTAGTTGAATAAGATTATGTCTATTTTGCATGTGTTTTTGAGTCTTAGGAGTCTTGACTTCAAATTTAAAATTAATTAACTTTAAAACTTAGAGGAGACATGTTCTAATGATCCAAAGTAGAAAACTTAATCAAAGTGACTTGAGTTTTAAAGACAGAAAGCTAAAATGCATACACTCATACACAAATGTTCGGATTTTCGAAGAAAATACCTTACTTGAGTGTTGTGATGGGAATGAAATAAAAGGTCAAAGATGCACACACACGTGCACAAGCACTTCATATTTTCATATAAACTACCTTAAAACTTTTGTTCTATTGGAAATACTCTTCTAAGGGGAGGAGATGTTTTGTTGTTGTTTGGTCTTGTTTGGTTAGAAGTTCTTTAGATAATGACTAGGGAGATTAAGACGTCGATGAACGGTTAAGGACGACATTGTACTAGTGGGATCTAATGTTTTACTTTTATAATTTCATAGGTAATTTTAATTACTAGCGTTAAAGCCAACTTTACCTATTTATTTATTTTCTGATAAATGATAGACTTATACTTAGAGAGTTAACCTGCTACTTATCAAATTTTGACATGTGTAATAATATCTTATGTTTTAATATTCGTATTTGTAAACCTCAGATATCATGACCTAGATATTTAATTGGGGAATTTATTTTATATTTATAAAAGAAAATTTTTCTTGTGATTTATCATGTGTCTTTTATTGAAAAATGGCTTTAAAAATTCGGGTTATGACAAATACAATGAGGGAACCAAAACTGTGAAGGTGTCTAGGTTACAAATGCTCACACTATAGTTTAAAAACATCATAATGAATGAAGAGGAAATAATTTTTGAATATTCTAAATTTTTTGACATAATTAATGTCATGCCTCAGCACTGCCCGACCTGAGCCGAAGCCGGTCCAGCGCACGGGGATGACGAAATTGAAAAACGATTAAAGAAATAGCAGAAGACATGCTGACAGGCGGTCTAATTAGTGGAGTTATGCACTACTTTGAACAAGAGTAAATAAATAGAATAAAATGGGACTTTAACTCTAAATTATTCCATAAGTCTTAAACCCACATACTAATAATCTAGAGCCAACACACTCAGCTCAAAACAAGGTTTCAAACAGATCTAAAGACATAATATATTACAAGTCTGAAACAAGAACAACTCTACAAGGTGTTCTAACATCATAACAAAATAATCAAAAAAATATGTCAAGTCTAGAGGCCTCCACGCCTAATCCCAAGCTCTCCCCGACCGTTCCTCATATACAAGATCTTGTCTGACTGCATGTCACACAATGCAACGCAAAAAAAATAAAGAAAGTGGGGTAAGTATAAAAACTCAATAATGGTTTGAATATAACTATAATAATCAAAAAACACAACGACATGACAATGTAACAATTCAGATCCAAAATTTACATATTATACCACTTTCTGATCATTTCTTAGCTAAAACTTTATATAACCATAAATATAAGAGCTAGCATGCATAAGACATACCTATCATGTCAAGTTATAACCTAACATGCATCTTACATAGGTATTTGTTTATATTTACTCAAATCAAGCATGATAATCTCATAAATCACATAAGAAGTGTCTTTCACACACTTTCTGATCCTACAACCATATTACATAAACCTACATAATAGTGACTCATTCACATGATTTCAGATCATGCATTCATATCTCATAAACCTGCATAGTAGTATCTCCATCACACCAGATTATTCAAGATATCACATATATTGCATAAAAAGTGTCTTTACCACACATTCAGATCATGCATAACACTACATAAACTTGCATGAAATGTAACTCCAACATACATTCAGATCATGCATAGCACTACATAAACCTGCATGAAATGTATCTCTAACATACATTTCAGATCATGCATCAACATTCTCATTCATCATACATGTATAAATGTCTCACACACACTAGTCTAACATGCAAGCCCGTACACAAAGAGAATAAACCTGCTCCTCTAGGCTGAAGCCCTCGAGCAAACCCATATCAAATAGACATGTTCCTCAAGGCCGACATCTTTGAGCAACCCCTGCTCCTCAAGGTCAAAGCCTTCGAGCAGCCTTGCTCTTCGAGGCCAAAGCCTTCGAGCTACCTCTGCTCTTCAAGCCTAAACTCTCGGGCAACCCTACTTGTCAAAACTAAAGTCCCAAGCAACAATACCTGGTAAGCCAGTGCACTCAAACAAACTAGCTAGATTTTCACTATCCAAATAATCTCAATATCTAATCTCATCCACAAGACAAGTACACGACTCATCCCCACATATCTCAATTTAACTAGACTCAACCTGGGGAGTATACTTGTTCCACACAGGAACTTAAACTGAAATCATGTCCTTTCAGACCAATCAAGTTCCGATGAATTCACCGATCGATTAATCCGGCATGCAATTGCACATCATTATATACAATCGATTAATTCCAGTTAAACAACGATAAAATCTTATTCATGAAGTCCCATACATGATGCATCATAGCATGATACATCTGTGAGCAAAATCTACATGGGTTCCAACACATGGAACGTGCTCTCATTAGCCCCCTCATGCATCATAAACACATCATAATTAACTACGATTTCATAGTAAATTCCCCATACGTGTGTGTGTGTGTGTTCATGCATATTCTAAGCACATGATCAATGCTTTGACATAAGCTCATAAGGCAATATACATATACTTAAACACATTCAAAACATTATTTCCTATTAAAATTAAAGTAAAATCTATCATAAAGCTAAAATCCATCCATGTGCAACCAAATGCTCAACTCCTACAAGCATGATTATTTTACACATGAAGCCATAACATGATAACATTCATTACTCACAATCCATTCCCATCATAAGATAACATATCTTAGCATTTACCATGTAATGTACTTGCTCGAAACATACTCTAATCTTAAGAATTGCAACATTTCAAGATTCAAGGTAATTCAATGTTAACATGTATAACTACTAACACATTCTACAATATAACAAATACTTAAGCATACTTCATAAATCTCCATATTCAATTTCACACCCTTCTAGTAGCTTCATTGCAGCATAAAACACTTTTCATAAACATTGAAAACATCAATTTGAGGAAAAATACCAAAATGAGCATAAATTTCCAAAAATAGCGGAACTGCTATATAGCCAATTGATCAGTCAGGCAAGCCATTCAATCGTCCACAAGGCCCGATCAATTGCCAACAAGGCAGATTGAGACCTTCTTCTCCATTTCAAAAATCAAAACCGAGACACCATTAAAGCACCTTAAAACCTTCATCCATTGTCTCATACACAATCAAAATCCCGTCAAACCTTCTAAAACACTAATTTAACCCATTCTAAGATAAAACCCTAAGAATTGAAGCAAGAGATTAACATTTATTAAACCTACCATTTGAGCTCTAATCAAGTAAAACTCATTCAAATAAAATCATAAAATCGAGATTTTTACCACCACAAAGCTGAGATTTGAAAGACCCATTACCTCTCCTTCTAGATTTGGGTCAGATTAAACCTTTAACCACCTCCAACACCTTCCAAAAACACATTTTTTAAGTTAATACATATCTAAACTCAATTTAGCTTTAAAAATCAAAAGTAAACCCTAGATTTAGAGCTTTGGAAGCTTGAAAATGATTTTTTAAATATTAGGATTTTGGAAAGGAAGAGAAAAACTATGATTTAATGTTTTCAAAATAGATTGAAACGATGGGGGAAGTCAACATTAAGAAGATTTTTTTAGAAAACCTTAAAGATTAAGCTAAACTCACCTCTAATCATTTTCTTTTTTGGCCTAATCAGGGATTAGGCTCTAATCTCTAGGCTAAGCCTATTCCCAATTTGGAAATGACTCAGCCCCTTCCATTTATAAGAAGGGTTGGGTTAAACCTAATTAAAATGTGGGATAGAAATAGAGTTTTTAACTAAAATTAGAAAATTTGGTAATTTAACCTAAAATTAGGTCCAGAAAAATTATGACAATTTTTATAGTGTCTTCCATTGATGTCTGTGAAATTTTGGACCAAAAATCCTAATTTTGTCAGTGGGGCCCACAGGGGGGTGCCGCCAAACCCTAATTTTTAGAATTTTTGAGAAAAATTAGAAAATTCAAAAAAAATCAAAATTTATCCATATTCACTTTAAACTAATAAATGTGAAGTTGGTTTTGATTAAAACCTTTAGAAACCCCATTTATTTTTTAAAACTACTAAATTTAGTCAGAAAACGCTTAAACTACTCGATAACCGATAAATAACATTAAAAATAATCCAATTTGGTTCAAGATCAGGGATATTAAAATTAACACTTGTGATCAACTAGGAGGGCCAATACCGAATTACCTTGTAGGTAAAAAGATTTTAAGGTCCTTATCCTCAAATTTTAAAATTAAGGTTGTTCCAATCAATGAATCAAAGCAAATTGAAACCTAAGACATTGAGAAATGCATAGGAAACCTAAGAACTTTTGAAATGCAAGAGGAGTCCTATGAAAAAAAAGGAGTTGTATGAAAAATTAAAGAGAAAACAAACTACCATAAGAACAACTAAAATCCTTTCAAAAAGTCCAAAGCACTAAACAACCTAAAAGAATCTAAAGAAAGTGAGGATGATCAAATGGTTTTGTTGACTAAAAACTTCAAGAAATTCTTAAAATTTCATAACTTTAGGTTTGAGAAAAATGATGAAACTTCAAGGAAGTGACAAGGGGAAAGAAGAGAGGAAGGACATAACAAATAAGATAAGAAAAACATGAAATGCTTTGAACGTTGTAAGTTAGGTTACTTTGCTGTTAATTGTCTTAAAAATGTTTCTAATTGTTCTTATGACAAGCCTAGGAAATTTAAGTGGTATGAGAAAAAGAAAAAGGGGAAAGTACTTCAAGCTATTTTTTTTATGAAAGCTCTTATGAAGAAGAATAATTGTGTAACTATACTGCCTTCTATATAAGTGTAAAGGAAGATAGTTTATGTGAAGAGTCTAATAAATCTACTTTTGTCGAAGAGTTCTCAAATTATGTGTATCACCTGGATTCTGATGAATATATGGGGTTCCTCCAACAACTTCTAGTTTTATTAAGAAAGTCAAAGCACTTTGAGAGAGAATTGAAAAGAAATATGAGGAATTAGAATTAACTTCTCAAAAGTCCAATAGGTTGATGGAGAAGAATAGGAACCTTGTGAGGGAGGTTAATGTCCTTAAGAACGACTTTGAACAAGAGACAAAGAAATTTAGTGCTCTCAATAGAGAATTGAAGTCCTCTAAAGAGAAATTTGATGGGTTCAAGAGTGGGAGAAAATCTTTAGAGACCTTGTTGAGCATTAGTCAAACAAATAAAATGGGCTAAGGTTTTAGAACATGTTTGTCTGCACCCATAACAAAATCTACTATCTTTGTGAAGGCAAAAAAAAGTACTCAGCACCCAAAGGTAGTGCCCAACCCACCAAGCTAGAAGGATTTGAAATTGAATTTTAGGATTGTAGGAGTTTCTAAGTTGTGCCATAGAGATAACCACACTAGAAAGGAGTCCTCAAATAACCATCCTCACATTCATGACCCAAATTTTTATAACCCTTTTTAATAAAGGATGTGCAATAAACCACGAGGAATTTTTTTCATTGATAAATACAAAATAAAACCATTTGATTAAATATCTATGTCATGATAACTGAGGTTCACAAATACAAATATCAAAACATATGATATTATAACATCTGTCAAAAGTCCATAAACAACAGGTTAACCTTCTAAGTACAAGTTTGTCATCTTTCTAAAAATAAATAACTAAGTAAAGTTGGCTCTCACGCGAGTAACTACAATTAGTTAAAAAATTACAGAAGTAAGAAACTAGATCCCTCTAGTGCAATGTTGTCTTCAATCCCCCACTGACATCCTAGTCTCGCTAGTCTTTACCTAAAGAGTATGTAACCAATAAGACCAAACAACAACGGAACATCTCCTCCTTTTGGATGAGAGTTTCCAAAAGAAAAAAATGTTAATTAATATTTTTCGATACGGCCACATCATCGGATGTTAGTTACCTTTATAGTCATAGGACAACATCTCTAATGTTTCTCCAAATAATATCAGATCTAGACGTAGTTCTTGAAAAAAAATATGATACATATGTATTATAATCAACTAATTTTGTTAATCAAAACTATGTTGAAACTTCAACTATGTAATTAGTCTTTGGAATATGACTAGATTATGTTGTGGTCGAGTCGAGTTTAGAATAAATGGAATTGAAAAAAAAGAACAAATGTGTTCTTATAGATCAAGGATGAAAACTAAGAGTGTTGAAGGTAAAAAAGGCTTATTGAGCATACACTTTCATACAAAAGTTACTTGGAAGAGTTTTAGAAGTGATTTTAGAAGAGTCGGACTTATTTAGGGTAAAAAAGGTAAAACTATAATTTTATTGTGTAATCAATCAATCGCTACAATATACATAGGACAAATTGATCGATTGGTTATGAATTGTAGTACTAAACAAAGTTTATTTCGATCAATCACTTCAGCAAAAGATCGATCGGCACATGAAACAACCATTTGTAGAAATAGCTCGAGAGTTTATTTAATGATCGCTAATGACTATCATGCCCGAGGTTTTTTCCAAATGTTTACTTTAAAATTTTACTAAAATTTTGTTTCAAAATACATACTTAAATCAAAGGAAAACACAAAATTTAAAATGTGTGAAAATGATTTTCATAAATTAATTCATCTTACAACAAACCAACATTCTCAGGCATGACCTAAAATGAACATAAAAGTGAACCTTGCCATGACCATGGTTAGGCTTTTCTGAGTACAAATTCTTCAATAGTCTGAGTTCTAATTCATACACATATGCACAAGTCCAAAAGAATAACGTATTTAACGCTCACCTTAATCAATACATGAGATTGTGGTACCAAACTCTACATAGCCGCACTATGAGTCTGGTGAGTATTTTCACAGTAGGAAAATACCCAGTTGGGGAAATAAATTAATGAACTTCATAAGTTCATACATAGACGCATTCATGCAACCACACATGAAGCAAACAAGATATGAAATATAAATATGGTCTCATACACAAATCATCGTACTAGCTGAACTTACATTTACTCTTATGTCATGCTCTTACACTTACACTCTGAGTCAGAGTCTTACCAACTTACTCATGCAATCATACACTTACAACATACACATACTCGTATGACCTTATTCGTACGATCTTACTTGTATGACCTTACTCATACAATCTTACTCTTATGCATAAACGTACTCTTAAGTCTTCCTTAAAAGCTCACACTAACACTTACTCTAAATCTTACACATATTGCTTACTCAAAATTTGATGCATATAACTTACTCTTACTGTTGTACACTTACTCTTATCGACTGGCTCAAACACGGAACTTAATCCGTCAAAACCCTCTGTCTCAACTCACAACGTTATCAAATTAGGGTTACTTACCATTCAAGTTCATATTAGGTAACTTATGCATGTACAATTATGTTCAGAACTACTTTTGTCTTACATTCTTCAGCCAACCAAGCTAGAACCACACTGGTTCGAAAGCCTTAGTCCATAAGGGTAACATACCTCAACTTAAGTTATCCAATCGTACTTAGAACTCACTCTTACCCTTACAGTCTTATAGATCTCTCCATAGCCTTACTTGTCAAACTCTAATTCCATGTAAGCATACACTTACCATTATAAACTTACAACCTTACATCTTGCACCGTCTGCCTTAAAACCCAAACGTCTTACTTGAACTCCTCAAATGGAATCTCTTAGACCTAAGTCCAATCATCAAACCCTTACTAATTCCTTACTCATTATTCTTTCATTACAATTTATATTATGTACATTGTGAGTGTACAATTATTTTGTTATCTCTTACTAACTCACAGTCCCCCAAAGATCCTTTGAATCTTAAGTCTTCAAATCCTCGCATCCCCTAAGTCTCCTGCTCATCGCTCTAATGTATCAATCGGTTCAATCCAAAGCAAACCCCTAACCACATCAAATCCATCCTTTGCCAATCTTACATCTTCTTTGCCAGCAATCTCCCCATCAAAGCCATGAAACATCTGTTTGACAAACATCCCATCCAATGCACATGCATGTGCCCATCGACCACACAAATTGATCACATGCTCTAATCACACACAAATAAATCAACCACTTACTATAATACCCTTAGTCTATGCAAGCATACGCATAGTTCACATATAAAAGATGTTCATTTAATCAGCATTTATCATGCAAAGCATTAAGTTATAAACTCCTAGCATGCTACTACACAATTAAAGCATGCTATCATGAAATTATGAGTTCGAGGTCCCCTACCTCGTAATTCATGCAAGTTTGATGGAGAGCACGACGGTGGCACCGTCGATGGCAGAATAGGAAGCCAAAAGCATTGCACTGAGATAGTTGTTGTCCCAAGGATTTTCAAAGATGCTGGAATTAATCTCGATAAAGTTAAACTAATTTTACTCGAAGCAAAAGGTTGGGATCACTAAGGCGGCCAGACACAAGGTCGTGCCACTAGAAATGGCAATAGCAACCATAGAATGGGGATGACTGATTGGCGTCATACTCATAGACATATGAGAGATGAAAAAAGGTTTTAGCGACCATATTGCCTAATGGTGGTGGTGTTCACTCGTCATACTCTGCCAAGGCGGTGCCTTTAACATAAACTGTACTCGCAACACAAGCGTGAGCGGTAAAAGGGAAACCCAAGGGGAGGATAGGTTGTCGGTGGGTCCTGAAGCGACTCAGGCTGGTGGAATCCGGACCCAACCACTCACGGGCAGAATCGGCTATCAAATAATATATGCACATGTTGTCACGGCCAAACCCTAAAAAGGGTGGTTTGCCACTGAAAAGGTGGGGTTCGCCAGTGGTCGTTCCCAAACACAAGTTGAGGCACTAAGGCCTGGTGTAGGTGGTCGACAAAGGTTTCTAGTCGCTACCCACAACTAAATCATTATACAGGAGTTTGTGCATCAATCACAATGTACGTTGGAAGATATGGCCACGACAGTAGTCAAGCCTTTGATGGCCCGAGGCTAATGGCTGACAATGTTACTTCCCCTTAGAAGAATTAGGATTTGGGGACTCTTTCCCCGAAAGTTCTGGACTGTGCATAACAGAAAGTGGGGATGCAGAGGTGGAATCGGGCCAAAAGCATTGGCCCTTGCCGTCACTGGGCCAGGGTAGAGCTCACGTCGGTCGGACATGTGGCCCTAGTCCACGCAATATCAAGCTCCACAAGATGACTTGGGTTGGAGCAGGGCCCATTAGCTGCAATCAGATGTACCCCAGAGTTTAGGGGCGTCTAGTGTGTGCAGAAGACATGTAGAGGAGGCCGGGAATGGCGACCCCTTTCTGTTATTGGGTCAAGCCGGCATTTGTAGTTGTCCGCTAGCTATCGCAGGGTGGCATAAAAGCCGGTAAAAAAATGAAGAGACCCGATTTAACCGGGGTGATAGTGTGCCGAGTTGGGGCAGCAGACATGCATCGCCAGGCCACAAATGGCTTGATGGGGCTGGCGGCCGAACTTGGGAGATGGCGGTGACCCAACAGTCACCGGATCACGGCAAGCTGAATGAACGTCAACCCGATGTCATCTAACGTCTGGCGGTAGAAAATGAACACCGCCAGGGAAAAAGGGGAAAACATTACTCTGACGGAGGTTGTCCAATCGAACGATTCAGAACCCATCGAGGCAAGGGAGACAAGACCTCGGCACCTTGCCATCATTGGCTCTAGGCGACAATCCGAAGGCCGATCAGTGGGTGGCGGTCGATAGTGAAAACAAACGACAAAAAATCCCAAGAGAAATTCTATCTGGACCAAAATTGGGCAGAGGTGGGGGATTGGGCAGCAAGTGGCAATTCAGACCAGGGCAGTGGCCTTGTCATGGCCGAGAGAGCTAGAGGCCTGTCAACGGTGGCCGGTGACCAACGACACTACCGTAGATTGCAACAAACCAAAAACTAGAAAAAGAAGGGGGGGAGTTGATTTTACCTCACGTCGGCAAACGAGGGGTGTAAATGCTGGTGGTCAGAGGTCATCCTGGCCGGGGCGGAGCTGTGGTGGCAAGATGGAAGCCATGCAGTCGGCGGTAGAGGCAAATCGGGCCAAAAGAAATGAAAGCACGGCTCACTAGACAAAATGGGGAAAATGGGCAACGGTGGCCAGCTGGGCTAGGCCGGGGTGACGGTAGCAACGGTGGCGGTGTTAGGCCGAGGCTAGTCGGGTGGAAGCCAGCGGACAACGACGGCAGCCCCTCCAGCCTTATAGAGTGAAGGGCCCTTTCCCCTTCACTGTTCCAAAACAGGTCGGGTGCATCTCAATCCATTTTTTATTGTTTTTTTCCTTTCCCTTTCTCTTTATCTTCGCGCTACTTTCCTTTCTCTCTCAATTTTGCATCGAATGTTTATGTGGCCCGTCGAGGCCCATGACCTGCAACTAAGCTCTACTCCCGACTCTTATAGTTACGAATATTAAGATCAATTACATTTACAGATATGCCAAAGCGTCAAATTTCTTCATTAGGTATACAAGATGAAAATAGTAGAACATTGCAGAAAAATACAAAAAAGTAGCAAAAAAATTACAAAAAATTGTAGAAAAATCAAGGATGTTACCATGACATATCGATCACTCTTAAGAGTTGTGTCTTGAGGAAATAGAGAACAATTGTTCGCTGTTTGGAATGATTGATCGCTAGAAGTTTTGGTTACCTAGTTTAACCTTTCCAGAAGAGAGTTTGGTCCTAGTTGGAGTCAAAAGTCTCAAACCAACTTAAACACCTATATAAAGGCTAGAGAATCACAAATTTAAAGAAAAGAAAACCTAAAAAATAATAGAGAATAAATGAGAGGTCCTTCATCATTCTTTTCCCTGAGTTCACCAAAAAAAGCTTCATGCACATGTGAATGGCAGATTCATGAAGACACACAATTGAAAGAGAAGAGTCTCATACAACAAATAAAAGAGGCAATACAACAAACTTTTGAAATGAGTTGAAGAATGTCAAAGGAAGATCAGCAATCAAATAAGGACTCTTTGATTGAGTTGCTAAAAGGAGACAAAGACAAAACACGTAGAAGTAAAGCTTCAAGGATTCAAATGAGGAAAAATTGAAAGCCAACAACGAAGATGACTAATTAAAGAAAATGAGTTTTTATTTGTGTAGAGTTATAAGAGGTTGGTTGGTTGTTCTTAGTGTCTTGTAAGCTCTATCTTACTTTGTCTTTTTGTGTGATTTGCATGCATGGTTTGATTGAATACTTGATAGATTTATAGTTCATATACATAGACATTAGGATTTAATTGTTTCCTCTATAGAAGAAAATTTTGCGCATAGAGGCTAGAACTTGTAGTCTTTATCTTTCTAAGATAATTAGACTGAGGGCAATCTAGTAATCCACTATTGCCATCTAGTTAGATATTAAACTCTCAGTTCTGCCTAGAAACTACAATATCTCAAGAAGCATAGCTTCAAACATGCAATGCTTAAATATTTTAAACTAGAATACAATTTATGCAAGTCCTTTAGTTGTTCCTCTTGTTCTAATTAAACAATTAATATCAAGCAATTTCATTAATTATCTCACAAAACCTTTGTTTAATAATTAATAACCCTATCCAATCTCAATGATAGACAAACTCATCAAATGTCAACTTAAATGACAAATGACACAACCACCATAGATCATCCTCAAAATGGAACCATCCATAATGAGGCCTTGGAATTTACCAAGAAGTGTCATGACTCAACCTAGCCCCTAAGGACCTAGCCAGAGTGGATGGGTATGACCCACAACTACACCTGAATAGAAGTGGTAGGAGAAGCCAGCCAAGCATGATGTCAGCTACTCTGAATGCATGTACATTAAATTATCCTGAATAGATCAGTTGTGAGCAAAGGCCCACACAGAGCTCCCTCCAACAGGGAGGTGAAATGGTACGACCAAATCAACAACTCCTCAATAGAGCTAAGACTTAAAAAAACCATCATGAACCCTATTAGTGCTCATCCAATAAGTAAGGTGTAAGATCCATTTTTATTATTATTTACTTTATTGTATGAATTTAATTAAAAAATATTAGTGCCTAGCTTAAACCACCATGTTACCACACTAATTGTTGTAATTTTTCATATATTTCCTTGTATTAAGGAAGTGGGCCCTACCCTAGGACTTGCAACCATCTACGTAGTCATGCCAACTTCTTGGACCACCGACCTTCACTTGATATCTTAGATAGGTTTGGGCCTTGTTACCTTTATTTTAACCCATTTCCCAAGTTGGGTCTCACTTGTTCCTTTGTTGGGCCCATATAAGCCCACTTACTTACCCACTTGTATAAATAGCCACTTTGGCCATTCTCCCAATTGGAGGTGGTTGAGATTTTTTTAAGGATTTGGTGTGCTATAGCCCCTCTCTATAAGGAAAGCTTCATCCAAGGTAATCAAGCAAGTTTCCTTCATAATTTCTTATGTTTCCTACCTTGAATTCCATGTTCTTCTTCTCTTATATTTGATTCCATGTCTTTTTCTCCTCAAGTTCATTCTTTTATCGATTTTTTGACACCTTAGATCTTTGTTTCTTGCCTCTACTCTTGTGTTTCATGTTTTGGGCACAAGGGAGTGATTGATTTGTCTTCTATTAGTGGTTTTGACTCTCTATTTAGTGAAAATGTGTGGGTTTTGCCTTAGGCTAATGTGACCTAATTCGTTGGTTAGGGATTCCTTGAGCTTGGGAAAAGATTTAAGGGATTACCTACTGATTTGAGGTAAGGGGTTTTTGTTTGGTGAAGTTTTCCTTACATTAACACCAGGTATTGTGTACATTGGATCATATTCTTGAAGCATGTTATATGTATGAGTTTAGATCTTCTTGAATGTGTGTTGTCATGATGTCTTGACATGAATATGTATGAGTTATGTTGGATCTATCATGTGTAAAGCCAAGATAATGTTTATTTGAAGTTTGATATGGTTTTGATGAAAGATCATACTCGTTTTATCCAAAAGAATTTTGTTTTTTCGTGTTTCTAGGCACAATCATGTATCGCCCTTGAGCATCGATTGATCACCAAAAGAACTATCTTTGATTTTATGAAGATTGATTAATCCCCTTGAAGGGCCGATTGATCGCTAAAACTACTATTTGCCATCTCAGAAGGACCGATCAATAGCCCCTGAGGCCAATCGATTGCCCATATGAATTTTCACTTTTATGCTTAATTTTAAGCCATCTTTTGAGGGTTCCACAATATCTCTTACATATAACTAGTAAATTATTAACATGCTATGATATGAGTGCTTGTACACGTGTGATGATATTCACGCATGAACCATACTCCATGTACTCTAGATTATTCATAAACATGACTACTTAGGTTTATAGGTACTTATTCTTGCATGACAATATTATCCACATATGGACAATGTCTCATGCATGATAGGGTTGCTTATTGGAATGAATATGTCTGCATGCATTTAGCATTATTCACATATGAGTCATGCCTCCCTAGCTCAAGAAGAGCAGAATGCTACAATAAGAACACTAAATGAGATTCCTGGAGTGAGCAACAGGCTAGTTTGTTCATGTGAACCTACTAACCAAGGGTACTTCTGGTTTACAAGATTTGCCAATTGCTTTTGATATTATTGAATTAGGAAGCATGTATTAGGTATCTTTTGGTACTAGGATTACTCTACTGATGATTTGTGGATTATTATTATGTTTATTTACATAGGTTTTGTGTATGGATTATGATGCTTATTTACGCATGTTGTGTATGGATCATGACACTTGATGATACAAGTTGTGTATAGAATATGACACTTGAGTGCACAAGTTTTGATCATGGATTATGATGCATGAATGAGATATTTGTACAGGTTTTATGTGCAATGGATTTGATATGTGCTTGTGCTCTTAACACTAGTATTGCATAAGGTTTATGTTATGCATCTTAAGGATTATGTTTTGGTATTAGTGTGAGCAATTCTCTTGGATCCTCTTTGTGGTTGTGTCATGTAAGTGCTCAAGATGATTTATTTTGTGAGCACTGTGGAGATTAGACAGACACATAGTGGGGTTAGTTCTCAAATTTTGAGATAGACTTTAGTTGATTTATGATGCAACTATGAGACTTGACTATGTGGTGGGAGAGCCTGTCATTTTGATAGCATGAACTTGTTTATTATTTTTTTAGAAGGCTTGAGACTCCTTTATGCTTATGAACTTGTATGTGGGTGTGAGAATGCTTATAGTTATACTCAAAAGTTTCATTTAATTTTTTTATCCTTCAATAATTACTTTTGCACAAAGTGGGTGTTGTGTACTTCACTCTAGCCCCAATTTGGGTTGGAACTTATCTCATCACACCCTTGTCATTCTCTTTGGCCGGGTTCGGGTCAAGGGGGATGTGGCACCCCGTGTTCCGATCACACTTAACCAAGAGGGTTAGGGGTAATTATATAATTTTAGTTAAATTTTAAAGGGTTTTAAGGGATGAAATTCCTATATTTAGTTAAAGCTCAAAGTAACGAGCGCAACGAATCAATGAACACGCAAAATGGAGGTTAGGAATGAAAGTTATGACCTCGGGAAACATGCCATATGGGTGGGACCCACTTTAAAAGTACAATATGAGCTACCTATGTGGATCTAGTTTTGAAAGGCTCATCGATACGAGTCCATCAATACCAAGATCATGCAATTTTGTCTTCGAGATAAAAAGTTATCGGTTTTGAAGTTGGAATTGTATTTGAATGAAATAATAATAAAATATTCAAGAAAGGACAAAATAGCTGATGTAAGCTAGCCGAGCCAAGCCGCCTTGCTGCGCGATCGCAGCCATCTGCGCGATGCAGTCCCGCGTAATTGTGCGGCTGACCGCGCAATGCGATGCGGGTCCTACGCGATCACGCGGCTGACCGCGGGACGTGCGCGTCGCGTGTTAGATGTGTAGCGCGGTTGCACGCACTGCGGTGATGAGTGTGTCATGCATGCTGACCATTTCGGTGGTCCAATCAAAAAGTGCCATGTGGCACGAGCGCGTGCACACATATTCCCTTTCCTCCGTACGCTCGCACGTCAGTTTCTTATAAATTCTCATTTTCGTTCATTCTTCCAAAGGAGTTTCTGGAGTCTTTGTGAGTCCGTTTTCTTCCATTCAAAAAGCGTTCTTAGCTAAATCAAGGGTGTTCTATGCAATAGAAGCATTCATTCCTTGAGTTAGCAACCCTATATGGGGGAAACACCTCAGGGTAAGGGGAGGTTCTGTCTGCCACCTACTGGCTCAGGAAGGGTAAAGTGTCTCCGGACGAGGGGAGGTTTTGTCCACCGCCTATGGGTGCGGGAAGCAAAAAGTATCTCTGGGTAAGGGGATATTCTACCCATCATCTACAGGCGTGTTGTGAGAAAAGTATCCCGGGTCAAGGGGAGGTTCTGTCTGTAGCTTATGAGCACAGAAAGAGAAATGTATTTAGGAGTTAGAGGAGGTTTTGCCCGCCATCTCCAGACCTGAAAGGGAAGATGCCGTGAGGATACAGGCAACTTTGAACATTTCCACTTCCGAAATTGTAGGGAAGTACACTTTTTTTACCTTCTAATTGAATATCATTTATATGAATGCACATCTTAATTAGTAATATACTAATATATGAATGATATGTTCCTATTCGATCTACTTTAATATATTATGTGGTGATCCAAATTACACTAAAATGCTCTATTGTGATATGATATACTCCGATTTGATTTAATATGATAAGTATGGTTGGATAAAATCTAATATTATCTAATAGGATATGATATGATCCAACATGCTCTATTGTGTGTTCTGCTCCGCTCTATGATAGAGTGGGATGTGTGGTTTTGTTAGTATTCTGCTAGCATATGTGAGATGTGTATTTTATTGATTTATTGGCTTCCATTTGACTCTGATGATTTATAAGATTTTATCTGATTCCGAATGAATTATTCGGATATAAAGTATACGTATTTTATTGTAGGTGATTTTTTGATGTCTGATGAATGTATTAGCCGTTAGGCAGAACTATGTTTAGATCCGATCGTATTGGAATAACGTCAGATATGGTATCCAATATGTACGTAGGCAACCAACGACACATTAACGTTGGCCCAATCCAAATTAGTAATAAAATTAGGTTTGTTCTGATCTGTAACGCCCGAGATTTTTCATCCCTTTTTCTTAAAACTCATAGAAATTTTTTTTTCCATAAATCGGAGTCAAAACGATAAAATCAAAACCTGTTTATAATTTAAAACATCATACGGTTAAACATCGTACTGCCAAATCAAATATCCTTAGGCGCTACTCGAAAACACACGTACAAATAAATTGCTATGATCATAGACTTTTAAATACAAATCACTCCCGGGCATCCCTAAGTACAAGTCCCATAATAGTCCACTAACTGATCCAAATGAAAGTCCAGATAAACATCTAACTTTTCATCTCACCCAATACAGGAGATCGTGGCACAAAATACTCGCAGTGAGTAAAGCAGATACTTGAGTCAACGGGAATCAATCCACCGCTGAAACGAGCGTCCATCTCCAGGAGCTCTCCGCACAACCTGCAAAACCTCCCGTACAACGGGGCTAAAAAATAGCAGGGTGAGTATTTTCATACTCAGTAGGAAAATACCCAGTAGGGGAAATCCCAAACGGTGAACTCCATAAGTTCATAATCACATGCGTCATGCAACTCAAACATGAAGCAGAAGCATATCATAATCATATCGTGCACATACACATACGATCATATCAAAGGCACCATCGTGCCACAGATATACCGAAAGCACCATCGTGCCAAAATCATAATATCCAATCAACTTACACAAACACCCTTATCCAGGGTCATACAAACTTACTCGTACCACCGTACGCATACTCATACAACATACGTATACTTGTACGACCTTACTCATACAATCGTATGCTCACTCATACAGCTTACCCATACATGTACGACCTTACTCGTACAATCAGACTCGTACGACCTCACTCGTACAGTCTGCACAAAATCATACTTACTATCTTACTCAGAAACATATTCTCACCATTGTATCCATACTCTTACAGTTGTGCTCCTCCACATACTCTTACAGTCATGCTCATACACATACACTTACAGTCCTGCTCATACTCATACACGTGCAATCCTGCTCATACTCATACGCTTACAGTCTTACTCATACACACTCTTACAGTCCTGCTCATACACACTCTTACAGTCCTGCTCATACACATACTGTCGTACTCATACTCATACAGTCGTACTCATAATCGTACACATATCAACGACCACTGAAGCTCATTACAACTAATAAGCTCCAGCATCGAAATGGAAAAGAATGCCACTGGGGCAACACCTTAACCTCCGGGGAGTGACTAGACGCCATGGACTTTTCTGAAGGTAAGGCACACCAATGCTCATGGGGCACTGGATCAAACAGGTAAGAGTAGATCCATGATACTACTTACCCGAGCGCGCAAACATAAACACCCACACATAAGGGGTCATACCGTTGCCCACCATAATGGGTCTTATAGTGCCCGTCATACTCATATCCTCTGTCCTCTGTCATACGCTTACACAACCGTATCCAAATTCAGACAAAGTCTCTGTTATCTCTTACTATCCATCGCCCATACCTCTGCCCACATACACTTACGCATCTCCAAATCATAGGCAAAAGCCATCATACATACGTATGTCTCACACATAAGTATAACATACACATACGGTCATACATACATAACTTACAAACATGCATGCTAGCCATCACTAGCACATGCATACACACGTCAAACATGCACGCTAGCCATCACTAGCATATGCATACATTCACACATACATCAAACATGCATGCTAGCCATCACTAGCACATGCATACATCAAACGTACACGCTAGTCATCTCTAGCACGTGCACACACACATTCATACATACTTCAAACATGCACGCTAGCCATCACTAGCACATGCATAACCCATACATAGCATACTGACATATTTGCTAGCCATCGCTAGCGCATACATAATCCACATCCATAAAACGTGCATACATCTCATGCATATCAATCATACCATACAATCATGCTTACACGCACATCATGCAATCGGATCGTTACTTAACATCCAAGCATGGAATCATACAATCCTAGCATGCTGCTACTCATTCAAAGCATGCTTCATGAATTTACGAGTTCAAAGCTCCCCTACCTCGTAATCATGACATTCGATGGCAAGCACACGACGGTGGCGGCGTCGGCGGCGGAGTTGGCGGTCAAAACCACTGCCTGGCTGAGAGAGCTGCTGTCCCGAGGGTTTTAGGAAGCACCGGAACTATCACGGCCAAACACGGTGTCAGAACTCAAAGCGGTAAAACCCGCGATCCACGGCGGCACACCAGGGTGGCTGGGAGAAATATCGTGCCAACATAAGTGGCGGTGCGATCAGATGTCAAGGGTGTACACTCTGAAGATCAGCCGGTGGCTAAGACGTGCACAGCCGGCCACAAGACGTCGAAATCGGCCGTGGACAGCACCCAACGACGACGATTTCGGTCAACAAAGGCCCACATATGGGCGGAGAGCGTGGGGCAACGCTCGAGAATCAAAGGAGAGGTGGAGGACAGCTCTAGTGGTCAACTCCACTCGGTGGCAAAGCCAACCGATGGTTAGGCAGCACGAATGCGGCGCCTAAACCCAGAAGTACACGCGTGGCTACATGCGCATGCGGCCCAAAGGGCGGGGGAGATGGCTGAAATGAGGCAACTCAAGGCCCACAAAAGCCAACAGGGCTAAGGCCCTAGCGGTGGTCAATCTAAGCGGCGACATCGCCAATTGCCACCCACAACCAATACCCATGGTGCGGGCGGCTGTGCATCTCGCACGACAGAAAGCAAGGGGAGGGTTCAGGGTCGAGCAAAGGCCACGAGGCTGTCACTAGCCAAGACCTGTACAGGTGAACTCGTCCACCTTCATCATGGTAAGTCATACAAATTCTTGCCCGAGGCTGTTCGGTACCGACGGCGTAAAATGGGCAAGAAGGGTCAACGGCACACCTGCCGGTAAGGCGGAACTAGCTGCAGCTACGGGCCGCAAGGCTGAACAAGGCCCAGAGGGGTGGCCCATTGGCATCACCGGGTCGGGGCGGAGCCAAACTAAGGTCCGCTAAATCAAATCTAGCATCCGACTGATAACATCAGTCACAACGTCCAAAACCGACGTAGACCAAAAATAGGGGACGACCGGGGAAAACCCATAAGGGCGGAGCGGCCATGGGGCCGGAGGCTAAATCGGTCCAGGTGGGTGGGGCCGTCCCTGGGCCATCACCAGGCCGGGGCGGAGCCCACGGTAGTCAAGTCACCCTTACCCGCCAACGATGGCGGTGCCAGCCCACTGGAAAATCCACCCACAGTACCGCGCAAATCGGACTGGGCGAAGCAGAGGACGGCAGAGGGGATGGAACTGGGCTGGGTAAGGTGGTCCACTGCCTTCGCCGGAGCAAGGCGAGGCTGGGGGAAGGCCGAATCGGCCACGAATCACCGCCGGCGGCCACTGTTTGCCCAAACAGTCCGTCGGCGGAACAGTGTAAAGAGGGGGAGAAGAGTGCAAGGCAGCGGAACGGAGGCCCACCGGGCCGGGAGGAGTGGCTCCTCGCCGTCGCCGGCCCAAGGGGGAGCCGTGGCCGGCCGGTCGGGCCGTGGCGGCCCGTGGCGGAGGCGGAACGGCACTACACAATGGGGGCAGAAACAGGGGCAGTGGAGAGAAAGGGAGCGGGACGGCAGAGCTGAGGCCGTCCGGGGCCGGGGGGAGTGTCCTCCCGCCATCGCCGGCCCATGGCGGAGCCGTGGGCGGGCGGCCGGCCCACGGCGGCGGCGGAATCACAAATCACAGACAGAGGGAGGCTAACCGGAAAAGAGGGCGGCGCGGCCGTGGGCGGCCGGGGCAGTGGCCCCTCGGCATCGCACCACCGGGGCGGAGCTTGTGCCGGCGTCCTGCGGCCTGCCGGCGGCAGGTGGCCGGCAGGGACAAAAAAATAGTAAGGGGGAGGCGGTGGTTGCACTGTTCACCCAAATCCGGGTTCTGGATCGGGCGATCCCGACCCGATCCACAGTTTTTTTTTCCTTTTTATTTTTTTTTCTTTTTTTCTTTTTCCAAACGTATCCCCAATGCGCGTTAACCCACTGGTTGTGCGTCATTAGTCCAAAACTCGCGCCGTAAGCGCGCAGCAAGGCCCATGGCCCGCGACTAAACCCCACACCCGACTCTACGGGTATAAATACGGGGAAAAACACAGATATGCATACGCTGAAACGTCACATTTTCCTGCCAAAAATGACCAGAAAAATGGCAGAAAAATCCCAAAAAATCGTAGAAAAATCAGGGACCTTACATGATCTACGCACAATGGAACAATAAAGCTCCATAGTGTGTGAAAGAATGTTATGACTCTTGTACTCAGAGTTTGCTGCTCCTGGTCAGTCAGTTTTAAATTTTTCTGCTTATTTTACACACTCCGATTTTGTCTTCCAATCTAACCCCCAGTCCGGGTCAGGTTTTGCGGGTCGGGGTGTTACAGGGGAATGGCAGGGGTGTGACATGAGGATTCAGAATAATTATCCCAAACTCTTTCAGTCTCTCAAAGATTAGGGTCAAGACTCGAAACTACCATTGGTTCATTAACTAAGGCAAATTGTCAGGTCAAGGTCCTTGTTTACTTTAAGAACTAGTCTCATACCCCTCTGAGGATATTCTAGTCTTTATCTTGATTAGCTGTCCTTGGCCAAACTAGAGCTATCTAGACCATTGATTAATCTTTCATTAATTTTAACCTAATGATAAATTTTTATCATAACATCAATAGCAAGCATTAAAACAATGTAAACATAATTAATACGCACACCACACAAGTCTAGACAGATTGTAATACTAGCCCAAACGTAATTATGACATTAGAAAAGCTCGTGCTCTCATGCCCTAACTCTTCTCGTATTATGAGCTTCTATTTTTTATGAAAACTAGTCACAATACCCCGAAGGGCATTAGGGTAATTTTTCACATCGTGCACAATCATCTCCTTTCTTGGGTTTCAAGTTCTTGACCTCTCAAGTTTTAGGGTTTAGGGATCTACAGGTGCATATGCTCCCTCAACTTCATCCTGTGCTCCCTATGGCTCCTGATCATCTCCTTGATGGTGAGATAGAATCCTACAAACTACTCCAAGGTCGATAGGGTGCATCCCGGTCATAGTCGGCTCCATCCTGGATACTCGAACATGAAACAAGGTAATAATCTAGCAGAGATGTAGGGGTAAGGCAGCATCTCATGAGTGTGACCATGCAAGAACTCCATCATCCTCTCAAAGACCACTTAGGGCAAATCAACCACTAGTTGAGGCTGGGCTAGGAGGTGTAGTAATCTGGCCATTGTCTTATCCACGCGCTCTTTCCTAGCACTTTACACATCATACTGAGAAATGACATGAAGTAAACAAAAGTCCCTAGTCATCGAATGTGCTGGTAAAGAGACCTATAGCTCTAGACCTTGTGGCAATCCAAGTAAAGTGGCAGATATCTCACTATCAAGTGGAAAGGCATATCCAATAAATCGAAATGTGAGCTCTCGCCTCTCACATCTGATAACAGTAGCAATAATGTCAGGTGTCACTTTCACCTATACACCTTCAGCAACTCCAACAAGAGCATCATCATCCTCCAAGCAGAATGATGCATATCATTATCTGACAAGCCTAGGGTAGACCAATGATAAAGAGGTGGAAATAGTAGAAAAATAGTCCATCCAATAAGATCCAGCTTCTATCAAACTCATGGCAGTCTCTAAAGGTATAGATACCACACTCCTCTCACATTAAATAGGTCCAACCTGTTATGAACCACTACTCGATGATCCAGGATCCTCAGAACTTGACTCTTTGGTCTTCTGCTTCTTTACACTCCCCATCTAGATTAATTGACACATAAAATAACCTAGAGCTAAGAAATGACCGCGAATAATGATATTACTCGAACAAATAGCCTAGTAGTTCAAACTGCTTTGAAATCCATGTTAACAGTACAATTTTTAAATCTTGAATTAAACCCTTAAAAAAATTGCACGCCACAATGAATTCAAAAGTGAACCCAAGTTAGATTATCAATAGTAGATCAAATTTGTCAACTGGAACAATAGTCAACTTTGACCTAAACCCCCGATTTTGAAAAAAACCAAATTCGGTGAATAAACATGAAATTGCATAAAATTTTTTGTCAAATCTTAACAAGTAAAATGTTTGAAAACTTAACTAAAGCTAGATCATCCTATTTCTAAATGTTCTACCAATTCAAATCTCTAGAAAAATAGTTTGAAGTCACCTAAAAAATTACAATTTGGTTCAGAGCATACCTTTGGCTAAAATGAAATTGGTGATTTTGATGCAAAAATTCATATGTTTTTTGCCAAAAACTCACACAACTCCACTCTATTCTCTCCCACAAAGGTTTAGAGGAAGTTTGGAGAGAAATGGAGGTGAAATAGAGAGAATCTAAATTTAAAATTGAGCTTTGGCGCGAACTTCTCGACCAGCGATAGATTGATCAATTGTTTGAGAAAAACCAATTTTTTATTTTTTGAAAATATAAAAAATTACAAAAATTCAAAAAAAATTGGAAAAATTCCAATAAATTTCTAAAATTATTTCAAGGCAATTCCCACATAAATAATAATTTCTTGATAGCCAGAACTTAAAAATAAAAGTCAAACATTCAAAATCATCATAGTTGAGCTCTTTCGACAAATTTTTTAATCAATTCTCTTTTGATCTAAGTGCATCCACTGATTATGTTCATTAATACCTTGCCTTAGATCAGTTAACGTCATTGGTATATGATTGTCAGTTTTATTCTCTTCTTTTTGACATATTAATCATCTTCTATTAGTTTTTGAAGAAAATCACCAATGTAGTCATTTTTTTATATTCTTTTCTCTCTTTTTCATTCATTTTTTTATATCAAGTAGATGGGTGCTTCATATTAGCTTTTACATTTTCACGACCCGAATTTTAAAAACCCTTTTTAAGTAAATTATATGCGATAAATCACGACAATTTTTTTCTTTCTTTCTTAAACACAAAACAAATTAACCGATTAAATATCAAGGTCATGATAACTAGGGTTAACAAATACAAATATCAAAACATATGATATTATTGCACATGTCGAAATTCAATAAACAGCAGGTTAACCCTCTAAGTACAAGTCCGTCATCTGTCCTAAAATAAACAACTAAGTAAACTTGGCTCTCACGCCAGTAATCACAATTACTTACATGATTACAGAAGCAAGAAATTATATCTCACTAGTGCAATGTCGTCCTCAAACACCCACCAACGTCTCGATCTCATAACGTCCCCATCTAAAGAACCCGCAAGCAAACAAGACTAAACATGCAACAAAATATCTCCTCCTCTTGGAGGAGTAAAAATTTAATGTTTTTTGGATTGGGCCAACATCACCCGATGTTAGTTGCCTACGTACTCATTAGACAACATCTCCAATGTTTACAACAAGATCGGATCTAATCATAGTTCTGCCTAAAACACTAAGAAGCATAGCATCACACATGCAATGCATAAGTATTTTAAAGCAACCTACATTTTATGCAAGTCCTTTAATAATTCCACTTGTTCTAATTAAACAAACAATATTAAACAATGATATTAATTATCTCTCGAACCATTGTTCGATAATTAATATCTTCTTCTAATCCCAATGACAGACAAACTCATCAAATGTCAACCTAAGTGACAAATGATAAACTCACCATAGACCACCCTCAAAGGTAAATCCATGACAAAACACCCTGGAATCCACCAGACCCCTGGAATCCACCAGGAAGTACCATCACCCCTCCTAGCCCACGAAGGACCTGACCGGAGTGGAAGGGCATGGCCCACAACTGCACCTGAATAGAAGTGGCTGAAAAAGCCAACCAAGCAGGATGTCAGCTAATCAATTGCATGTACACTAAAAGATCCTCAATAGATCAAAAGTGAGCCTGGCTCACGCAGAGCTCCCTCCAATGGGCAGGTGCAACTACACGATCAAATCAATAGCTCCTCAATAGATCTAAAACTCAGAAAATCAATTTGAACCCTATCTTGCTCATCATTAAGCCAGGATTTTGAATGACTATCTCAACCCTATTAGTCCATTCTAGACTAGGGTTTAAAATTCGAGATTATCATCAGTTCATCAACCAAGGCAAATCGTCAGGGCAAAGGATTTGTTCACTCTATGAACTAGACTCAAACCCCTCTAAGGCATGTTAGTCTTTATCTTGATTACGTTTGTTCGCCCAATCCAAAGCTATCCACCCTATCAATTAATCTTTTAACCATCTTAAGCTAGTGATAAGTTACTATCACAACATCAATAGCAATTATTGAAATAATAAACAACATAAGCAATCAAAACCACACAGGTCCAAGCAGATCATAATATCAATAACCAAATTCAATAATGATATTAAATTGTTCGAGTTCACGTGCCTAACCTTCCTTAGGTTCGCTTATTAATTCTCTTTAAAAACTCATCATAATGCACCTGAGGGCCTTAAGGTAATTATCTTACCTAGGAAATGACCCTATTTATTCTCACAACGGTCTTTAACCTCTCAAAAGTTTTAAATATCGCATTGGCCCATTGCTTTCATTCATGCAAATGCGGGCCGGTCTACACATAAGGGTATTTTTATCTTTTGTTTAGGGCTTCCCTATACCACAATGGGTCCAAAACTAATGTCAGGGGTACACCATGACCGAGGCAATTTTCTTACTATTTAACGGGGCTGTAAACCCCTTGAACCAACCCCCATTCAAATAACCGTCTTACATTAATCCTAAGGGTAAAATAGTTAATTATCTATTTATTGGGAATTTTTCCTAACTTGTAGATTGGTCTAAATTTAGGATATACATCAAAATCTCACCGAGATTTTTCTCAATTTTTGAATCCACTCATAGGCCCCTAAACTGGAGCCCCTAAGTCTGGTCATTAGTATTGTTCTACAATTCAACTCATAAGGGTAAATTAGTTATTTTACAAATATTGGAATTTTTCCCCAGTCTAAAACTTGTTCAAGAAACTCTTCATAGTCCCATGGTCGTTTCTAATTTTTTTCACATTTTTTTATTATCTTATTCTACTGAACTGGACCCGGTTCAGTTGGTCTATTATGGTTTTAAAAAAAATCAAACCAAACCGGGCCAGGTTACCCGAGCCGGTCCAGGGGACGCAGACGACCCGAATCACAAGTCGTCTTCCCCATGACCAGCCAGGCCTCTGACGATGCATCCCCCCTACCATGGTGGAGGAGTGGGCAGCTCAAGAGATCCGGACCGTCATAGCACAGCAAAACCGACTGCGTCGCTCTCGCCGCCATTCAGTGGCCATCCGGCGACCAAAAGGCTGTTTTTCTCTTTTTTTTTCCTTTTTTTAAAAGACGACAATGTTGTCGCACCTGGGGCCAACGCGGCCACTGCCGGTACAACCTTGGCCAGCGCTGCCAATGGCTATGTCTCTCTCTTTTTTCTCTGTGCACTAGCCAGTGGTCTGTTCGGCAACGGCTGCATGCTGGAGCCTAGCCCGCATGAAGCTGCCACCAAATGATGGCTGGCCAAAAGGCGCTGACCAATCAGCAACTGGCCAATAAAATCTGAAAAATAAACTTACTGTTGAACAGAATTACAGAACAGTGATTACTGTTTATGTAAATTACACAATACAAATATGATTTTTATTCAATTCTAATTAATAAAGCTTTTATTAATCCTCAAGCGAAGACAAGTTAATGATCCTACCTTAATTGTTGATTTGTTGTCGATCTACCACCATCGGAGCCTTGTCGGAGTTTCGCCGTTCACCCCATTCTCTCCTTCGATCGGACAAAGACCCCCCCCCCCACCCAAACTGTGCCCTAAGAAGGCCTTTTATAAACATGGGGATTAGGGTTCCTAATCCCTCTAAAATTTTAGCCAATCCTCCTTACTTTAGATACCTTAATTAGGCATCTAAAAATTAATTTTGGAAATCTAATTAACTAGGCCCGCAAGACGACTTAAACAGGCCAAATACACGTCTAAATCGGGTAAACAGGCCCTATACGATATGCTCTACTTTGAACAATCATATCTCCTCATCTGAACTCCAATTCACACGTTCTTGGTGGTATTTTGAAGCTCTATCTGTCTACTTTCTAATAGAATGGTTTTAATCACAAATTTTATCTAGGGAGGTAGTTATTCTACTAAGAATGTCAATAGGTCAAACACCCTATTTTCAATATATTAAATTTTTGAAACCTAGGAAAATTAGGGATATTACATCATCTTTACGAGGACAATTTCATTCTTATAAGAAAGATTAAACACATAAGACTTGTAAACATTAAAGTACTTTACATGAAATTTTGTTTTCTTTGAATTCTAAATAGAAATGCAGCAAAGGTCCTCTAATTTGATCACCTAGAGTCCACTAAAATCTAAAAACTTAAGTCAACCTAAGTTTAAGAATTCTCTCTTTATATTCGTTCTGAAAAGTGACTTGAGTCTCAACATGATGTGTGCACATTTTTTTTTAAATAGAGAATTGCAACATCAAGCAAAAGAAAATCCAATTGATCTTAACTCTCATTGGTATATCCTTCTCTTAGTTAAGGTATATTGACCACAAATCATATTGCTTTTCAGCTTAAAAGAAAATTAATCTCAAAATATCTAAAGAGCTGAACTTTATCAAAAATAAAAACAAAGTAAATTGCAAAATCAAGCAAAAGTTTTTAGTGTTTTTTATCATATTCTAATTTTTTTATTCAAAACCTATGAATAAAAAGACAAATACAAAGAAAAATGTGATACAACTAAACCTTTTGTGTCCAAAAGATTGAAAGAATTAAATCATGGACAAAAGAAAATCTCTTAGAGATGTAAGACTCCTTAGCCTTGCTTATCCAATTAATCATATGGCAGCCTAAGGTAGACTTCCTTGCTTTACTCAATTGATCATTCAAAGCTTGAAAATTAACTTTCTTCACCCATACTCTCTTTATCTCCTTCTCATATAATTGATGGAAACTTAGGAGCGTAGGGGATAGTGTGTTCTTCTCATTCTTCTTTGACCTAAGTTTTAAAGGGTAGTTCTTAGGACATTCTCTTCTAACATGGGCATCATTATGGCAAATATCACACTCACCTATAATGCTCAAACTTATCCTTCTTTCTTCCACTTTTGACCTAGGTGGGTTGGGCACAATCTTAGGCTCTTTCACACCTTCTTTTGCCTTTACAAAGGGGGTAAACATTCAATTCATAAAACCTAAACCCATCTTGTTTATATGACCTATGTTAAGCATAGTTTTCAACTTCTTCATCCCACACTTGAACCCATCTAATATCTCTTTAAAAGCCATGAGTTCTCTATTGAGAGCACTAGATTTTTCTTTCACTTTCTAGGTCTTACTTCAAGTCATTCACTTTTTTTTCTAGTTTGTTATTCAACCCTACTAACCTATTAGACTCTTGAGAAGACACAACTAATTCATCTTCTTTCTTCTTCAACTCTCTCTTAAGACTTTTGGTTATCTTAGTTTAAACTAAGAGTTGTTGAAGGATTCCTTTAAACTCATTAGACTCAACTGTAGACTACGAGTCCTCTTCCATAGAAGTGGACTCATAAGAATCTTCTTCTGAATTATCATCCTTTGCACTTGCATGGAAGGCAGTATAGTTCCATAATTTTTCTTCTTCAAAAGAGCTCTCATTAAAGTAAGTTGCTTGAAACACATTTCCTTTTTTATATAATCAAACCCCTTCTGCTTTTTGGGCTTCTCATCAGAAGAATTGTCATAATTCAAGTTAGGACAAGCAACAGCAAAGTGACCTAACTTTCCATATTCAAAACACTTAAAATTCATCTTATCTTGTTTAGTTGGCCTCTAATCTTCTTTTTCCCCTTATTTCTTTTCAAAATTTAGTCCCTTATTCTCAAACCTAAAGTTTTGAGTTTTCATTAATTTCTTGAAGTTCTTAGCTAATAAAAGCATGAGTTCTTCATTATTTTCATATTCTTCATATTCATCTAAGCTATTTAAAACTTTATTATTCCTAGAAATTCTTCTCGGTGCTTTTAGGACATTTTGTTTTTCCTTAAGACTTTTTTATCATCTCATTTTTATTCTCATAGGGCTCTTCTTGCATCTCAAAGGATCTTAGGTTCCCAACCAACTCCTCTATGTCTGAGGTGTTAGTTTTTTTTTATTTATTAATAGCAGCCACCTTAATTATAAATTTTGAGGATAAGAACCTTGAAAGTTTTGTCATAACAAGGTATTTAGGAATAGGCTCTCCTAGTTGATTACACATGTTGATAATGTTTGAAATTTTACCATAATATTTAGAAATTATTTCTTCTTCACTTATTATTATGTTTTCAAATTCCATAGTCAACATTTGAAGATTAGACACCTTCACAGCCTCCATTCCCTCATTATGTTTTACCAATTTCTCCCAAGCAACTTTGGCAAACACACAATTAGAGATTAACGTATATTGTGATTTTCCTACAACATTAAATAAAGCACTCAGTGCTTTACTGTTTTGATTAGCAAGTCTTATCTCATTTCCATCCCAATCAATTTCATCTTTTAGAATTAAGTTTCCATCTTCATCTTGTGTAATTGGAGGACTCCAGCCTTTAACAACATCTTCCGAGGCATTCCCATCAAGCACTTGTATAAATGATCTTATCCTATTCTTCTAATATGAGAATTTATTTATCAAACAAAGGAGGTTTGTTTATAGGATTTCCCAAGTCCCTATGTTCATTCATTGAATTGTATAAACCAGCCATTGAATTCAATTGACAAAAAAAAAACACCATAGTCAAAGAAATTTAAGAGAGAATCAACTACCAACTTAGGGCACACAACTCAAAAAGTTTTAATCAAGTATTCTATAAAAAAACAAGTAAAGTTGAGCAATAATCAAAATTCTAATCCTAGCACAAGAAATTAAACTATGAAAAATTTAAGCAATGTTATAAAGCAATATCATGGAAAATCTGATTGATATCAAGTAGCAAACAAATTTTTCAATAAAATTTAATCCTCGGCTACCTATTGAGGGTTTGACATCCGTCTACTTGACCTAGCGGATAATTAGATTGCTTTTAAACTAGTACTTTCAACAATTAGTTATTAAAAGTTCTAGCCTCTATGCTCAAAATTTTTTTATAAAGCGGAAACGATTAATATCTAATTGTGTAATAACTTGGGCTTTTATGTGGTTATTTATTTGCTTCTTGGGAAATTAATTAGTTGTTTTAATCTGCTATATTGTTTTTCTCGATAATTATGTGCTAGTGTTGTACGTAGCCTCAGTCATGGGTGGAAAAGGTTTGTACGTTTTCAAGAGTTTAAATGCGTAAGTTAAGATTCGGAGTTTAAATTCAAAACTCGGTCAGCAAGATAGAGCTCTCGGATAAAAAATAAAGTTGTTTTGGTCATGGTGGGGTCTTGTGGGGGAATTCACCGTGCGTTGGGAGTTCTCACGCAGGTAAAAGAAGTTAAGACGCGCGGGGTAGAGGTGCACGTGTGAAAAAAAAAAGATTAAAACAAAACGTAGAATGCAAAACGCGTTATGCACAGTGTTTTCCGTCAGCTGAAAGGAGAGACGCTTCACCTCTAGTTCACTGTGAGCGCCGCCGCCGCCCCTCCGCCTTCACCAGAGTCTAACCGTCCAGTCACCATGAGACGGGCCACACCACCTTCAGCCACCGTCGCGCCTCCTCCCCTGCAAATATGCACCGGCCAGAATGTGGAAGAAACGTGTGGTTTGGGCCAAATCGCTGCTGGAGATGTTGAAAGCCGCCAAAATCCACCAGAGTGGTCGCCTGGCCACCACGAACCGGGAGGTACACCCTCTTCCCCAATTTTAATCCGGTCAGCCCTTTCTCCAAAAATTTCGTTTGCGGACTGTTTTGGGAATTTTGTTGTTCTGGGCCGAACCACCGCTGTAGCCGATAGGGTTTGCTGCCGTGAGCTATTTCCGGCCGGCGACTACTCTACCGACCCTTTGGGCTACTATCGAGTCGCCATGCACCCAGATTTTTGACTTCGATCAACCACCTCTCGCGGACCTACCCTATTTTTGGGCCAAACAACTGTTGGGATCGGCGAAAGTCGCCATCTTGATCCGTTTTCCACCGGTCCCGACGCCGTCTCTCCCACCTCAGATCTTGACTTATCTCCTCACATACCCCTTTCCTCTTCTCCAATTTTATCCTGCCCTTTCTACATGTTTTTCCATTAGAAAATTTGCAGGGAGAATTGCCCAGTGACTAGTTCACCTTGCCTGTGGCCAGGACCACCATTACATTTCTTTTTCCCCTCATACTATGCGCCTAAACCCTACCCATGTTGTATCAACTCTTCTTTGGGCATGTAGGCATCTGAATCACCGGTGCAGATGTTGTGAGTCATAATTGCAGGCATTAATTGGAGACCTCCGCTGCAGTTTCCACCCCAGAGCTGTCTCTCATAGTGTAAGGGTGTGTGGGCTGCTGTGTATGTGTCACGCCCCGGCGATGCCCGACCCGAGCCGAACCCGGTCCAGGGGCCGGTCAAACGCGCGGGGGCGACGAAGTGAAAATTGAGAAAACGATCTAGCGGAAGACTTAACCCTAACCACGGGCGATTAACAGAAATACGGAGTGCGCACAATCCTTTGAGCAAGAGTAAATAAAAAGGGAAGAAAAAGGTGTTGCTTATCACAAAGTAAACAACAATCTCAAACCCACAAGCTTAGTTAAGTAAAGCCCACACTGGCTCAAAATAAGTCATAAGCATCACAACTGTAAAATATGACATAAATCCAAAACAAGAACCCTACACAAAGGTTCTAACATAAAGCATGAAATAAACGAAAGTAAGTCACACAACGATCTCCATCATCATACCCAAGCTATCTCTGACCTTTTCTCAAAGAGGCAATCCTGTCACTCTGCGTGTCGCACCACGCAGCCCCAAATCAAAACACAAAAAGAGGGGTGAGTTTAACAAACTCAGCAATGGTTTTAATATCACTAACAACATCGAAAATACGATAGCATGGCGATATAATCTTTCAAATCAACGATGTACAAGGTGTATCATTTTCTGATCACATATTCACATCACTTAAAAACTACATCATAATGCATAATTCAACCTGCATGGATGTATCTCTAACATACATATTCCCACATGCATAGTATCAAATCAAACTGCATGGATGTATCTCAAACATACATATTCCCACATGCATTATTTCACAATTCAACCTGCATGGATGTATCTCTAACATACATATTCCACATGCATAATATCAAAATCAACATGCATTGATGTATCTCTAACATACATATTCCACATGCATTATATCAAATCAACCTGCATGGATGTATCTCTAACATACATATTCCACATGCATAATATCAAAATCAACATGCATGGATGTATCTCTAACATACATATTCCCACATGCATAATGTCATCACAATCAACCTCCATCAAGGAGTAATCACACATTAACGTCACACAGACGGGAGCATAGACAAGGCCACGAAGGCGTGTCATGGTCCAAAATTCTACACAAGAATTCAAGAAAGATCGGGGTTGTCAATCCCTAATACTGCTCGCCCTGGACGATCCTGGCCAAGGATGTCCCATTCTCACAGAGAATCTAGAGCAGGGGTGTTCGCCCAGGGACATCTCCTGCGGAGGGAAGAGCCCGAGTTCTCACACAGAGAACCCTAGAACTCGTGGTAGCGGGGTGCACACGGCATACCACACTAGATTCTCAGGGTCCAGATGACACACATAATAACATTCTCACAATCCGCAAGACAAGTACACAACTCGTCCCCACATCATTCCATTTAATTAGACTCAACCCGGGGAGTGCACTCGTTCCACACAGGAACTTCAAATCGTTCCACACAGGAACTTCAAATCAAAATATGTCCTTTCGGACCAATCAACTTGCGATTAATCCACGACCAATAAACCCGGCACACAATTCCATCACATTGCATCTAATCGGTCAAATTCGATTAATCACGATGAAGCCTCACTTGGAAATCCATTTTCATGATGCGTGCAGCATGGTACATGCGTGGGCAAAGCATACATGAATCCTAATCCATGATAAATGCTCTCATCAGCCCCTAATGCATCATTCCTACTCACAATGTCAAGCTTCAACATCATCATTTAACTCCCATATGTGTGTGTAACTAGTAGAAGCATTTCATATAATGCATATCAACATGCTTGAAAATCAACTCACTACCACACTACACATGTGAATTTCTATCCAAACATTAATTCCAGCGGAAATCATAGAAGAAGAATCGTTGAAATCATAGCTAGATTCAAAACTCAACCACAAAGGCTAACCACATATAACATCACTCATTTCATCATTGAGTCATGGCATTAACCAACATTCACACACCATTAACCACAATCTATCATGACAAATCAGTCCAATAATGATTGTAGTCCTACTGAAAATATGCTTAACTAAAGGGAAACAACCATTCATAATTTCAAGATAACGATTCCAACATCATGCCACAAAACATAAGTCATTCCACCATCTCTAAGCATATATCTCAACTCCATAAACTCAATAGCATGCATTTCCAGTAGCCTAACATAGCTTAAAACACTCCACATTCATATAAAATTGGCAAGCTAAAGTGAAATCATCAAAATAGACATCATATGCACAACATGCAATTTCCTGTGTAGCCGATCAATCGCCCTTCAGGCCGTTCGATCAGTTACACGCAAAAATCTGAAATTTACAGTTCAGCCGATCGATCGCCCTGCAGGGCCGATCGATCGCCAACACAGCAGAACAGTCATCTTCTTCTTTTCGCAAATCCAAACCGAAATACCATAGATAATACTTCAAATCCACATCTAACACCCTAATCATCATCAAAAGTCCTCCTTGACTTCCAGAATATCAAACCAAACCATAATAAATCAAAACCCTAAGAAATCGGGATTAAATAATTCTATTTTCTAATCTTACCATTAACACACTAAATCAAGCAAACCATTTCGAAATAAGCCAAAAATGGAGAGTTTTACCATGGATAAACAGAGATTTCGAAGACCCATTACCTCAGCACTTGATTAAGCTCGGATTGAAGAGTCACCCTTCTTAAAATCCTTGAAAACACAATGAGTTTGAATTAAACTCTAATAGAAATCGATTTACTCAAGAAATCCCTAATTAAACCTTAGATCTAGGGCTCGTTGGTAGTAAAAATCGAATTTTGAATGTTAGGGTTTGTAGTAAAACACAAATCAGTAGCTTTTGATGGTCAAAAACGAATTGAATCAAGGGGAAAATGGTAGATTTGGAAGAAATTAAGAAGAAAGTCAAGGATTAGTGCTTAATTAAAGTAAGCTTACCTTAATCGGCTTCTAATTCGGGCCTAAGTGGGGATTAGGCCAGCCCTCCTTCCTTAGCCTATTCCCAAAAATGGAAATGGCTCTGGTTTGCCCTTTTATAGTAAGGGCTGGGGTATGCATAGGTAAGTTTTGGGGTGTAAATATGAAAAGTAGGCTAAAAGTGGTTATTTTGCAAATTTAAGCACAAATTAAGCCTAATAAAATTCTAAAAATTTTTGTGTGACCTTAAGTATATGTCTAGGTTCATTTGACACAAAAATAAAATTTTCGACGGTGGGGCCCACAGGGGCCCGCCAAAACCTTAATTTTTGGGAAAATAGTAAAAATTACAAAAAATTCCAAAAATTCACATTTGGTTTAAAATCACTTAAAACTACTAATATTGAAGTTGATTTTGGTTAAAACCATTACAAACACTATTTATTTACGAAATCACCGAATAAGATCAGAAAACACGTAAATCTTACGATAACCAATAATTAAAGAAAACCAAAACCGGTTTAACGATGAGGGTCCTTACAATAGGCATGACCCGTCTAATCTTAGTATAACTCATCCAAGTCATTAATTATCTGAACATTAAAACTATTGTATGACCATCTCATCTAAATCACAGAAATTAGAATCGATGCAAATATCAAAATCACATAAATCTATCATCTACAAGACAATAAATCAACATAGACTTGAATAAACATTAAAAGCTCTTCCATTAAAAAGGAAATCCTTATCATACAATTGTCATCATTCACAACTGAGATCTAAATTAAAAAGAAAAGAAACTGAAACTTATCTATAGCTTTATCAACTCCTAAGTAAAAGAAAAGTCTAGCCTTCCATTGTAGAAGAAAGTACTTGAATCTCCATTAAAAGCTTTGAGTTCTCTTCCATCTTCTTCTTCCTTTTTCTCTTCATAAAATCTACTTGAATCCTCCAATTTTGAGCCAAATATGTCTTTTTATAGGCATAAGTTCTGTAGGAAGAAGTCCAATATTAAAAGAATTGAAATTTGGGTCAAACAAGGAAACTACGCGTTATGTCGTTCGAACGCCCTGCATGCCCATTCGAACGCTTATACTGAGTTTTTCTTCAAAATCACATTATCCCGTTCTAACGCCCTGGATGCCCGTTCGAACAACTACATTGTTTCTGCAATCTGGACAGTTTTCCTGGACAGTCCATATTCTGTTCACTAAGCTTTTCTTCATGTCCATATTAATTTCTAACTTGTTTATAACTCCAAAAAGTTGTCCAAATCACTTTAAAGCATGTCAAGACTATTTTGAATTATTCCAAACATCGTCCAAGTACCTCGATAAGTGCACTTCACCTACAAAACATAAAATATCATACTTTAGACATGTAGAATATAATTAAAATTCCAACTTTGTTCAAATACATATCTAAACTACTAATAACTATAAAATTATTAATAATTAAACTAAAATACTAATATATATCTTAATCTAAATAAATTATAACTAACTCTTAATTAACCTAATATATACTAATAAATAAGGTAAAAAGGCATATAAAATAGATATATATTTCATACTTATCAAGTGGCACTGTAAGTTTTTCTGCCCAAGAGTGGCACTATAAGTTTTTTGCCCAAGAGAGGCACTGTAAGTTTTCCTGCCTTAATTGGCACTTTTAGGCCTTTGTTGGTCCTGTATGGCCCCAGAGAGTGGGCATTTGCGCGCTCAGGTAAATAGTATCATGGACCTACTCTTACCTGTTTGATCCTGTGCCCCATGAGCACTAGTGTACTTTACCTTCGGAATCTTTTTAGCGCATAGGTTTCTCCCCGAAGGTCAAGGTGATGCCCTAGTGGCATTCTTTCCTTTCGACATTAGAGCTAATTGAGGTTTAATTAGTTCTATTTGTCGAGTGTAAGTTTAAGATAATAAGCGTAAGATTGTAAGTGTAAGTAATATGTATGTGAGAATAAGAGTTTGATATGATGTGATTTGTTATAAGTATGGTGGAAAGAAAATTTGTAAGTCTAGGAAGCTCAGAGGAATTGTAGTACTCTGGTTGAGATTATATATTTATCTTTTTCTGGTTTATGGTATGCTAGTGTCTTGCAGAGTAGCTGTGGTGTGAACTTTTAAGGTTTACTGATTTTGATTCTCCTACTGGGTATAAAAATACTCATATTCTCTTTCTCTAATCTTTAGATACTTCAGGGACTTCCATGGGGCCTAGTTCAAGAGCTACTTAGCATTTGAGGATACACTTTTTGGACTGCAGGTTGATTTTTTATTCTATTGCTCATTGATTAATTTATGCCATGATCTGTTGTAAATAAATTTTGAAGTACATGTATTAAGTGAGGTGAGCGTTCTTACATGTATTATTTTGGACTTGTACATGGATTGTATTATTACTTTTGACTGTTATGGAACTTGTACCTAGCTACGCCAGGGAAAATATATTGAAAGCCCATGGCCATAGCAAATGTGTCTTTTGTTCATCATTCACGCCAGGGATGAATGAACTACGGGATTTTAATGATTTATCGTTGTTATATCTTTTTTTTGAGTTGAAAAGAAAGTATTGAGATGGATTTGATACAAATGAATGAAAATTATAAAAATGTTTTTCATAGATTTCGTATTTTCTTCAATTTTCACCAATTTACAGCCGTTATATTACAAAATTTTTATTTAAATTTTATGAAAAATATTTTGAAAACCCCGGGCGTGACAAATTATTCACTCAATTTCACTCTCAAATTATCAATCAATCAATTCAAACATAGACACATTAATTTATGTGAAAAACCCCAAACTCAGGGTAAAAAACCACAACATTTACAAAGGAATTAAATCAATACACTAAAACTCAGATTTTACATGGACACAAACATACCACCAACCTTGTTTAGACTCTAACACAAGCTCTTCTTGTTTAAATCATTGTTGCTGGCCTTCAAGTTTTCCAAACAGTTAAAACTTTCTCCTCCTTTATCTCTATCTATTTCTAGTCTTCAACAATCTCCTAACATTTTCTTGACTTTGGCCTTGTGGAAATATTCAATCTCCCATTGAAGACATATTGCAACTCCTCTTTGAATATTCGATGTATTAGATTCTTCAGTTGTGGATTATCTTCTTCAATTTACCATAGATCTTCAATACAAAGCTCAAGTGAATTCTCCTTTGGAAAACAATTATCAAAGGTGTAAACCCTCTTTTCTCTTTTCTCCTCTAGGTTTTCCTTTCTCCAATTTTGTGATTTCATAGCCCCTATATAGCCCAATAAGTTGGTTTAGGACTTGTACTTGAATGAGGAATGGAATAGAAATTAGAATGTCTTTAATTTAGTAAACAACCCTTGAAATGATCAATCATTTGCAACAATGATAGATCGGTCACTATTTTTAATATGCATGATTTTTCAGGAGATCGATCAATTACGAAAGTGATCGATCGATAACTCTTGACTTTGTTTTGCATAGGGCTGTAACATATGACAATTGATCATTTAGCAAGGCAATCGATCAATTCATCAGTCTTCGAAAATTATGTTTCAGCGATCAATAGTTTTGTTCAATAATCATGTGCAACGATATATCATTCTGCCTGATAATTTATAATTTTGCCCTTTTTACCTAAAATCTTTGAAACCTCTGTAATTACTTCTTAATCTTTTCCAAGTGATTTATGCATGCCAATGTGATTTGGATAGCTTCAAAACCCTTCACATTCTTTAGTCTTTCACCTTTATCAACAAGAACATGTCTCCTATTATTTTTCAAGTCTGTCAATTCCAAATCTGATTTGGCTACAACAACTTCAAATCATACTCTAAGACTTCTAAAATACATATGGTTTTATGACATAATTTTGACAAATAAATTTGCCAATAAACCAATCATATGACTCATATATTCTTACAACTATGTGTGTGCATCATTGTGTGTTGCGCAACATTGCGGGCCTTCCCCACAACACATGCATACAGGGTGTGCAACATAGCGGGCAGTTCCTAGAATGCATGCACACTAAGTATACAACACATCACACATGTGTGAGCCCTAGCATGTGTCATGGGTAGTATGCTTCACTACCTTGTGACAGCATGAAATGACCCATTTGTGCATCTAATTTGGGTAAACATGCCCTACGTAATATATTCGACTTTGAATGGCTATATCTCTTTCATCCTAACTCCAATTGGTGCATTCTTGGTGGCATTTAAAAGCTCTTTCTATCTACTCTCTAACCACATTAGGCCATAACCATAAATTCAACCTATTTAGGAATGTATTTAAATGATAAAATCAAGGGATCAAACACACTATTTTCTACGTGGTTAAGTTTAGAAACTTAAGAAAATCCCGGATATTACACTCACAAGCTTAGCTAAGAAAGAAGCAGAAGAAGACTCATATAAATACAACCCATAGACTACCCCACCAAGTGTATAAGCATAAGATAAAGAGGGTGTGGGTGAGGAAGATTGATCTTCAAGCCTTAAAGGATTAATTAGGTAAGATGAGCAAGTCCACCTTAGATTTCCTTAGGATTAGTTGGCTAGACAAGTATAAGAAACTAAACATTTCTGAGTAAAGAGATTGATTTATTTTGTCCATGATTGAATATTTTCTATCTTACGAGCCACACATGTTTTAGGTTTTATTTCATTTTTACTTTGTTTTTCATATTGATTTTCTTTGTAGGTTTTGAAAGAAAAAAATGGGAAAATTATCAAAAACAACAAACACAACTTTGTTTTACTTTTCTTTGTTTTTTATGTGTTTAGCTCTTGAGGCTAAAGTGAACTATTTGTCTTTTAAGCTGACAAGCATGATGATGTGTAGTCAACATACCTTAACTAAGAGAATGATACACTAGGGAGAGTGAAGATCAATTTGATTTTTTTTTACTTAATATTGCAATTCTCTGGTTTAGTAAAAAATTCCCCACATCATTTTTATACTCAAGTCAATTTTATGCGTGAAGATTAGGAGATAATTCTTAAACATGAGTTGACTTAGAAGTTTGGATTGTAGTGGAGTCATGGTAATCAAATTAGATGAACTTGAGCTAGACTTATATTTAGGATTCAGTGCAATAAAATTCCTTGTAATATGCTTTCAATGGTTATAAATTTTATTTATATCAGCACATTATTTAAAGGAATTATACTTGTAAATATAATGAGGAAGGGTTACATACTTAGGTCTATCTAAGTTAGTGTGAAGCTCCTATCCACTTAATATAAAAAATGAATGAGAAAGAAAGAAAAAGAAAAAATGAATGATGCAAGTTGAGAGGATTCATAAAAAGCCAAACCCTCAAAATTTTATATAAAAAACAATATCATAACTAAGAAAAAGGCATCGATATATTTTTTTTACATCTTATTTTTTTTATCTTTTTAGAAAACAATTTACTTAGATTTTAGCTAAAGTGAGTCAAAAAATAAGAACTATTTCTTTATTAGGGCATTAAACAATTTGTTTAAATTAAATAAGAGTGATATTGCAAGATTCATGAGTGAAAAGATACAAGAGAAAATATTCTTGTTTTTTCTAAAATAAATAAAAAGAGGATTAAAATGTTAAAATGAAGAAATTAAAATTGAAATAAAAAACCAATGGAGTTGGCTAATATAAGGTAAGGTATAACTAAACAAAATATATCGATGCACTTAAATTAAAAGAGAATTAATAAAATTAACAGAGTTCACATTGCTTATTTAAATGTTTTATTTTTATTTTGAGTTCTAGTGTCAAATCAATGTTATTTTGACAAAATTGTTTGGTTTTAAATTATGGAATTTATTGAAAATTATTTGGATTATTTATTTTTAAATAAAAAATAATTAATTTGTTCAAAACCAATAGATCGCTAGGTCAATGCGATCGATCATTGGTTTCCTTTTTTGCATCCAAACATTTAGCCCCTCAATTCAACCAAAATCAATCTAAGGAGGTCAATGGAGGAAGCATAAGGCAATTACAATGATTTTTTAGCAAAAAAACAACTAGTTTCAAGTGTCAATTTCATGATTTAGCAAACAGTCAAGGTAAAACTCGTCACCCAAATTTTGATTTTTAGAATTTTAAAGCAATTTGCATTATTTTAAAACTGTTAGGATAGTTTAAATTGACTAAATCTACATTTTTACATAGTTTCATGTTATTTGAACAGTTAAAAATCGAGTTTTCATCAAAATTTCACCTAGGTTTCTTGAAACATTTCCAAATTATGGATTTTAAAATTTGGGACTTTTGTGGTTAAAATTAGTCATAGCTCCATTTATAATTTTTTTTTAGACATTGTAATATAGCTTGGGTAAAACTTTGGAATCAATTGGGCAACAAAACTTTTTAGGGTTAAAATAAATTTTGGAAACTAGGCAAAAAAATTTATTCCATTTTTTTTGTAATTTCTAAGAGTTCATTACTACCTTATGCTTAGTTCCTAGCATATGTTTAGACTTAGGATTTTTTTTTCTTTACAAAAATAAATCAAAGAGGAAAAAAGCTTCAAGACTTGAAGACTAATGACAAATAAAGAAAGAGATCTGAACAATGAGGAGTTGTGTTAGAGTCTTCATGAGAGGTTTGTAGTTTCTTATGTCATTATGGTCTTGTTTGATAGTGCATTAATTTTAAGCCAATAGTAGTTGTCATGGTTTTTTACCCTAGTAGGGGTTTTTCACGTAAAAAATCTTGTGTGGTCTTGCATACTTGTGGTTTGAATTGTTGATAGATTGATCATGAATACATATAGATATTAGGTTTTTATTATTTTTGCTAGTATGAACAAATTCTTGAGCATAAATATTAGAACTCTTAATTCTTACTTTGTCGATGCACTAATTTTAGGAGCAATTTAATGATCTACTAAGTCAATTAGATAGATATTGAAGTCTCAGTATTAATCCATGGACATTGATACTCTCCAAAGATGAATTTCTTTTGCATATTAATCAATGGACATTGTTGCTCTCCGGAGATCCCCCCCTCATAGGTTATGGAGATTTGAACAACCATTAAAAAGTGTGGACTTTTCATTGTTGACTAGTCAACAAAGTGGATGTTGTAGACTAGCCAATAGCTCCATAAGGATAGTGATCTACACCCAACGAAATATATAAAAGAAAACCCTCCAACTAGGAAGGTTTTGTTTGGACAAAACATATGGGCCCCACACAAAGCTTGCTTTGCCCTTCATGTTCTTTCCAGTCAAAACCTAGTTGAAGGTTTTTGTTAGACAGATTCGTTGAATAGTTATCATTATCCTTTCTATAAATTGAAACACACATTTGGTTCATTTGGCTCCTCCCTATGATTTCTCAACATTGGCACCTAGTTTCTCACCATGAGATAAATCCTTTTGGTACCCTAGCCTTTTGAAGACATCTCTCTTGCTTCAAATTGCCAAATCAAATGGGTTTGTCCCCATGAGAGATTTTTAGAACTTAGGATTCAATTTCTAGGATAAAAAATTGTCAAACCTTTAGAAATAAAGCTCTTTCCCTCTCAGCTTAATCTAGCACAATGTTAGAGCATCAATCCAAGGCAGAGAAGGTATGCAAGCCCCAAGTTTGAGGGTCCGTTCAAGCCAAAGAACTTATTCTTACTTACAAAGGCAAATTAGAATGTAAGTTATTCTTTCTTTTGGTTTTATTTGTAAATCCTTCTAAGGTTCTTCGGTAGTCTAAACCAAAAGAAGAAAAAGTTCTTGGTTAACCTTGGAAAACTAAGAGTGCATAGATTGTTGGTGAGCCCGTGGAAAAACCAACTTGTATTTTTTTTTATTAGACTTGGAAACTAATCATAGATGATTTATAGATGAACCAAAATAACTCATTAGTTGAAAGTCGAGGCACCTTTAAATTGGGTGCTTGGATATTGGACGTAGCCACCATCCAATTCTAGATGGGGAACCACTATAAATTTTGTGTAAGCATGCATGTTTAATAATTACAATTTTGTATGCTTGCATACTTAAATTTATTTTTCACATACACTCCATATTTAGATAGTAAAACCCTAGTAAGGTTCTTCGCTTTGCATCAAATTAAGCTTTATTTTGATAAGTGCTTACATGTGAATGATTTGGCCAATTAAAATTTTAAATTAGATCTTTAATCCGTTGTCTTGTTCCATCTAGAACCTCAATATCAAGGGCGCGACTTTCCATAGGACCATCCTCTAGAACCTCAATATTAGGCGCGCCTTTTCAAAGGACCGTGGAAACCTTGTCATCTGCAAGGCAAACACTTCCCAAGTTTGACACTCCGTTCCTAAATATCTTAATAAACATGAAAGTATGGATATAACATCTTGTTAATGGTAAAAAATTGTTATTCATAAAACTCTTTCGCTTCACATCACAAATGCGTTGCCTTGGTTTTCTTTTCCCAATTGTAAGAAGAAAGCGCCACTTTATCATCAATACCAAGTACTCATCAAATCATATCGACTGTTCTTTAGCCACATGTTATTGGCATTTAAGCTTATCGCAACACACAAGACACCTTTATTTCCACATCTCAAGCAAGCGTGATGAAAATGGCCCTCCCAACTAGTTAGGTCTTCCTGGTTTGGGGAGGATTCCCCCAACCTCTCTTCTGTTGGCATCTGTTGGCAGAGAACAGGCTCAAATAAGTTAACAAAATTATCAGGCATTCTTCTTGCTTTCCCTACATTATGTTCAAAGTTTGACAAAACATGGTAAATTTTTACGTTAATATTGACATGTTTGTTTCCTTTGAGGGGTCAAGGACTTCCTCACACAATCAGCGAAACCTTCACAATCTGTTTGGGGCACAACACATAATGAATCATCATCTGAATCATTCATGCTTGAATGGGGAGACTTAAGTGTCCCATGGCTTTGGCAGGCCTTCATGGTCTTACAATGTTCAGCTTCATCTTCTCGAATGTTGACAAAAACATCATACAGATTCTCTGAGGCACAACAAACAAAACTTAAGCCAATAGATGTAAACGTATAAAACATTGAAAGGCAACAAAGCGAGTGCTTTATTCCAATTGCACACGTTGATCTCTCACCTATTATTGGTCTTCTCGTGCATGGTGGTCTAGATGTCTGGAATTCATCTAAAGACATGTTTGATATTATATTAAACATTTATAGCCATAGACCATAACCATTTGCAAGTAAACAGTTGTCATACTTACCAAACAAATATAAGTCACCTTCCGTGTAGTATTTCACTGCAATATCAGGAGCAGGCATCTTTTTCAAGTCTTCTGCACTATCAAGAAAGACAGTCAACTTCCAACTGGCAGATTTCTCAAGGACCTGAAGCACTAATAGTATAAAAGATCCCCAAAAAATTGATTTCACTCTTTTGATACTTGAACTCAGTAATGGCACTTGCTGTGAAACAGAAAATAATAACCAAGCCCACCATATTGTTTGAAAAATCTATGAACAAACATATTTAACATTTGCACATAAAACAACAAACTGAAGAGGGTGGGGGGGGAGGAAGAGAACTAATGGATGCAAACAATATAAGGAAACAAACACACATTCCAATAGTCCCTTCCCCTTACAAGGGGCGATTCAGCAGCCCCACATTCTCTCAGCCCTTTTCAGCTAATCAAATCAAATATTATGCTCACAACTGGTAAGACACAAGCCAAAACCTAGCTCACGGATCATTACTAACAAACTAGATGCCTTATTTAATCATTTGCTTTTAACAACCATATATTGATTCAGTTTTAAAAAGATTGTCAAGAGGGTATCTTTAATGGTAGAAAGACTTTTTAAGAAGTGGACAATGGCCGGACCATAAGTCTATCATGCACCTTATGCAGGCAATGGCATTAAATACAAACAGGGAAAAACAAAAAATTAAAGTGTTCTTTCTAAACAATGACCACTAGACCATCAACAATGAAGGCAACAATATACAATTATTGAAAAAGTAGTGAGCTTGAAAATTAGGCAAACTCTGGCGGGATCTGTATAAATCATGCTAGTGATATTTCTTTAGTCAACCACTTCTTATAAGCTTAAGCTGTTAGGAAAAGGTCCTACGCTCTTACTATTTATATTGACCAAACTCCACATTAACACTGTCACATGTGCAAACACCAAGTAATTATGTTTTACACTAGCAACAATAACAATGGTAACAACAGAATGACAACAAGAGCAAATAGATATTGAACCTTCACTGTTCAATTAACTTTCATTGGAAGCACCTAAGTAAGTTTTGCCAAAATCTTACTCAGAAAAGCTGTTATATGAGATGACAATCTTATCATGGTTGTTTGAATTAATTGTCTAAGAATAAAGAAGTGCAACATTGAATGTTTTGTGGAATAGAAGCATTCTTTTAGCATCTGGCATGAAAAACTTCAGAATCTATCATCAACTTAAGCTTAAGTGTCAAAAGAAAAATTAATAATAAATAATGATTTTTCTACACCACTTTCTATCCAACAAAACCTTACACCAGGTTTTAATTGAACAAAGAAAAGTTGGTCTTCCTATTGTCATGTGAGACCCACTTTTTATTATCCAATCATATCCTGGTGTAAAATTTTGTTGGACAAAAAGTGGCAAAGGGTTATCAGCATCCATAAATTATAAGATCGTTTTGCCACACCATATAATTGAATTATGTTATGTAGAATCTTATCATAAAATACACAAAATCTATAAGGTTATTGCCATAGCATTGAACAAATAAAAACTTATAGGTAAATAGAAGCCAAAATTATATGGTCTTTTGCACAGCTGGCTCAGCTTAAAGACTGTTTAGTTATTATCAGTATAATAACACACTATTTTCAGGTTAAGGGTTAGTAGGGGTAATTGTGTCTTAGCCTTTAAAAGGTATTTTAGATATTTGTAATGGGAAGGGTATTTCTATAATCTGACCACCAGTTAGTTACGGGGTGTCAAAATCAGTTTGTTACAGGGAGGATAAGTAGTGGGAAGGAGAAGGGAAAAAAGGGATTTCGAATTTGGATGTAATTTCTTTCCAGAAATTTCTTCTCTCCTCGTGAATTTGAGGTAGGACTATGGATTCAGTCCTGTGTATCCCTTCATGGATTTAAAGGCCCTTTAGCTTATGAATTCAAGCATGTAACTCTCTATTATTCCAGAAAATTAAATAGAAACAAAACTCCCTGATCCTCTATTTTTGTGTTTTCAGTTTGGATTCTCTGTTATATCTGGTTCCTGCTCTTCCATTCCTGTTCATTGATTTGCTCCTTCAGTTTTGGGGCCGTCTGTGGGAAAACAGAGTCTCCCATGGCTGCTCCATCTCCCACAAAATCAGTCTCCCTGCAAGTGATTGTCAACTTAATTCATCAGCAGGTGAAGTCGCAGCAACATATTGAAGATCAACTGCAGTAGGTAGTTCAGCATATGCAGCAGCTAGTGATTCAAATTCTACCTCCAAAAATTGTGGGAACTTCAACTGGTCCTGCATCCAACAGCGGAAGCAGGCAGCTATTTCCACCAGCCGCTGGATTTTGGCAGCTCCATTTCGATGCAATCAAAAGCTCCACTCCAAGGGTCGCCCTTTCAAGTCAACTGCCGGCAACAACCCCCACATATTCCAGACAATCTGGTTGATCGTAGCAATTTTCGTCTAGCTGTTCATGGCGGAAGAACTGAAGTGTTTCCGCAAGGCAAAAGATAGCAAAATGGGTTCCATTACACTGTGGAGAACCATTGGGAGGCAGGCCAGTCCCTCTTCATCAAGTTCCAGCTGGTAATCCACAGTTTCAAAATGATACTTCTGCTGGTTGACAAATAAGTCATTCTTCCAGTTGCAGATCACGGATCTCCGTTCAAGCTCACTTGTAACCTTCTCATAGTTCCATTGTCATCTAGTAACACTCAAAGAGGTGAGAGCCTTTTCTTTGAGCAAGGAGTTGATTCTGCTCGATCTTATCATGGCAGTCGGAGTTGCACTGCAAGTCTCTTTGAAGAACAAAACTTTGCATGGCTTTACTATGTGCATGACCCTGGTGGACATCGTTTAGTGTCCCAAAGACAGCTTAGACACGTACCCAACATTATGTGGTGTGGGAAGAATATTGCAACACTAGAAATCTTGAGCCTATCCATAAGGACTCATATGCACATCCTATGTTTGGAGAAAAGCCAAAATGCCAAATTATAGTTGATGAAGGACTTTCAATCTCTCAAAACCAGATTATTGCACGCTGGATGGTCATTTCACTGTGTCAATGAATGTGGTTTGATGCACCACCCCGTTTGTGCTTTGGGAGTACTTCTTTGATAGGGATGCAAATTTTGGTTAAGCCATTTCCATTTCAATTTCTGGCTCACTACAAGAAGCTTGGATGCATGTATATCTTTTCAAGGAACAAAAGCTTTCACTGAAATTATTTTTGACAAAGCTTACACCTCACAAATTTCCTCTTTGTTGCAAATTCACTTTATTGCCAACTTCCTACGACTTCACTGTCTACATGCTCTTTCACAGGCCAGAGGGTCTATCATTTTTACCAAATGCATTTATTGAATTCATGGTCAAAGATCCTATTGTTCAAATTTCCAGTAAGCGGCTGCAAAAGTTTGAGGCAGATACAAACTATTGAAGATATAGAGCCATATTCAATGGCTGATCGAATTAAGCAATTCCATGACTGTGTAATACAGATCTTTGGATGGCAGAATGAAGGACTAGACACTTTATTTCATCAACTCAGAAGGTCTTCAAAATGCTGAGAAAATTCTTCGATATCTACATTTCAACATGTTAGTTCAGCACCTATGCAAAGTTATGAGAAGAGCAATAAGCAGATTCAGGCCAAGGTGGATCATGGTGGTGAACCCTGCACTTGCATATCCATGCAAAACTCTATAGATACTATCGAGCTACTTCCGAAATTTATGGATCCAGAGAGTCCACTTGAAGTTTTGAAGTTGAGTCCCAAAACCGCGGATCTAAAAGACAAAAGTGAAGTTGCATATCTAGTTGCGGTCGGTGAGTTTGAAGAGGTTGAGTTGCCATCAAAATTTGTAGAACCAGAACAGGAGTCTCCAAATTTTGCGTGTCATGGAGGAGATGGTGAAACTGATAGCTTTTCACTCTCGACATTGATGGAGACCAGTGCTATACTGCACACACAAGTGGAAAAAGAGAGGATACTAATGAATTTTGAAGATGATCAGTCGAGTCCAAAAGTTACAGATCTGGTGAAATTGAAGAAACTAGCTCACCGTTAATAATTGCAGCTCAAAGCTACTGAAGATGATCACACTTCCACACGCGATCTGCGGAACATTGTGTATTACATTGAACGACACCAAATTAGTCAAAACATCTGTTTTGGATGTGCATTCAACCAATGAAAAACATTTTGCATATCAGAAAGTGACTGTTGGCCACATACCCATTTCAGATGAAGGTTCTGATGAGAACACATTAGCATTCCATCATGGCATTTCAAGGACAGTAAATCACCTTTCCCAGTTTGTCAAGATGTCAGATCCAATGAAGCAACCTTCATTGAGCCTTTTCATATATGACCTAGGCGGAATAATTCGGGTAGTGGTAGGAGGTCCTAGGCTTCCAGCAGTCAACACCCAAAACATGTTTGACAAAATGTCAATGAAGAAATCCAATACACTACTTCCCTATATCCAACTTTTGGAGTGTCATTGGAATGAAGTCATAGAATTGAAGTATAGTGATGAAATGCGGCAATGGATGGACTGGGTTCTGAGAGGTGTTGGCCTTCACGATTGTTGTCATGGGACTTGTGCTGCAATTGGCCACAACTCTGTTTTTGAAGTTCAACCCCATTGCCTGCTACTCATGTTGGTGACTGGGTTCATAGCTCGCTTGTTTTTTATGGTGCTATTGACATTGGCTTTGCTGAACATCTTGAAATCTTTCTATATTATCAATAAGAGTTTGATCTCCAAATCTGTTGGGTGGTTGAATATCTGAAGGGAAGACGAGTTGATCATTGATGATTGTGAACTAAAATTGCCCATATATGTTTCGGAAAACAAATATTCCGTCTTACAAGTCAAAGGCAAAAAGAACAACATAACCATTGATGAAAGCATTGAACTTGGTGAAGGTTTCATGGTTATCTTGGTGGATTGTGATATTAAAATTTGCAATGGGAATCAAGCAACATTTGGAAACATTGTTGTTCGTTCAGATCCAGTTCTATTCATATGGGCCAAGCAAGATGCAATTCAGTGGAATGTATTGCAAGTCTCTTCCTCTACTCATAGTCACTCCTACACTGTGCATCAAGACTGGTTGACGGATTTATTAAACAATTGGGCAAAATATAAACAAAGCACTTCACTGCCACAAAGTTTTGGATAGATGATATCTAAGCTAGTTTGAGGATAAGCTTTTTGTGGGGTAACTGATGCAGGCCATTTGTGGAGATTAAACCACTGAAGTTGGGTGAACCATTTCATTGCACACTTGTTCATAGTTTGAGTATAACCCAAGCTTGAGGATTCAAGCTAGCTATGCTCAACCTGTGGATTCAGAGAACCTCCACCTTACCAATATTTTGGTGTTATTGCTAAGATCGATGAAGCATCTTTGGCTGCACTTCTTCATCTACAAATTTCAACTCTCATCAACAACAAAATCATTCACTCCCAAGTTCTAGCTCCAGTTCTATTGCTCAAGGACGAGCTTCTTTTAAGAGGGCGAGCCTGATGTAGAAGGGTACTTTGGTCTTTTGCACAGCTGGCTCAGCTTAAAGACTGTTAAGTTATTATCAGCATTATAACGCACTATTTTCAGGTTAAGGGTTAATAGGGGTAATTGTGTCTTAGCCTTTAAAAGGTATTTAGATATTTGTAATGGGAAGGGTATTTCTGTAATCTGACTACCAGTTAGTTATGGGGTGTCAAAATCAGTTTGTTACAGGGAGGATAAGTAGTGGGAAGGAGAAGGAAAAAGGGGGATTTCGAATTTGAATGTAATTTCTTTCCAGAAATTTCTTCTCTCGTAAATTTGGGCTAGGACTGTGGATTCAGTCCTCTGTATCCCTTCATGGATTTGAAGGCCCACTAGCTTGTGGATTCACGCTTGTAACTCTCTATTGTTCCAGAAAATTAAATAGAAACACTACTCCATCCTCCATTTCTGTGTTTTCAGTTTGGATTCTCTGTTATATCTGGTTCCTGCTCTTCCATTCTTCATTGATTTGCTGCATCAAAACTGATGTGATGTGTGCCACTCCTGCAAGTTCAAGTGATACTAAAGAGAAAAGGACTGCAAAATCTGCAGGTGGTCAAATTCAGGTTTGCAATTTGAGTTTAAAACGAATGATAAGATATCATTTATTAATGATTAAAAGCATTAGGGTCTAGAAACTCATTAACATGATGAGTTGGATGAGTTAGACCCCTGCACTTGTTGGATACTGCACCAAATACCCAGTGGATCTAACGAGGTCAGACAGATGCTGGCCATTATGGTTAGAACAGTACTGATAGCTGTAACTATAAGTGGAAAACAACATCACCATAATTTAAGATAAAAACATAATCTCACCTTCATGAAGCTTGATAAATTTGTCATAAGTTTCAAAAGCGTGCCTCTCCACACATTCGGAAAAATGATCTGTAAATCTAAGAGCAAGTGTTATGATACTATTCACATTAAAAGCCCAAACGACATGATATTGATCAAATTTTAGCATTATGTAGAAATACATAGCATGGTTGGCTAATCATTTAATCTATAAACAAAAATAGTCAATTGACAGTCATGTCCACTGTAAGGGCAACATAGTTCAACCTTAAAAAGATCTAGACAGACACACATACATGCCATTCTTGGGCTTACAGCATACATCAGAGCTGTCATGAAGTAATAAAAGACTGCAATGTGTTGGGCAAGAAAACGGTCATACCACATTGAATTGCCACCAAGTTCCTGTAACAAAAAAGAAACATGCCTACTAAATGTTGCTCACCATATTTATATGTAAAAAAATCGGCCTTAAGATAAAAAACAATGTCTACAGTTCTAAAGAAGTAGACTCGCTTAAAATCCAGGATCACTCCATATAAAGAAAGCCAACAGACTCCAGAAATTATAAACATAAAAAGAAGCTAATGACCTCCATTATTAGAAGATGATGCAACTCATTCCAGCTTTCAGCAAAATGCACTTTTAGATAATCAGCTTTTCTCCACCAACCAAAACTCTCGTACATATGCAGAACTGACATGAAAGCTGCCAGAAGAAATGCAGCCATTCTACTTTAAGTTCACAAACACAACTATCAGTGCAAACACAAAGTTCACAAGTTTAATCTGCATGCTATCCTACCTAATCAAAGATTTGGGCCATGCAAACAGTTAAAGGATTTAAAATATATCAACAAAAAATGCTAAATCGACAGGCAGGTGTCCACGGGATAATCCATTGGCTTTGTCATTGAAATGATCAGGGCTGTGTTTTCAGTTCACGTGCCCCACATGCCAACAGCTATGCATTTGCCCATGGGTTCACCCCGTGGATTGACCAATGTATGCATAGCATCACTTTGTATTAACTACAGAAATTATCAGGTACCCAACACTAACCAAAATAAGGAACCCTAGCAATTGTCTCCAAGACATAAAACCTTGCATAGGTACGATCACGATAGAAAGCGTCAAGTATCTTGATAACCGATCCCTGCAGCATTTAATGTTCCAGGTTATCATAAAAAAAGGTAATGGTGTAAAATAAATATTCAAGGAAGTGTACAAAATTTTGTTTTACAAAAGGACATACCACTAACAGATTTGATAAATACGTAGCTGACAAATGACAAAAAATCTCAATATGACTGATATTGCACTCCATGTTAAAAGAAAAAAATTACCCTTCTTCATTTCAACCCACATCAATTGACTAATAAAGTGTTTGCTGCTTTACCTCACAAAAACCAAGCAGCTTCTTCTTCTTTCTCTCTAAAAGGCATCATTTTTTTTATAAGTAAATTCCCATTGACTAGACAACAGGATTGCAAAGTGTTACAAGATCAAAATAAGGATATCTTTTTCTGTCATTCCTACTGGCAGTCTGGCATTAAACCCCATTTGGATTACTATAAAAACTAGAAGGCATCCTAATGATAATCATAATAATAAGGCATTAAATTAAAAGAAGTTCAAGATGAATTGGGGAGGGGGGGGGGGGGGGGGGGGTCACAGGAAAGATAGGAGAACATACAGTGAGGAGAATATTCACAGTCTGTTCAATCTGAACAACCCATTTTGACAAAGTCGTGGATCTATTATTTGGATGGTCTATCACATTCCTCTCTGAGTAATTCTCTGATGACATAGTCGGTTGACTAATCTTCTCTACAGACAACTTCTCATCCTTGTCTTGCAGAGTTGTAGCTCTGATTCGATGTAGTTTTCTTTGCACCCATAATCATAGAAGTTTCAGAAGAAGAAAAAATTCATTCGATGAAAATGTTAGATATTTTAATTATAGGATACAAGTCTATAACTGAAGATGAAAGTACTCAGGGACAGGGGGCCATCAAATCCCATGCACTCCACATAGACCCTCTGAACATTAAGGGTGCTATTTAAACCACCAAAGTTAACAGATGAGATAACAAGAGTATGAACATCATAAGATCAGTTGATGTCAAGTACAATAAATGGTCTAGAATCAACTGCTTTGATGACTGCATTTATAATTCCAATAATGAAGAGATTGCAAGAGAATCCCAAGATAAAGTATATGTCTCTAGCTATTGAGGGAAGATATTTAGATGCGCCAACCTGCAACGAGCCACCTATCATAGGTGGGCGCATACCAGTCTAAATCGGCTGCAGCCGGTTGCCTCCATAGGCTGATGGCTACAGCCGGTTTTCAAAGCCACACGCCCACCTGCAATAGGGGGCTCCTTACAAGCCGGCATATTTAAAAATATTTAGCTATTGAGACTTAGGACACGTTAACCAAGGTCCAGAAATGTCAGTACTCAAACCCAATGGCAAATAGTACCCTTCAAGAGCAAAGAGACGTGAAGAAATCATGATATTTATATGCTTATAGATGTAAACAATACTACTCCCTCTGTCCTATATTAATAGCTACATTTGGGAAAATAGTGGTTTTCATTGAATGGTGAAACCCACCTCTAAAAGAAGGAAAAATAAGCTTTCACTTAAATTGAACAAAATGGAGCTATTAATATGGAATAAACTTTTCTGCCAAATGGAGCTATTAATTTAGGAAGGAAGGAGTATAACACACTAAAGCAAGAGAGTTTATTCAGTTTGTGAACAATAGATGGTTAATAAAACATTGCTAAGATGGCGCCCAAGGTAATCCACTTGGAGCGGACTGCCTTTTTTTTCGTGGTGATATCTGTCAGCAAGCAAAAACTCGATAACTAAACAAAAGAATGAGATGGAAAACAGTTCAATTAGGCATGAACTTGTATAATCAGAATCATAAAAGAAAAGACTGTCACCAACCGCAACCCCAAGGAGCAAAGTGGTAAATGGGAGCAATCCCGTAAGTTTCTGAAAGCCCAGCAGATCGCTTATATTAAAGAGTAATAAAACAATTTCGTGTCGAGCACCGTGATATTTAGGAAAAGAACACGTCGACCACCAGCAAAAGAAAAGGTCGGAGGCAAAGGAAAATTAAATCCAGTATAGCAAACCGGCATGATTTTCCGATTCTCAAAACGAAAAGTCTGTATTTGTTTCTGAAAAAAAAATCCAGTTGAATTCATTGCGGTACGAAAAATACAGAGTAAGGATTAGAGATTGTACCTTGAAGCCGAAGGAAGCGACAACGAAGGACGGAGACGAGGCAAACGTTGATTATAGAGCAAGAGGGTGGAAGGCGCGCGAAAAGTGTAATTGGGATTTGAACAGGAGGAGAATGTAAAAGCAGAAGACGAGAAAGCCGTCGACATGGCCCAAACGAGTTGGGTCTGTATGCTTCTGTTTGGGGAGGGGTGATGTATTCGCTGTTACCGCGTCGAGTCTGGTTGCCTTTTAAAGTCAGAAGTTCGCCGCCGGGAATTAAAAGAAGAAGAGGTCATGATATTTTTTTCTTATCAGATGTTGATATCTCGCCTTGACAAAAACCACCCCCCACCCCAGGGTTGACTATCGACTCTTTGTCGTTGGCGAAAAGAGGAGTGAAGGAAGACGCTATTGATAGCGGGGAAAACCGTTGCTTTGATGGTTTTAATCGTCCCGTTCCCAACAATATCTTCGCAATGAAAGTTAACAGCTCCTTCTTTTTTAGGAAGTAAAATACAAAATAATTATTGATTATTTTTCGCCTTTGTCTAGGGGTGCTAACGAGCCGAACTAAGTCGAGCATTAGGCTACTACGATACGAGCTTGAATTGCTAAAAGTTCGGTTCAAGCTCGGCTCAAAATTCGAATAAATTTAAACTTTTTAACTCAAGCTCGGCTCAAATTAGAAATTCAACGTTTAGCTCAAGTTCGAGCTCAAACTTGAATAAGTAAATCATAAGACTTAGCTCGAATTAGGCTCGAACTAAAAAAATAAAAATAATCTATATATAAATTTAAAGTATATAAAATATCATACATACTAATATATTTTTAGTATTAAATATTAATAAATATACTTCAACAAGTATTACGACTAGACCGTAAACATTTGATTAGAGTCACTATAAAAGAAGAAAACTATGACAAATAAATTTTAGTTACATAAGCTAAAAAAATAGAACATTATTATTTTTCTCTCTTTATGTACATATAATCACTAAAAAAGATGTAAAAAATAAAAAATTATTTAGGCAACATTGTCATCTATTTTTTTGTATTTTTTTTTCTTTACATGCTTATAAATCACCAATAAAAAAGTTATTTTGTAACCTTAGTGTGCCTCTAAAAAATTCTGAAATACATGTAAACAGATATACATTTTGTAAGATGAGGACGGTCCCAATGTCATACTTCAACTTTTAAAAGAATATCTAATCATTCTTTTCTAAACTAAGGTTGGTCCACAAATGTCATGTTTCTTTTAGAATTATTTTTAAGTATATTAGTGTGATATCATGTTGACCATCTATCATATACTTATAGCTCTATTTGGTTTTTCAATTGAACTAATTTTAGTTCATCTTCAAGAATCAAATAGCCCTATTAATTTGGGACAGAAGGAGTATATTAGTGTTTGCATCTCCAATATTTTTATTTTTATAAAATATATATCATATATAAAAATTATATATCTATTATAATTTAACAAGGATATATATCATAAAATTTTTTTATATGAGTTTAAACTCTCGTACGTTAGCATGAGCAAATACATAATGGGTTATTAGATCGAGAGCCAAATGCGCAAGAATACATAAACTAATCTACCTCCCGAGTTATGTGTGTTCTTAGATCGTAATATGAAGATGCATGACATCGATACTCACATAGTCGTGAGTGAGCCTTGACTTATATAAACGGGTCTCATATATCAATATAATACATAGTATTAGTATATAAATATGTAATTATATGTCGTTTTATATATTCCATTCGTTTTAGATTAATAGCTCAATTAAATTTTTCAAAATAAACTAATCAAATAGAACTATTAATCTAAGAATGGAGGGAGTATGTTATACATATATATTTAAATTAACAATTATATCTATATAAAATATGCATATATATACATTACTTACTATATATATATAAGATCCCGTTTAAAAGCGCCCCGGCTCATCTAAATCATACGCGCCCACTATACCCCAGCGGTCCGATTAAAATCTTATCGCTTTTTATAAACACGAGATATTTAACCCTAGTTAAAGGGCAGCAATATACTCCTTCCCAGCCCGATCCTCATTCCAGCCGCTCCCAACTCCATCGAGAAACCCACGGGATCTCCCCCACCGCCGCTAACCCCCGTGGGTTGTCCATCCCCAGCCAGCCACCGCCGCTACGTCCTTAGCTACTAACCCCCATGGGTTCTTCATTGTCGTCTGCTTAGAAGACCTCACGTGGTATCCTCTGTCATTCTGTAAGTTCGCCACCGGCGAGCTACCGATCTCTCCTCCGTAAGTCGCCACCGGCCACAACCCCCCATCACCCAAATATTTTGAGGATAGTTTTGGAGCTTCAGTCACTGTCGAAAAATGGCGGCAATAAAAATCGCCTCAATTTGACGTCGTACTCCTCCGCACCACTGGAGCTTCTCCCTCTGGCCGCTGCCTATTTCCTCTCCAGTGAGGCCCCCTCTGTGGCCTCCTCTATCGGACTTGCCTTCTTCGCCGATTTCCTATCTCGAAGGAATAGCCTTGAATGGCGTTGCTTCCCCTTCGGGCCCTGATTCAAGGTCCTTGAACTGCATTCCCAAGTTGTCCGTTCAGTGTCGGATTGAGGAAGATGCTTCAGATTGTTCGCTGCGAGAGTCGGACGGCATCGGGAGCAGGAAGGACGCCGTGATCGATTTCTTCCTTTCCTCGTTTGCTTCGTGCTTCCTGAAATTCTGGTCTGTCAGTCTAGCTCGCCTCCCTGCTTTGGATTTCATGCTCTGGAAAGAGTGTATTTTTTACAAATTCTTCAATTTTCATGAAGTCAATTTCTGGGGAGTGTTCTCAATGATCAATTTCAGTGTCAGGAGTTTACATGAGAGATTCTCAAAGAATTCAGCTCCTGCAGAGGTCTTCAGGAGAAGGTGCTCCCCTTTTCAAATTTAAAATTTTGTTTCTTTTACAATGCCAAACTCCAAGACAGTGATAATTTTATTTTATTTGGCAATGCTCACTGGCTTTAATTATTGCTATAAATCTTCTAATCGGATGTTATTTATGTAGTCAATTTGTTGGAGAGTATGTAGCTTTTGATCACTTTATAAAGCAATCGGAAATTATAGCGAAAAATTTACTACTATATATTTTTGCTGATATGGTCCGTAGGAATGTGGGAGTTCCAAATCTGAGCGCAACATAATGCAAGGCAACTGATACAACTAACAATGCACTAAAACGATGAGATTTTAACTATCCTATATTAATAGCTCTATTTGGTTTTTTAAAATAAACTAAAATAAATTGTTTGGAAAATTTAGTGATTTTTTTCTTTTTCCTTTTTCCCTTTCTCTGAACTAGGGATGGGTGGTTGGTTCCCTTTGATGTTGGCAGTAAATCACCCGACTTCTGCAATTTAGTAAGGCGTAGCTTGTGTTTTTGACATACAGAATTGGAAAGTAAATGAATTTACGAATTTTCAGTATGCCAAATTGTAGACTCATTTTGTATTGATTCTTATATTATGCATATGATATTTGCCACAACAATCTCCACTCTTCTGCTGCAATCATCCTTCTGAAGTTTACATAGTCAGAGAGGAGGAGGAACTACCACCCTCTTGCAGCAGCTGTATTCCACCATGTCTTAAAGTTAATGAGATTGCACAATTACCACACCCATCTAGCCAGCAAGTATAGAACTTTCAGAGTGCTTGGACCCTTGCGGAATGAGGTTTACACCACAGAACCGGCCAACGTTGAATACATCCTCAAAACCAATTTCCAAAACTATGGGAAGGTGAGCAGTCAGATTCTTGGACTCCCACACTTGGGCTTCTTTGTGCTGAAATTATTCCAGTTTCTTACTTGAAATCTTGGTTTGCTGTGATCAGTTTTATGTTTTTCTACTTGTTCTCTATATTAGACACCAGCCAGGCAGCCACCATTTCAGGCCTTTGAATACATTGATACAGACTTTGAGAATTTTCTTGTGCTCAAATTTGATTGGCTGAGTTGAAATTACTATAGTTAAAAACCTCTTTTACCTGGATATTATGTATTGCAATTTTAAAGATTGAGGTCAAGGGTGCTAACTTGTTTCAGGGTTGGTTTCACTACAAAAGACTGAATGACCTGTTTGGGGATGGGATCTTTGTTGTAGATGGGGAGATGTGGAAACAACAAAGAAAACTGGTTAGCTGTGACTTCTCCACCAAGGTCCTGGGGGACTTTAGCAGTGTAGTTTTTCGAAGTAATGCTGCAAAGCTTGTTCTTTTGGTTGCACAGGCTGCAGTCACCAACCCAGGCATTAGAAGTTCAAGTGAGTCTTTGAAACTGGCAAAACCAAAATATAAATGGGAAGATGAGCCCAGCTCAAGTCTCTTTAAGTCGCTACTTTATTATTATTATTATTATTTTTTTTGCAGGAGCTGTTCATGAAATCTGCACTGAAATCACCTCAATTAACTTTTGTATTTGTTAATGTTGCCTTTCTTCCTCTCCTTATATTTCCAATTTTGATAATTGTCTCACTATTGCCTTTTTTTGCCTTCAAGTTTCCTTTCCAGAATTCTTGTGTTTTAAGATCTATATGTGGTACTTTATGGGCCCCGATTTTGATGAATGGGAGTTTTCAGCCTATATAAATTAAACTGTGTTATTAGAGCTATGCTTTTATTGCTTCAAATCACATGGCATCAAGGTTTTGATTAACATGCCTTATCTGATCATTTTGCAATTGATACCGTAGGCATTGTTGTGAAAATTGTCATGTGCCAGGAGAGACTATGCCTTGAGAGAGTAGTGGAGATTGCTGAATTATGTTTGCTGATAAGTGAAAGTATAGAAGAGAGTTTTTGAAGCTTCACATGAATCTTTATAGGAGCCTGAAGGCATTAGATGCCATGAATGAGGCTTCGTAGAAGAGGCTTGAGGATGATCAGGCATTTTAAGAAATGCGTTGATATCAAGTGAAGGATACTGTTATTAAATAGAAGTAACTTGTATATTGAACTTGAAAATGTAAGTGCATAAGAATAAAATTTGGGGATATGGGCTGTTTTTGCCCTGAATGACGATATTTGTTTGTATATATATTTTAAAGTACAATTTGTAGTTGTATTTTACTTAATTTATCACAAGCAACTGGGCTTTCAATCCACTCGTAAATTGAAGTATTGGGCAAAACTTTTCATAGCTTTTAGTGTTGACAGTGATGGTCTTGGCAGGGGAGATGGATCTAACTTGTATTTCTTGTGAATTATCCGGGGTGATATGATAGATGGCTGCAGCAATATGTATAATTGATTAAAGATATATAAATTAGAACACAAGTGCATAAAAATATTGACTCTATTACATTATTTAAACCCCTTTAATGGACAAAACCTCATAAAAGGCTCATGTTATATTTGATGGCATTCTCTCTTATGTCTATATGAAAATGGATATATTGTTACAAACACACGGAGTGTCTTCATTTCAGTTCACGAAATTTTGATGGCATCCCTCTTCATTTCGCTCCCAAATTTCTTTCATTGTGAACCTCTCCCATGAAAATTCACATGGTACTTTTGGAGGTAGCCTACATCCGATTCACCATAAAGCACGAAAAAGCCCTTTTTTGGCAGTATTGACTTTTTGCAAACGCAGCTAAGTATATAAGCTACTGAGAACTGGGAACAAAGCAAAATTTTATTACTATTCTTATCTACCCATCTCAGATAGGCACGAAGCAACAAATTAAGAGTTACATGTCCTCTAGAACAAGAGTTAAGTCATGAATGTAAGAAACAATGACCTTCTGCACAATTCCAGTTAATAGATAGAAAAAATGAAACTTGCAAATATTTAACTATATAATATCTAAGAGGAATAAGTTTTAGCATAGAAATTGGAAACAAAGCAAGCTTGCGGAAATCGTGGATGTTGTTGGAAATGATGTAGGTGGTCTTGTAGATGGTGGCTGGCAGTTCAAGTGGTGGAAGAACATGCAATTGGAGCTCCATGATAGATTTGTTGGATTTTAATTGCTACAATCTGAGTTGCATCATAAACCAAGGTAATTTAAGTCTTCTCCTCTGCCCCAGAAAAGATCACAGTAGAAAGCTTCAAGAACTGAATTTACAGAAGAGTAGCATAAAAAATAGACGTAGATGGATAAAAAACTTGCAGTTAAGTGCTTTATAAAACACATCAATCTCAATAGCATCCCAATTCTAGAATTAATCATATACTTATCTCAATCGTAGTTTGCAATATCGCAAGATCTCAGCAGTAGTTGGTCCTTAAAAACGAGAAACAAGACCCTGCAAAGATATATAGCATGGAAATCCTACTATATAATATTTGGAAAATTTCTGAATCTTCTCTTTTGGTATAACAGTCACATAGCAAAGTAGCACCTATGTTGCAAACCCTGGGGTAGATAATTATAATGATACCTACCATTCATAGCACTTCTTTTTGGCCAGATCATATCATTTTGTTTAATTCAAGACCAACTGATCTTATGCTATATAATTTATGTGAAACTTACAAGAAAACTGCCTGACAGATGCAGAGGCTAAGTATGGTCGAGTAGCACAAGGTCAGACCTCAATCCAAGTGCAAAAGAAAGAAAGCATTATTGAAAATCCATCGACAAGCTCAAAGGAACTGGAACAGTATGCATTGTCTTGGGTTCTCTAAACTTTAGTTCTCATAACACACTAGCAAATCGTGAACTGAATATAAAAATATTTCAAATTTATGCACATGATATACATTCTGAATAATAATAAGAGTTTGCAGAAGATTATCATTCCTATATGTTATATAAGAAAACGAATATAATGTCATATATAATTAATTTTGTCTAAAGTATGACCTTGCTACTATGCGTCAAAAGGGAGAGTTTGGATGAGGTAGATGGCTTGATTGGGGGGAGAAGAGTTGCAATAACAGAGAATAAGAGGAACTAGTTGAATATGAAGGAGGTGGTTGGATGTCCTGCTTTGGCTTTTTCACAGGGAGGCTGCATAGAATTGGGGTCTACAAGTGGTAGGGCTCAAAGATATCCTTTACCGCAGCCACCAACTAGGGGGGGTGGGGGAGGGGGGGTTTGATCTTTGTGATGAACAATGGAAGAGGAGATTGTAGCAGCCAGAAATTGCCTCAGCTGTGAACAGGGAGCTAGATATGGTAGCAGATATAGAAGTGCCCCTTCCACTAACTCTTACAAGCAGAGATCATGTGCTAACAACTTGAAGACTGATTACCTTCTATCAATGGGTAACAAACATTTTTGGAGTCTCACTAGCCAACTAAGAGCAAGACAGACATTTTTAACTTTTAATCCTATAGAGAAATACTGCCTAACTAGCCCAAGAAAATGACTCTAAAATCTCCTCTTATATTCATTTCCAAGCACCGACACTGAGATGTTAGCAATCATAATCATCTAGTATATAAGATACAAGTACAAATCATGAAAACATACAAATTGCCACTATAGAATAGACATACAAATCAGAAGCTAGCAAAGAGAAAACCCCATCAATTAAAATGGATCAGGAAACACACATGTTCCCACATGAGACCGGGATTGAATAGATTTTTCTATCTGAACTTGATTGAATAGTTTCCAACAGATTTACCATAAAACAGATAGGATCTCCCACACAATAAAGTCCCTTTTTTGGAAGTATCAAATGATATACTTAAACCCACAAGGCAAATAAATATACTTGCACCAAAATCACCACCCAAGTATCTATATCTATTAAATGTAGACACATATAGCTTAGCGGCAAAGATATAATACCTTAATAGTGTCCGTAGCAGGGGCAGCTTTGTCGACGTCGATTTACTTGAAGATGAACCGTCAGAAGATGAACTGTCGGAATCTGAATCTAGAAGTCAAAGCAAGTATAAATCAGCAGAGGGTGAAACTGAAGCAATGGTAACACAAGAACAACTCTGTCAAGATTGGGACGCTCCTTCTGTTGCAACATGAATATAATGTCCCAACTTACAGTATCCTCGCCGGGGAAGCGTAATCGGCGGAGCAAATCTCCAAACAAAAACTTATCCATTGTTGGATGAAAAAATCAAAAAAACTGCAGCTTTGAACTGATACAGGAAAGAAAGATAAACAGTTTTACCTCATTATTCTGCAATTGAGACTTTCCTAGGAGTGGTTGGAGGGATAAGTCGCAGGCACAACAAATGTTACAAATTGGGACACTGAACTGGGAGTTGGTGTTGTGCTATTTACAGATCGGACACCGACGGAAGCAAGGAGGCGGCTTGAGGGGTAGGGATGGGCAGGGCAAGGAGGTGGCTTAAGGGGTTGGGATGGGCAAGACAAAGGAGGCGGCTTGAGGGGCAGGGATGGGTCGGGAAGAAAGGAGATGGGGATGAGCCTCGAAACAAGGAGGCGGTGATGGCCGGCAGACCAAGGAGGTGGCAATGTTGGGGATTCACGGAGGAGATCGCACTTCTTCCCTCCTCAAGGCGATGAAGATTGATGAAGGGGCGACTTGAGGAACGGGGATGGGCTGGGAAGCAGGAGGCGGCGATGGCCAAGGAAACAAGGTAGCGGCGATGTCGGGAAAGCTAGGAGGTAGCGATGGTTGGAGAAGCACACTGGAGATTTCAATCTCTTCCCTCCTCAAGGCAACGAAGGTCGACGGACAGCGGGTAATGTGGGCGGGTGGGCGGGAAAAAGCCGAAGGTTGATGGAGGGGAGGGCGGGGAATGTTAACTCTAGTTAACTCAATATTCGGTCCATAGTAACAATTTTATAGCGTTGGATGTGATTGGACGGTGAGATTTAATATGGGCGCATATGCACAACCTAAGTCGAGGCTTACGGTAACTTTTCCCATATATATATATATATATATATTATTTATATATAATTTTAAAATTATATTCGAGTTTGAGCTCGAGCCAAGTAGTATCAAGTTCGAGTTTTATTTGAGTTGAGCCGAGTCAAGGAGGGGTCTGCTCGAACTCGGCTTGAACTTATTCAAGCTCGAATCGAGTTCGAGTCGAGCCTGATTCGAGTCGAGCTTAATTCGAGTCGAGCCGAGCTGGTTTGCTCACGAGCCAGCTCTGCTCATTTACAGCCCTACCTTTGTCATCAAATAAACCAAAAAAAACTAAATAGACTTTTTATTTGTCTTTTACACAGGTATACAAGTAAAAAAATATAAAATATAAAAAAAATAGTAAATTATAATGTCGTCCTCAATCCCCCATTGACGTCCTAGTCTCGATAATCCTACCCTAAAGAGCCTGCAACTAATAAGACCAAATAACAGTGCAACGTCCCATCCCTTTGGAGGAAAGTTTCCAAAAAAAAAAGTATTAATTGATATATTTTTTATTAGGCCAACATCATCAGACAATATCTCTAATGTTAATTCTAACAAGATTGGATCCAGACATAATTCTACCAAAAAACTACATTATCTCAAGAAGCATAACATCAAACATTCAAAGCTTAAGTATTTTAAACATACATGCATTTGATGAAAGTCCTTTAAGTGTTCCACTTATTCTAATTAAATAAACAATATCAAATAATTTTATTAATTATCTTTCAAACCTTTATTCAATAATTAATATCTTCATCCGATCTCAAAGACATAAAGACTTATCAAATGTCAACCTAAGTGACAAATGATTCAACCATCATAGACCACCCACAAAAGGAAGTATCCATAGTGCGGCCCTATAATCCACCAAGAAGTACTATAACCCAATGTAACCCTTAGGGACTTGACCTGAGTGTAAGGACATGACCCACAACTGCACGTAAATAGAAATGGTGGGAGAAGCCAACCAAGTAGGATGTCAGCCAATTCAAATACATATACACTAAATAATCCTGAAAAAATCAATTGTGAGCAAAGCTCCCTCCAATGGGGAGGTGCAACGACACAACCAAATCAACAACTTCTCAATAAAGTAAATATTCAGAAAAATCATCATGAACCCTATCTGTACTTGACAAACAAGCAAGGATTCAAAATTATTATCTCAAACCTTATTAGTCCCTTTCAGACTAGGGTCAAGATTCAAAATGGCTATTTGTTCATTAATCAAGGCAAATTGTTAGTCAAATACTTTGTTCACTCTATGAACTAGTCCTAGACCCCTTTGAGGGTATTTTAGTATTTACCTTAATTAGGTATCCTAGCCAAAGTCAAAGCTATCTAACCTTATTAATTAATCTTTCATTAATCTTAAGCTAGCGATAAATTACTATCACAAAATCAATAGCAAACATTAAAGAAAATGAAAGCATACATAATACAAACCCACACAAATCTAAAAGAATCATAATATCAAGAGCCAAACTCAATTATGGCACCAAAAAGACTTGTAGTTTCATGTCTTAACTGTCTGTTCCTGGGTAAGTCCTTAACCTTTTGTTATGCCTCGGCACATGCCATGTAATGCCCCTGATTTTTCCTATGATTTCTTGTACTTTTTTTGCTATTTTTTTATCAATTTTCGGCAGGAAAATGTGATGCTTCAGCGTATTTGGCCCCAGTATTTGTACCCGTAGTCAGGTGTGGGGTTCAATCGTAGGCCACAGGCTTGGACGCATGTTTACAGCGCGAAAAATTGAGAGAGAATGAAAGTGCAGAGGATAAGGGAGTAAAAAGGAAAAAAATATAAGAAAAGGGGCTCGAGCTCGGCCGAGCCCGTTCGAAAAGCTTCTGGAATAGGACGACCCCCCTCTCTCATCTATCCAAGCCAGATGAGCACTGCCAGTAGGCCGTTGGCCGACCACGGCTAGGCGACGGCTAGGCCACCTCCCTCGTGCCGCCCCAGCCCAGTTTGACCGCTGTGAGCTCCTCCCCTGTTTCCCCCGTCCCTCCTCTCTCTGTTTCATGACTTGGCGGCATCAACAGTGGCCAGTGGGCTCTGCCTGGCCTCCGTCCGGCCAGCCGTGGGCCGGCGATTGCAAGGTCGGCCCCCACCCAGCTCCACCGACCATGAGTTCTGTTTCCCCCGGTTAGTTCCCTCTCTCTCACTATGATATGAGTTGAACTGCCACCATCGGCCGCCAAGGGCCGCCCACAGCTCCGTCTTGGGACGGTGACAGCGGGAGGCCACCCCTCCTGGCCCAGTGGGCCTCCGCTCCGCCGCCCCGACCTCATATTCCCTTCTACCCCTACTTTTCTGCCCTCTTCCATCGAGCTCGCCAGCCAACTTCGGCCACTGTTGGATGCCCCGGCTGGACTCAATCTAAACTGCCTTGGTCCAGCAAAGTTAGTGGACCACCCCTCCCTGCCCAGTTTAGCCTCTGCCCTTCCTCTTCCCTCTGGCCAGACCCCTTCCCCTCCCCTGTTTCTGTTTGTGACAAAAAATTGAAGACGCGCCGAGAAGGAACTACCCTCCGGCTCACCTCCGCCTAGCCCCGCTTTGCTCCGGCCACCTTGGGTTCAGCCAGGAACGGCCCCGCCCAAGCTGTTCTAGCTCCACTGCCCTTTTGTATTCCCCTGTTTGTCTAAGCCATATGCCCTTTTGGGTGCATCTCTGACTACTGCTAATAGCTAGATTCCAGTCGTTTTGCTGTGGCCCAACGACTATGAGTGGTCATCACCTTTGGCTGGTTCAACCTCATCTGACCCATGCTCCCCCCTGTGGGCCATAGCCCTAGCGAGTTCTTCTCACCGACATTTCTGGTCATTGAACCCTCTTGCCCATTTACACAGTCACTATCGAACGGCCTTTGGCAAGATTTTGTATGACCTATCTTGACCGAACGTGGATGAGTTCACTTACATAGGCCTTGGCTAGTGACCACCTCACGACCTTTTCTCGACCCTAAACCTTCCCTGTGTCCTCTGCCGTGTGAGATGCATAGCCGTTCGCACCTATTGTTTTGGTTGTGGGTGATCGGCGATGTCGCTGCTTTGATTGGCCACCATTAGGGCCTTAGCCCTGTCAGCCTTTTGTAGGCCTTGGGCCACTTCCATTCAACACTACCTGATAAGTATGAAATATATATCTATTTTATATGCCTTTTTACCTTATTTGCTAGTATAGATTAGGTTAATTTAGAGTTAGTTATAGTTTATTTAGATTAAAATAGATATTAGTATTTTAGTTTAATTATTAATGATTTTGTAGTTATTAGTAGTTTAAATGTGTATTTAAACAAAGTTGGAATTTTAATTATATTCTACATATCTAAAATATGGTATTTTATGTTTTGTAGGTAAAGTGCACCTATTGAGGTGCTTGGACGATGTTTTGAATAGTTCAAAATAGTCTTCACATGCTTTAAAGTGATTTGGACAACTTTTCGGAGTTATAAACAAGTTGGAAATTAATATGGACACGAAGGAAAGCTTAATGAACAGAATATGAATTGTCCAGGAAAATAGAAACACTGTAGCCGTTCGAACGGGGTCACTTACCATTCGATTGGGATAACGTGAATTCAGACAAAAATACAGTTCAAGCATCAATTTTTCGGAGTTATAAACAAGTTGGAAATTAATATGGACACGAAGGAAAGCTTAATGAACATAATATGAACTGTCCAGGAAAACAGAAACATTGTAGCCGTTCGAACGGGGTCACTTACCGTTCGATCAGGATAACGTGAATTCAGACAAAAATACAGTTCAAGCATCAATTTTTCGGAGTTATAAACAAGTTGGAAATTAATATGGACACGAAGGAAAGCTTAATGAACAGAATATGAACTGTCCAGGAAAACAGAAACACTATAGCCGTTCGAACGGGGTCACTTACCGTTCGATTGGGATAACGTGAATTCAGACAAAAATACAGTTCAAGTGTTCGAACGGGCATGCAGGGCATTCGAACGGGATAACGTGCAGTTTCACGACTGTAAGATGATACGTATGTGTTTTATGGACATGCTAGTGATGGCTAGCAATTGTGAGTTAGTTACATATGTGGGTTGTGTGTGGGCAGAAGTTCGGGTGACGAATGATAAGAGATGATAGAGGGTTGGTACAAGGTTGGATGTAGTTTTGGATGTGTAAGCATGTGACAAAAGACGACAGACATAAGTTTGACAGGCGAGGATTTTAGCAGATTGGTTTGGAGCGACGTCAAGGGTTCAGTATGTAAGTGAACTTAGGCTTGGAGCCTTATGGAGGTTTATTAGACAGTAAGAGAGTGCATAATTGTACAAGCATAATGTACAGATTATGAAGTGAAAAGTAAGCATAATAAGTGAGGTATTAAGTAAGAGGGTGATAACGGGGATCTACTGTGAGGAGCTCAGTTTGATGACGTATGTGTAAGATGTTTTGGCCATAAGGTGGATGGTGGAGGCTGTATAATTATGTAAGGATTTGATGTATGGTGAGTTGATCATGATATGGACGGGTTAAGTGAAGTCTGCTGCCTTGCCGAACTAGGGTTCGGATACGACTCAGCTTGGGTTTGATCAGTTGAGCACTATGAGTTTGTGTGGCATAATTGTACCGCATAATATACTTAATTCAAACTTGAATTATGAGAAAGCTAATAATAGCATTGTGAGTTTGAGACCTGAGGGTTTGATAAATTAAGTTCCGTGTTTGAGCTAGCCGATAATGAGTCGGCTAAGCATTTCTCATGTCTTGCCATAATGTTTATCCTGCGGGATGTTGTCTGTGTACTATATAGAGCACCAGACATTTGATGCTCTGTTGAGAGCAATTGTATGCATGTTTTCGATTTGGTCTATGTGTTGTATTAAGCCCAGACGTTTGATGCTCTGTTAAGAGCATTGTATGATTCCTACCCAAGAGTGGCATTGTATGATTCCGCCCAAGAGGCACTATATGATTTCTGCCCAAGAGTGGCACTGGCACTATAAGACCCATAATGGTGGGCAATTGTATGACCCCTTATGTGTGGGTGTATATTTGCTCGCTCAGGTAAGTAGTATCATGGATCTACTCTTACCTGTTTGATCTTGTGCCCCATGAGCATAGGTGTGCCTTGCCTTTGGAAAAGTTCATGGCGTCTAGTCACTGCCGAGAGGTTAAGGTGATGCCCCAGTGACATTCTTTTCTTTTTCGACGCTGGAGCTTATTAGTTGTAATGAGCTTCAATGGTCGATAGTATGAGTATGATTGTAAGTGTATGTTTGAGTAAGACAGTAAGTGTATAATTGTATGAGTAAGGTCATACAAGTACGTGTGAGTTGTATGAGTATGAGTATGAGTATGAGCACGACTGTAAGATGATGATTCTAAGTAAGAATGTAAGTGTAAGTTTTTGAGCACGACTGTAAGTATATAATTCTAAGAGGACTGTAAGTGTAAGATTGTACGAGTAAGGTCGTACAAGTATGTATAAGGTATTGAGTATGCGTACGATGGTACGAGTAAGTTGTAAGACCCTGATTAAGGGTGTTTGTGTAAGTTGCTTTCATGGTTTGTTATGCATTATTATATGCATATGTATATGATTATTATATGTTGTATGCTTCATGTTTGAGTATGCATGTATTTTATAAACTTATTAAGTTCACTGTTTAGGATTCCCCTACTAGGTATTTTCCTATTGAGTATGAAAAGACTCGTTACCCTATTTTTTTACCCCCGTTGTTCGAGAGTCTTTTGCAGGTTTGCATTAGAGAGTTCCTAGAAATAAATGCTCATTTCTGCGAAGGATTGTTTCCCCTTTGATTCAAGTATAACCTTGACTCAATGTGAGTATCTTTTTATGCAACAATCTAATGTATTTGGTGAGATAAGACTTAAAGTGTATGTATCCTGGACTTTTAATTTGGATAAGACAGTGGACTGTTTATGGGACTTGTACTCACGGATACCTGGGAGTTATTTGTATTTAAATATCCATGATCATGGTAATTTAGTCGTACGTTTGTTTTCGAGTAGCGCCTGAGGATATTTGCTTTGGCCGTATGATATTTTACCAAATAAAGATAAATTTGGATGGAAAATTGATGTTTAGTGTTACAAATTATAAACTGCTTTCACAGGTTTTGATTTCATCATTTTTCCTTCGATTTACAATCGTTATTAAAAAAAATTCCATGAATTTTAAGAAAATATGATGAAAAATCTCGGGTGTTACATGCCACCCCTGAGCTGAACCCGGTCCAAGGAAGAAGCGACACACGGTGCAACAAGGTGGAGTTGAATTGCGGAAGACTTAACCCATCCTTGAGTTAACATTATAGAGTTGCACACGAATACTTTGTATAGAAGCAAAATAAGCAAAGAAATAACTACTAATTAAAACATTAGTCTACTCATACCCACATACTAGTCATAAACAAGCTCACACATGGCTAAAATAAGTCTTTAAGCCAACAATGGCTAATAAGTGTGAAGTAGAGTCAAAAGTATATATCTTAACATGTCATAAATACAGCTAACATAAAAACCCAACATCTCTATGAATCCCCTCTCAATAATCAGCACCGTCCACATGCTCAATGAGGAGCCCATCCGAATAATCTACATGGCATGACATGCAACCCCAAAATAAAACACAAAACAACGAGAGGTAAGTCAAAGCTCAACAAGGGTTTTAATACGTAGAGTAAATTCATAATGACAACACATGCATGCTCAACATAACATACACCACATAATCAATCACTATGCTCAGTCATTATGGAATAATTACATAAACCTGTGTTATCTATATATTATGTCATAATTAATATTCCATAAACATCTACTCATGCCATATGCATGTCATGCTATCTATAACTAGGGCTACAAATGGGCCAAGGTAGACCCAAGCCCGGCCCAAAGAAATAAAATTTTCAAGGCCCGGCCTAAGCTCGTAGCTAAGGTTAAAAATTTAGCCTAGCCCAAAATTTAGATGGGCTCAGGCCGGGCCACGGGCTTTCGGGCAAAAAGAGAAGTGATATATTTTTTTTTAACTTCAAGTATTTTACTATCAGAGATGATAAATCTATATTGAGTAGAGAAATAAATATAATAGAAGCTTAAAAACTAAGTAATTATATAAAAACTTCATTGTATTCTATTTGATAAATAAAAATCATTACATTCTATTTGGTACGAGTAGATTCCATTTGGTAAATAAAAAATATTGTATTCCATTTGGTATTGTAGGCCGGGCTGAGCTTTTACTGTTTTTTTTAATGTCTGGGCCCGACCCAAAAATTGATGGGATTTTATGTTTCAAGCCCAGCCTGTAACCTATATTTTAGGGCCCAAGCCTGCTTATTTTTGGGCCAGACCGGGTTTGCGGGCCAGCCGTATTATTTGCAACCCTATCTATAATATATCTCATCAACACATAGTCATGTCATTTACATATTATGCTATATATATCATATTTCATCAACACACAGTCATGTCACCTGCATATCATGCTATATATAACATATTTCATCAACACATAGTCATGCCACTTACATATCATGCTATAACCTACATTCCATAAGCACATATTATTCCACCTATGCATCATGGGTTCAAATATAGCTCATAACACATATATACTTCATGTGTAATCATATGAAACTCATTATCATAATCACACCATGCATGAATCATTCTCAATATAAACTCATACATAATCATTTCTCAATAAAAACATTCATCCTACGACATCAGGTGCATCAACTACACACCATCTTACATATTCATGCAAATCATACTAAAATCACATGTGTAAAATAAGCTTCATTGTTCCTACACAACCTGACTTAATGGGCATTATCTCTTGTACATATGCAACAAATCAATGATGAATGTCTCACAATTCAGAAAAATAATCAACCTGCTCACTAAGGACAATCCCTTGTAGGCAAAGTCCGAATTCCTATAAAAAGGAAAGCTAGTGTAACGCCCCAACCCTAAAAACTGACCCGGACCGTGGTTATTTAGAAAACATAATTGGAGTAAATTAAAATTTTCATAATAATCAAAATATATTAACCAACCAGGAGTGACAGACTCTGTGTGCAAGTCATAACATTCCCCTACGCACCACAGAGCTTTTACGCTTTATTGTGCATAGGCCAGAATAAAACTAGTTTTATAACTAATTTGGATCGGACCAACGTTGTTGTATCGTTGGTTGCCTACATTCATATTGGATAACATCTATGACATTCCAATATGTTCAGATCCGAATGTAGTTTTGCCTAATGGTTATTATATGCATCAAGCATCACAAAATTATATACGTTAAAATACGTATGTTCTTATATATGAATAAAGCATCCAAAATCAAATGGAAATCTAAGAAATCATTGGAGTTAAACGGAAGCCAATAAATTAGCGAAACACACATCATAGCATATTAGCCTATATTAGATCTAATTAAATTATAATTATATTATATCCTAATAGAACAGATCAGAATACATCAAATTAAACAGAGCATTTCAGAGTTTATCACATCATATCATATATATTAGGTAACACATGCATTTGTGTAATCATATAATTTAATTAATATAATAATATTACTAATGCAAATAAATCCAATAAAATTAAAAAGTTAGAAATATTACTCCTCTATAATTCCAGACATTGTGGTGTTCGATGTTACTCGTTTCCTCTTGGCGTCTTGCCCTTTAGGTCCAGAGATGGTAGGTAGAATCTCCTCTAGCTCTGGAAGGTGGCAGACAACACACCTCCTCAACCCAGGACGCTTCACACTTATTGCACTTGTAGGCGATAGACAGAACTTTCCCTACCTAAAGACACTACAATTTTCTCTCTAAGCGCCCTTAGGTGATGGACAAACCTTTCTCTACCTGGAGGCATTTTTCTTTCTGCGCGCCCTTAGACTACAAACATAACCTTCCCTTACCCAACAACTTTCCATTTCTCATGCCCGTATGCTACTGACAGAACTTCCCCTTAACCCAGGGATATCTCTCTTACTACGTGACCCTTCAATGGAGAATGGAGCCTCCCCTATTCTAGGCCACTTCCCTCTATCTAGCCTGACACAGGAGAACGAAGCCTCTTGCTCCGGGTCATTTTTCTCTCCTCAGGGTTCTTAGGTGACGGGAAGAGTCTCCTCTTATATGGGTCATTTCCCCCTTATAAAGTCAACAACTTGAAGAACAGACACATCCATTGCATAGAGCACCCTCGAATTAGCTATGAACGCCTTTTGAACGGACAAAAATAGATTTAGAATGACCCTAGAAACTCCTCCCGAAGTTTCGACGGAAATCGGAATTTGTAGTGGAGGTGTGCAAGTGTATGAATGAAAAGAGATACGCTCGCAGGGACGCACACCACATGTTGCTCGTCTATTGGACCGCACACATACACTGCACGACATACATCACACGCGTACACTACATGACTCACATGTACACTACACAGTGGTGCGCCCTCCGCATCCTGCTGGTTCAACTGCAGGATCGTGCGGACCTCGCATCGCACGGATGGCCGCGATCATGCGGCCCCACCACTCCACGGTGTGGTACGGCTTACACACGACGTCCTATTTTGGTGTCCCATCTTGAGCCACTGATGTCATCTATTTTGTCCTTTTTCTTAATATTTTATTATTATTTTATTCAAACACAATTCCAACTTCAAAATGCGATAACTTATTATAATGAATTCGAAATCGTGCATTTTTGGTACCGATGGACTTGTATCAATAAGCCCTTCAAAACTAACCCCACATGAATGGATTATTTTGCATTTTTTAATGGGTCTCGTCCATGTAGCACACTTCCCGAGGTTGTAACTTTCATTCCCAACCTCCGTTTGGGGAACACAGGGTGTTACAACTTAACTAAAATTTATGTAATTACCCTTAACCCTCCGGGTTAGGTGCAATTGGAACATGAAGTGTTACAACTAGAGCGTTGGGTAGGTTCCCATATTGGGAAGGTACCTCCTGCTTACTAAGGACAATCCTTAGAAAGGAAGGTCTGAATTTCATAAAGGAAAACTAAAGCAGCCTGCTCTCTAAGGATAAACCTTGTGGGGAGAGTCCAAACTTCACAAAAGAAAACTAGAGCAATGTGCTTGCTAAGGACAATCTCTTGCGAGGAGAGTCCGAATTCTACAAATGAAAACTAGAGCACATGGTAAGCCAATACACACGGACATACCATCCTGGATTCTTAGGGTCCATATAACTTAACAAATTAACTCACATCACAATCAGTTTATCTCAACCTATAGAGGCACCACGTTCTTGAAGGAATGCTAAATGAAATCATGTCCTTTTGGACCCGAAACCAATTTGATAAGCCTTTGAACGATTTAACCTGACATCCAAATTTATCCAATCGATCAATCACAATTAATCCTTGTTTATATTTCCTTCAATTCAATAATATTAATTTTTGTTGTAAATGAACCTTATTTTAAAAATATCTCATGTTAACGTGTGCATATATATATATATATATATAGTGAACCAAAAATGAGAATTGATGCAAGTATAAACTACTCCAATTTGTTTTCCCTGTTTCTCTCAATCACATTAAAAAAATATATTTTTCCTTGCCAAATTTCTATGACCAGCTTTGCGATTAGCCTACAAAGGGGCCTATGTATATAATTTTTCCTTCAGGGCCCTATGTAGGTTGACTGCAAAGCTGGTCACAGAGACCTATGTAGGAAATATATATATATATATATATAATATTTATTTTATTCTTTAAAATGATAAAATTATAAAAAAAAATTAAAAACTATACAGCATAGCACTTGCCTATATGACAAAAAAATACTATTAGTTTAATAAATAATTTTATTTTTATATTATTTTAATAAGGGAAAATTATAAAAATAATAATTACCATTTTGGACCACTTTGGGAAATATTTCCCAATTCCCAAAGTGGTGTTCCTTTTTGTCACACAAGCGCCAGCCAAGCAGCTGGCGCATGCGTGGATTTTTTTAAATTTTTTAGATGACAAAATCAGGTTTAAAGGACGAAATCAGTTAACGACTTGACCCGATTTTGTTGTTTAGAAGGACGAAATCAACTTAAACCCGATTTCGTCCTTCTAAACGACAAAATCGCCACACTTAGCACATTTTGATCGTTTGGTTCTTAACCGAAGTTGATTTTGGTTCTTAACCGAAGTTGATTTCATCCTTTTGAATGACGAAATCAATATATTATTGATTCCGTCCTTCTAAACGATGAAATCAAATTAAATTTTTTCAAAAAAAATCTATTTTAAACTAACTTTATCACCTATCCATGTTTATTCATTCAATACGTACACAATTGCATTCATTCTGCCCATTCCATGCATAACAAATATAACATTAAAGTACATCATAGACAAATGTTTATCAAATATATTACATCATAAGTCGAAAAAATGTTTAGTTTAAAATAAACATATAAAAAAGTTAGTGTCATAATCTCCTACGCCCTCGACCTCGTCCTCGACGGTGTTGTACAAGCTCCTCCTCATGATCTGCCTCTAGCTCTGGCTGTGGCTCCGGCTCAGGATGTGGCTCTGGCTCCGGCTCTGACTCTGGCTCCGGCTCAACATAAGTAATAGATGGTTCAACACGAGCTGGCCGGTGTCGTTTATAATATAAAATCGGATCTGGCTGAGCTACATGTGCAGTGACCGAAAATGATGAACCTAGAGGAGAGCTATGCGCTGCTATTGAAGATGAAATATCAGGGAATGAAGAGTGCATCGGCTGTGTCTGAGTGGCCTCGTCGACAGGATAATCTCTATGAACATCCATAATCACCGACTGAAGCAGTGGCAAGCTACGAATGACATCATCAGACTCCCTAATCACCCACTCACATGCTGCTAATAAGACCTCGCCCGAAGTATAGGTGTTAATTGCATCAGTCAAATGCGCATGCATACGTCGAAGTAGATGAAGCTATAAAAAAATAAATTAAATATTAGATAAATAAGAAATAAGAAAATAATATATGTCTTAATTAACAAAGTTGTACTTACCAGAGCTGCCTCAGACACTCCCCTAGGTTGATATGTCATCTCCTCTACATCATCACATTGTAAAATATATTGTCTTGTAATCAGTAAATACCACTACATATAAGCACTAGGAACATCTCGCGATGTCGTATCCATCTCCCTTCTAATAACAGTGGCTCTCCTATCCTCCCATCGAGCGATATATGACGCATGATGTAAAGTCTAGTCGGTAATGTGGTGGCCCTGTCGAGTGATGCGATGGACAAACTCGATGGTAGACGGTGGGGCCCCTTGCTCTAGGTTAAACTGGAGCATTACCCGATCTGGCACATACATCTCTACAATCTCGTAACATATTAATAGAGTACGAGATAGCCACACATCTCGACCGTCAGTGCATAGAGGAGGTAACACAACCAACACTTCTAGTGAGTACGACTGCCAAATAACCTATACAATATATAAAGATAATTTAGTTTAAATAACGACAGATTTTTTTATAATCATTACAAAAAAAGTTCAACACGACAATAAAATTACCTGATATGTCTATACAATCGGAGGACTCCTTGTGGATTTTTGGTTCTCTTTTTCCAAACATTACACCTTAAGGAGTTAAATTCAAAAAATGAGTTCAACATATGTACATAAAACATTGCTAAGACAATTAAGTGTTAAACATAAATATAGCCTGCCTCGCTCCTAATGGAGCTCCATCGACTAATCGACCCATCTCAACACTTGGTCATCTGACGTGTAAATGCTCACATGACCATAGCTATGTCAGAAAATATGATAACAAATATTAAATAAAATTAAAGAATTATGCGTGCCCAAAATAATATTTAAAGTTATGCAATTATTTACCTGAAGAAGGGTCAGACAACTCGCAATCCCCGAGGTCATAGCTTGGCATGCTTTCCCTAACTCTCGGTATAAAAATGTAAGAGTAGCACTGCCCCTTGAATAAGTACCCGCCACGTCGAAGTCCGCAAGGAGGGAGAGATAGGCCACATGTATATGGCTGCTCGTGGTATCTACAAATATTGTGACTCCAAGTAAATGTAATAGATAGGCTTGTGCATGCTGCTCGTTAACTATCTCCGTAGCATCGTCTGGGAGCTCTCGAAACTCCTGCAAGTGCCATTGTAGGCTCACTCGGCTACCACGCATCACTGTAGTAGGAGAAACTCTACCAAGGAGTCTAACTAATATATCCACATGAGCTCCTCCTGTCGTGCCTGTCACCAGATGTCCATCAATGCGAAGTCCTAATAGAACTGCCACATCCATGAGAGTGATGGGCATCTCTCCATAGGACAAATTAAACATCTGTCTCCCTCCTCCATCTCTCAATGAGAGCTATCAATAAAGGCTGATCGAGACGGATGTACTGTAGATGAATGAAATCCCAAATAGCGCTCGCTCGATATAGGGTAACATACGCTAATCTACGGGCCAATGGCATAGATATTTAAAATGTTCAGTGCACTCAAGGCACCCGGGATCCTATAATAAATTTTAAAATTATAACATAGCATACTATATCGTCCAAAAAAATAAAACAAATTTGAAAAAGAGTTAACATACCTCTCCTCTCCAAATAGCAGCCGACCTATGTGACTCCTGTTATACAAGTAAAGCAGCATCAATCGGGCCTGGTCCGTAACAAGGCTCTGCATGATCCATATGATCTGTAGAAAATTAAGATCATATCATTAATCGTAAGGAACATATGCTCATACCTAAAATAGAGAATAAATAAAGAGATTGATTATATGTTCTACATGATTTACTATTGTGCCCACTTTGTTTACACCTCCCGCATTCATGTCCTCCTCTACCATCTCTCTCCATAGTTCTACGGTCCATTGTATTCCTAATACGAACAGACCGTGGGCGACCGGGTTGTCTTGTTGTTATAGGAGGGTATAACACAAAAGGTATATCCCTCTCCCAATACTCCCGGCCACGAGGAGAATAAAATTCTACCGAGTACACATTTTTATAAGTAGAAGATGTGTAAAATAGTGATGCTTGGATCGGCTCCCGCCGCTTTGCCCACAAGGCGATAAGATGCGAGCAAGGATAACCATAAACCTGAGGGATGTTGCATGTACAAGTATGCATCACCGCATTTACCATAACCTTCTGGCCACGAATTGACGTCACTTTGTACTAACCGTTATTGATCCTATTAACTATACACTCCCCAATTTTTCTTGTTTGTTCTCTCATTATCGCTTCCACTCTGGGAGTATATGGGGTGGCCATGGTAGATGTGGCAGAAGATCGTTTAACGAAAAATTTTATGACCCGATAAAAAATAGCTTACACTAAAGCCTGCATGGGTAATCCTCGTACCCCCTTCAAGACGCTATTTAAACTTTTTGCCCTAGGACTCTCTTGACCAATCAAGTCCATTTTAGCATTAAACTTTTCTACTGTAAGTGCACAAGTTGCTACCCCAATCAAGTTTGTCAGTTTGAACTCCTTAAAATTTGCTTTTATGTGACGGATGCAATAACGATGGTGGTACAGAGGCTCGGGAAGAACCTAAGGCACGGCCTTCTGAAGCCCCTTATGTCGATTTGAAATAATGACAATGTACGTCATGCCCATCAGTACATGATCCCTTAGTTCTATTAAGTACCATTTCCAATTGTCTCCATCTTCCTTCCCGATAAGCCCGAATGCTAGAGGAAATAACCCATTGTTTCTATCTGTAGCCATTGCAGCCATAAGAGAGCACTAGGATATCTGTCATACAAGTGAGTGACATCAACACCAATCACAGTGATGCAATGTCGAAACCCCGCTATAGACGACCCAAATGCCCAAAACAACCGTGTAAATCTCCTACATATGCCACCATCTGCAAGATGTACTTCATCATCCTCTAAGCAGTAGTAGGTGTCAGGATTTGCTTCTTGCACTGCCTTTAGGTACATTGGCAACAATTTATATGATTCCACCCATTCCCATAAATAACCTTAATCACCATACTCCTTGCTGCCCATGCTTTTGTATAAAATATGTCAACATGATATTTCTCCTTCATTCTTTGAATAATATCCCCTGGCGTGAGAGTTAATTCGTCTTGGATAGCGGGCATTATGACCTTCAAAATAAAGGAGGCACTGCACTGCCTATGATTTATGCTAAGCTAGGCATTCCGACATGTGTGGTCACCTTTGCACGTCTTAAATTTAAAGTACCCACCACCCCTTTTTATTGAGCCATGAACTCTCCAAGGGCAAGTGCTATCAATGCACTTCACTATATACTCTGACAAATTTGTTCGTACAACCTTGTATTCGACATGATTTTGAATGGAAAACTCCTGCAAGGCTATAACAAATGCTTCTTTATTCTCAAAGATGCGGCCAACATATAACTCATCTTTGTTTTGTTGGTCTATATCCATTGTAGAATTAACTACGACATCTATCTCCTCATCTGTGATGTGTGCATAAAGTGGCTCCACTTCATAGTATGACGACTCTTCATCATCCACATTCATATCATTTGCCGAAATAGCATTGTTTACCGCATCATCCCCCTCACCGTCAACCATCTGTTGAGCGCTTTCTTCACCTCTAACCCCTTCTTCATTAATGTCAGAATCTTCTCCACTTATTTCGTCAATATTATCTTCACCTTCATTAGCTTCATTTTCATCAATATCTTCATCGTGGACATATGTCCCCCTACATATAAACATCGCATATGTATTAAATTTTATATGCCTAAAAAAGTTATATTCATTTATGAATATATATTTCACCTTCGATTGGATGGTCCAACATTGGTATGACCAACATACGTGTAGAGGTAATGAATACCCATCGAACTTTGAGTTCCATACCATACACCGCCTTGAGACATTTGAAAACTAAATGGCTCGTGTGCATACATTGTGGACCTTCTATATTACACACAAAACTCAAAATTTAGCTATATATTTTATTAATAATTATAAGATTCAAAACTTAATAAACCTTACTTCTAATTAGGTCCACTTCCATCGTAAATAGGGGCAGACGACCTTTGACATTCATTTGAAGCTACTGTCATAGATAAATTTTCTTCTTCTTCGTTGTCCACTGGCATTTGCATATACCTTTCATTGTTCACATTTCTATCCGAGTTCCTGTGTGAGCTCCTATGCAAGCTCCTATGTGAACTACTTCGCCTTTAACTAGGCACTCGAGCCTCTTTTTCAAGAAATAATTCGAAAGAAATTACGTGACGCGAGTGGTGAAACATAAAACTCATTGATACATCATTATTTATGCATATTTGTGTCATTCTCGATGTATACGACGAGATATTACATTTGATAGTAATTTTTCATCTTCTTCGATCCCACCTAACCTTGCTTGCTACTTGTATCTCAAATTCATCATATGTAGACAATTTCTTAATTAATATCATTCTATGTGTTTGTCATAATTAAGTAAAAAACTAACCATTTCTTCTGCCATCTCTACTTACTTAATTCATAAACAATAGATTAAATTAATATTAGATTAAATAATTGTCTCAAAACTAAGAAGCTAAAATTAGATTAAACAATTACCTCATATATCAACGAGTAATAATCATACACTTCTTCACATATTTCTTCTCTTATCCAAACAAGACAACAAATATTCTCATACACTTCTTCAAATATTACATCTACCCTATTGATAAAAATATTAAACTATTACTAACAATCTCTCTATATAATATCAAAACTAAATTTGAGCTAACTGAGTGAATTCTCGGTCACCTGAGTGTTGGGAATCCAGTCAAAGTCAATTCATATTGTTAGGTATAACTCATATTTTCTATTAAATTAGGCTTTGATTTTAAATAAAGCGGAGTAGAAATTCAATACTCACGAATCACAGTTAAGCCTATAAAACACCTATATTTTATCATAAAAAGAAAAACTATGAAGCATTAGACTCACATAATATTGAAAGACAAAGAGCAAGACAAGTAGCCGCTTATAAGCTATTGAATCCCAAAAAAATGCAAGTCAGTAGAGGCATAAAATACCACAACAAACAATAATAGAGCAGGTGGAGCACCATCAAGCAGAAATGGGTAAGCACACAAACTAACAAAAGAGCAAGAAGAAAAAGTTTGAATCAAAATAAACCACATAAGTAGATAAATAATCGATTCACAGTAACCTAAATGTATCTACAAAAGAAGTTAAAAATAGAAGCGTAAAAAGGACCTGTGAGACTAAATTTCGTCTAAGAACGAATGAATAGAGCAAACCCAGTCCGGCCCCAATAACAAAAATAAACCTGAACAAAATATAGAACACAAGGTAAATAGACAAAAAAAACTGCCAAAACGCAGACTCATATAGGCTATTCGATTTAGAGGAAATTAGGGTAATAACACTGGCAAATTTAGGGGAAACGAACTGGAGGACGGGATCAAGCACGATAGCGGGGCAGATCTAGTGCAGTAGAAAGACCCGAAATTAGGGCGGACGACGGGATCGGTAGCAGGGCGGAGGAGACGGGACCGACAAACACAATGATGGGCCGGACGACAGAAGCAAAAAGACTGGCAGACAAACACAGTGGCGGGCGGATGACGGGAACCGAAGGTGGGCAGAACATCTAGAAGGAACGATTGAGCGAAAACAGAAAATGACTAGAGGCGGAGTTGAGAATAAATTAAGATGATTTCGTCCTAAACAAAATCAACTTAAGATGATTTGGGCAATTTCGTCGTTTAGAAAGACAAAGCGGGTTTAAATTAATTTCGTCCTTCTAAACGACGAAATCGGGTTTAGTCGTTTTAAACCGATTTCATCGTGACGAAATTAACTTAAACCCGATTTCGTCATTCTCAACGACAAAATCATTTAAGAAATTAAAAAAAAAAGTCACATAAACGTCAGCTGCTTAATTGATACCTACGTAGTAAAAAAAATACTACTTTAAAAAATATTTTTTAAAATGATCCAAAATAGTAATTATTATTTATATAATTTTTCGTTTTAATAATTATTTTTTAAGTACTAATTATATAATTTTCCGGTTCTAAATATACCATCCTAAGCCGTACGTGGGTTGTCACGGAGCTCCGGTGAGGCTGGACGCAATCAAAAGTGTGGACACATGTCGGCATCTCATTGGATGATCATACGTGTCGCGCCCCGTCTTGAGTCTCGACTCTTGAGGTTGCAGGATGCATATTGCGCTGGTGAAGAAGCATCGCATACGCCGTGAGAATGGCGTCGCAACTGCTGCGGCTCCCGATTTCAACTTCGTCTCCGTCGCTGAAGCTGTCTCTACTCCTCCTCCTCCGTTTTTTCTTGTTCGCTACTGCGCTATATAGTCCCACGTCCCCCGTTCTGCAGCTAACCCCCTCCAACTTCAAGTCCAAGGTGCATCCCTTATTCTTTACCCTCTTCGTCTTCATCTCAATTTTGCTTTTGTTATTGATTGCTTCCTTCTTTTGTCTGTCCGCTCATTTTCTGCCAGGTGTTGGATTCCAATAGAGTCGTTCTAGTTGAATTTTTTGCGCCATGGTGCGGACACTGCCAAGCCCTCACACCCGTTTGGGAGAAGGCTGCTACCGTTCTGAAGGGAGTTGCTACAGTTGCAGCCCTTGATGCCGATGCTCACAGGTCACTTGCTCAGGTCCGATCTATCTCCAACTTCTTTTTAAAGCTATCCCTGGTCCCTTCCACGGCCTTCCGTCTTCCATACTTGGAATATTGATTGTCTTTTCACCTGCGTAGAATAATTGTTCTCTTAAGTATTTCCCCTTATTTTAACTGTCCACATTAGTGCTTTTATTCACTCCTCTATCCCTAAAGTGCTTATTTTGTTTGGATTAACCTTCCTTCTGTTTTGAAATTGGAATTACATTTTATTTTGTTTTTCTTTTTATACATGTGCTACTCCTAAAATATGGTAATTCCACTGCATATTCACCATTGTCATTCATGTCCTCAGTTAGCATGAGCAATTGGACATTCTTTCGGCGTTTATGGATTAAATTCTACTTTGCAACTCAATTTTTGTTCAAAACTCTGTTCAAAGGCTCCATTATATGCCTTCTGACACTTTGTCTAGTTCGTATTGACATAGGAATACGGAATTCAAGGTTTTCCTACAATAAAGGTATTTTCTCCTGGTAGCCCCCCTGTTGATTACCAAGGAGCTAGGGATGTGAAACCTATTGCAGAATTTGCACTTAAGCAGGTATGTCATTGTAGTTGTCTGGAATTCATCACGTTGTTGTTCCTCAAGCTAAGTGGAATCGCAGTCTATAACACTGATTTTACATTTAACTCTATTTCATTAGAGTGGTTAATGTTAGACAATATTTATGGACTAGTAACTGGATTTCAGATTAAGGTGCTTTTGAAGGACCGCCTGGACGGAAAGAAGACAACAGGGTCCAGTTCTTCAAATGATAACAGCCAAAAAAGTGAATCAAGTGCATCTATAGATTTAAATTCAGCAAACTTTGAGCAACTTGTGCTTAAAAGTAAAGATCTTTGGGTTGTAGAGTTTTTTGCCCCTTGGTAGGTATTAATTTTTATCAAACCTAGTTTACTTTAATATGATATGGATTAGTGTTGGTTTTTTGTTCCCTCTAATTGTCAATTGATTTACCTTTTTATGAATGCAAAGTGAAATATTCTTCGAAAATCGAGTTACTACAGTAAGAAAGCAGTAAAGTTATTTTTTACATTCTTTATTAATGTTGGAGGTTTATGTTTTCATATTGTTCTATGAAGTATGGGAAAACCACAGTTCGTATATCATTCTTAAAAGGCGTGTATGAGGCACGCCTCAAAGTAAGGTATTAGGAGAGTGCCTTGGAGTGACCAAGCCAAGGTGCAACTGCAAGGCGTGCACCCCATGCACACCCTCAGCTTTGGGAGGCACATGCCTCATCTTGAAGTGCACCACAAGGCTCAAAGGGTGGTTGCTGAACAATTTTTGTTCTTTTGTGAATATTAAGAGGAGAGAATACCTAGGAGAAAACTCTCCCCTTTTCTGATTTATATCTCTTATAGATAGAGAAACTAAAAAGGGAAGGGTGAAGTGGGTTGTGGCTTAGGAAAATCCCAACTCTCAGGAAGTTAGGAGCCTACCCTTTCTTTTTCTTTCTCTTTTGTGATCTTCTTCTGGTATCTTTTTTCTTTTTTTTGACCCAAGTCACCAAAGCTTACCAATGGGTACTATTTGGGTCAAATCGGTGGTCCCAAGAAATGCTACATTCAATTGGAGCCCATTTGGTTTTTTGCAACCAAATATTCACTTTTTTGTTGATATTACTAATTTAGCACTTCTTTAAGTCTAAAGTTTGTGAGGTTTATGCTTCACCTTTTTGTGATGTGCCTCTCTTTTGTCCCTCTTGCTATTTCACCCTTGTTTCTATTAACATTCCTCAAATAGAATTTTCCTTATTTAGCTAATTTTTGTTCCATTAGAGTTCTATTTCCTAGTTTGATTACACTCTACTTTTGATTTATTTATTTTAGTCCCTTCCTTAGACTAGAAATCAAGTATGTAATGGAAAGACAAAAGCTATAAAAGGCCAATCATGCCGACAAATATGTACACAGAAAATCATCAATTGAATAGAACAATGCTTCTTCTTAACTCTCTTCCTTTGCTCTTTGTCTAATCTCTTCCCCTTCCCTCTCATCTTCTTCTGCATTTTTTACCCTTTCTTCCTGCTTCTCCACATCAGTTACTTGTGGTTCTCTTGGATCTTTATCATTGGTATCGGAACCCTCCAGACCAATCTAAGAAATAGACAACATCCAGCGACTTATATGTTCAGAAGTCCTCCCCTTCGCGTGTTGCCATAGCCCAGTTGCAGGAGATCTTTGTAGCCTGGACACAACTAGAAAGTCTTACTAGCAGATGAGGACTATTTCCCGTGGATGGAAGATCACCTCCTGCAATTGCAGCGGGCTTTTACAGAAGAGTTGAAGCAACATCTGGTGCAATTTTTTGAAGGATTTGACCCACTGCATATTAGAACATGTGCTGCTTATGTCCTTCCCTTATCGATGTCTTTAGCGGTTGCTTCTGTCCTCCTGTCATCCTTTTCTTCTGATTCAATGCACCTGCACTGAGTGCCTGAGTGATGATTGTGGAAATTGCTTTTGCGGAAGTCTCAAAGGCTGTCGCTTTTACCTTCCAATGGTTGCAATCCATGACCTTATGGTGTCTACTGCCTAGGGCTTACCCACAACTGCTGCTTAGGGCATTGCAATGGTTGCCGCTCATGCTGCACAATGACTGCCACCCATCATCCTAGTTGTTTGCTTTTGCCATATTTTGGGCAGGCAACTATGGGACTAATCTCTACAAACTCTACTTTTAATACTTCGCCACCGTCCCGACAAGAAATTGTCCTTCGAATGGATGCATGATACTCTAAGGGCTTGTGTTGTATTTGCTACGAGAAGTACATTCTCGGGCATAGGTGCAAAACCATGCATGTTTTTGTGGTTGATGAGACACTTCGGCCTTGGATCCTATAGGCTTCTTGCTGAGTTCATCCTGAATTGAGCCGCATTGTCCTATCATGACAATGAAGGTGGCAATGTTTCCAAAAGGATGCATGTCAATGGCCAAATAGAAAAGCAATCTGTTGATACATGTAGCACTCAGCTTCATCAATACAGTTGCTAAGGAGCTAGGCTTGAAGATTTCAGATTGTCGTGCCTTAGATGTAATGGTGAGCGATGGCTCTAAGCTACATAGTACAAGGTTTGTTGCAATGTGTCTTGTTTGGTCAAGGTCTCTCCATCCACGTTGATTTGTATGTTGTATTTAACAAGGGTGTGGATTTCATACTTGACATGGATTGGCTTCTTTGGGGTCATGCACATTCTTATTGCATAGCCTCTAAATAATTTGCACATGATTTAGAAGCCTCAACTGAAGTATATGTTGGTTGTCCAACTACTTCTAGTTGATGAGACTGTTGATCGTTCGATGTGTTTATAGAGCGCGGTCAAATTTTGTTACCATTGGGCCATTATTGGGGATGCCACTGGGTTGGGTTTTGGGTCCGGTTTTGCAAAACCCGAACCTGATACAATTTAAGAAATGGTATACCCAAATCCGACCTGAATAGCTTGGATCGGGTTTTGCCAAACCCGAACCCAATACCATTTAAGAAATAGTAAACCCAAATTTGACCCGAATAGCTATTTGGGTTGAATTCGAGAACCCCAATCGGGTTGGGTCGGATTTTACCATATACCCGACCCGAGTGGGATCCCTGTCCATTACACCCTTGCCATCATTAACATTCTTTAAATATAATTTTTCTTACTTAGCTAATATAAGTTCTGTTAAAGTTATTTCTTAGTCTGATTGCACTTTACTTGTGCTTTGTTTATTTTTGTCTCTTACCATAATACATGTTTGTACTAGAAACACAAAAGCTATAAAAAGCTAATCAAGTGTAACGAAAATACAAAAGCTATAAAAGGCCAATTAGGCCCAAGGATTTGTACATAGAATATTATCAAGAGGATTTAATAAAATGGCCCTCAACCAACTTTTGAGTATTCTTAAATAACCCTGCGCACATGGGAACCCATCACATCACTGAATTACCCCTCCCCCTCCTTTTTTACTTTAGCAACCCATTGACCAAAATTGCCATTCCCTCTACCATCGGCGTTGGCTTTGCCTCTGCTCCAGCTCCAACTCCAACTCCTCCATCATCTCTGCCTCCACTGTTTCCTCCTCCCCTCCTAAGAGTCCGGCGGAACCAGCTCCACACCAGCGAGTGGAGCCATTTACAATTTTTTTATTTGCAAGATCAAATCTTAAAAAATAAACCCACAAACATGTTCAACTACTTAAATCAACAGTGGGTTTTATTTTTACTTAATTTTGAATTTTTTTAGCATCGAACAAACCTCAAACTTCCATTAACGATGGCTCACTATAATTAGTAGTCGATAGTAGAAAACAACAAGATTAATTGTAGTAAAAGGGGTAGTAAGAAACATGCTGAGTGAAAAAAATGAACAAAATTGCCTTCCTTTGCCTCACCGGCTCTACCTCTAGCTTCAGCACCTTTGTTGTCTCCTCCTCTGTCTAATTGTCCTTTGCCTCCTTCTCATTGTCCTTCACCTCCTCCTCCTTTGCCTCCTTAGAATTCGACAAGAACGACCATGAACCAGTTGGCAAAGCCATTTAAATCTTTTTTTTTGTTTACAAACTCCAATCTTAAAAAATGAACCTAAAAAATGTTTTATTTGTGCTTGGTTCTGAGTTTTTTTCTCATACCTAGCAAACCTCATACTTCCAAAAATGGCGGCTTGTAATAACAATTGATTTACTAAACCATCTCAGCAAACCAAATTGATAAAGAATAAAATAAAGCAGGTTTAAAACATGCAATTGTCGCCATTCGTCACTTGTCAATAAAAGGGTTCTTAGGCACCGAAGGAGGCCACCAACATTGGAGAGTGTAGAGTTGGCTATGATTGATCTTCTGCAACGTCGGTGGCCCCTTATATTGACAGGTGACAATTGGCTGTCTAAGGGCTGACAATTGTGTTTTAAACCTGCTTTATTTTCCTATTTATTTATTTGGTTTGTTATGATGGTTCAGTGCATGTATTGAGGGAGATCCAATAAGTCAGCATGATGTCTTATTACTCCTTTACTATAATAAATCTAGCAGCCGATTGGTTTTGCGAGCCGCCATTAATGGGAGTTCGAGGTTTGTTTGGTATTAGAAAAAGCTTAGAATCAAGTATAAATAAAATCTATTGTTGGTTTTGAGTGGTTGAACATGTTTATGAGTTTATATTTTAAGGTTGGAGCTTGTAAAGAAAAAAAACAAATTTTTAAATGGATTTGCTGGCTGGTTTGTGGCCGGTTTTGGCATATCCCAGGGAGGAGGAGGAGAGGAGGGAAGGTGAAATAGAGGCAGAGAATGATGAGATGGTGGAGACACCAGAGCGGGAGGCAGTTTTGTTAAGTGGGTTGGTGGAGTGAAAAGGAATAAAAGGAGGGACAGGTAATTCAGACATTTCCTGCAACATGTAGGGGTTCACATGTGCGCAAGGCCATTTATAGCAATACTCAAAAGTTGGTGACATTTCTAGGAATATGCACCAATTGAGGGCCATTTTTGGTAAATTATCAATTGAATAGAACAGTGCTTCTTCCCAACTCTCTTCCCCTTCCCTCTCACCTTCTCCCCTTTCTTCTTTCTTCTCTACTTCACTTATTTTTGGTCCCCTCGGAACCGCATCAGGGGTCATATGGGGTGGGACTTTGAAGAGGATTGGCTAGGATAGTGGGTCCTTAAAATTAAGCCATATCAACATGTTAACACTGAATCTATTATCTAAGTAATTGGGAAAGGCGTGACTGATGTTCTTGTGCCTGATCTCATCATTCCCTCAGGATTCTATCAATGAGGGCATCAAATGTAAAATATCTTGTCATCGTTTTCTTACATGGATTATGCATCATCATTTGGAGTAGTAACAAGAGAAATGGTGATATAAAATCCATCTCGCCAACCACAGATAGCTGGAATAAGGTGGTAGATGATGATGATTACATTACTGTCATGCATGCTATATTGCTGTTGGATGTAGGCAGAAAATCGCATGCTGTGATCAGCTTCTCACATAGCAAGTAGGCCTATACCCCCATGATTCGCCACCCATCCCCCTTGGTTCCACCTTGATTTCATGGGACCTCCTTTGATAAACATTAACAGGTACCTGTTTAACATTTAGCAAGAAATCCATCCTCTATATCGTATCATAGAATATTAGATTATATTACATTATATTTGTCAGGGATCATCAACAAAATGTTGGCTGCACCTTATACTTGACAAGTGTTTGTTTTTTAGCCACTCTGTTGAATCATTGTTTTCCATTGGACTTAAAGTGATAGGAGGATAATTATCTATGAAGCATGGTCAAGATTGAATAATTAAACAATGATAATCTGTTCACTATTTAGCCACTTCTTAGTAGTCGTTGAGCATGATGTTTATGTATGTATGTATCGATGTATGTTCCTATATACACTTGATCTTGCTAATTTACGAGTAAGTTCTTGCCCTCGAGTTTTTTCTGTATTATGTGGTTCCCAACTTAGTTGAATAATATCCCTAGGTATTACACTCGGAGGTACAATTTCATGGAATGTTTGTCTTTTCTTACACACACCAACATGTGCACTGATGCAGACACCAAATCAATTCAATAATTCAGATTTTATTTACTTTTAGTTCTTAAGTGTAGTATTTTGACTTCAAAAAGACTTGTTTGTTTAGGTTTCTTTAATTGGCAGAGATCATATGTAATTAAGATTTTAGATATAGATTTAATTTTCTTATATTTAGAAAAAAGTCCACCATCAGGTGGATTTGTTTCTTATTAGAGCAGTGATCTTGTGTAATTAGGACTAGATATAGATATATATTTGATTTTCTTATATTTAGAAGTCCACCATCCGGTGGTTTTGTTTCCTACTAGAGATCGATTGTAAAGCCTATTTAAAAGGCCTGAGTCTTCAATGCAAGGGAACTTATGATTTGGTAGTATTAAGTTGAAGAGTTATCTTCTTCTCCGTTGGTGGACTTTAATGACCATTCCGGTGGACTTTGGAAGTTATCTCTGTCTGGTGGATTCTGGCAGAAACCCTTGGTGGACTCCTAGGTTTTATCCCTCTTCCCTACTCCCCTCCTTCCTCTCAATTCTCCCAAAAATTTCCCAAATTTCCTTCTTCCGTGTGTTGTTCTGCATCAAATTGGTGGCCCATCAAACAACCTGCAATTCCTACCTGCTTGCTGCCTATTGGTGCCTCAACTGGAGACAACATTATGGTCGGCCCAACGCCATTGCTTGCTTATGCTCCATTGTTGAGCATATTCCCACCTATGGTGAAAGACTAGAGGACCACCTTTGTGGCCCTCGGCCTTCTGAGCTATACTCACCAGAGTTGTGTATCTCTCACCAAGGGAGAATGATGCGGACATCAAATTCAGTGATTCAGATTTTATTTATTATATTAGTTCTTCAGTATAGAATTTTTTCTTGGAAAAGACTCGTTTATTTAGGTTTCTTTAATTAGCAGAGATCTTATGTAATTAGGACTTTAGATATAGATTTGATTTTCTTAGATTAGAAGTCCACCATCCAGTGGATCTGTTTCCTATTAAAGATCAATTGTAGAAGCCTATTGAAATGGCCTAAAGACTTCAATGCAAGGGAGCTCACAATTTAGTAGTATTAAGTTGAAGAGTTATCTTCTTTGTGGTGGACTCCAACGACCTTTCCGGTGGACTCTGGAAGTTATCTCCGTCCAGTGGACTCCAGTGAAAATCCTTGGTGGACTCTAAGGTTTTATCCCTCTTCCCCTCTTTCTCCCTTCCAATTCTCCCAAAAATTTCCCAAATTTCCTTCTTCCCCTTGCTGTCCTGCATCATGCACACACGTACACACACAGAGGTCTTTGCATATGTATAATGCTTCTTTATTTGGGTGTCTTCCGTTTACTTACTCTTTACTAGGAGAATAATAATTTAATTGATTGTTTTATGTTGTGGTTCTCCACCTCAGTAGACTAATATCCAAGGTATACATTTCGAGGTAAAATTTTCATAAGGAGTGTATATGTCCTTTCTTACATACACCAATATGTGCACGTGCACACAGAGGTCTTGGCATACACGTTATGCTGCTTTGTTTGGGTGTCTGCCATTTACTGACTCTTTACTAGGAAAATAATAATTTAATTGATTGTTTGATTACTTTTAGTCTTTTTCCAATCACATGCCCATTGATCAAGCATGTACGCAATTTGGTTTCCACCTTATTTTTTACCTAATTATGTACATACACCATACAGACATTATTTATATTTAGATGTTACAGTTTAGTATTTTAATAGCTGTTCAAACCTTACTCCCCAAAGTTAGTGGTTCTTCTTGTAGGTATGACTCAAATTTATACACGTAGAAGCCTAGAGGAAATGTACTATTGTAATTTAGATGCAAATTTTTTAATATGCTTTATCAGGTGTGGGCACTGTAAGAAGTTGGCCCCTGAATGGAAAAAAGCGTCAAACAATTTGAAGGGAAAGGTCAAGATGGGCCATGTTGATTGTGATGCAGAAAAGGTACGTGCATTTGCTTCTATAGATTTTTGCCAGGTAGTTTTTTCTAGTTGTGCACTTGATACTTAATTGCTATATTATTGTGGTTATTGTTTTTAAATATCACATGTTAACTATGCAACACTTAGGAGCTCTGATAGCGCATGTAAAACTTTGGCGGCCTTATGTTCACTTAAGCAAAGTGCCACCTAGATTTCAGAGATTAGGTGATCAAACTGATGCACTACTTGACCCACAAGTGACTTGACAACAGCCAGAGCTCCACACCGCTCATTAACCTATAGAGACTCCTACTTGTCCTTTGGAATTCACCAACAGATTCTAGATGCAATTACCTTGAGCTCCTTGGAATCCATGTGACGCTTGCCAACATAAACTCCTCGATCCTGCAAGCAAGTCTGCCACCAACTTCAAGCTAATGAAGTTCCCACACATTTTTTGACTATAGAAGTGCATCTGATGGTGTTTGTGCACGTGTGATTCCTTTAGTATTAATCTCTCAATATTCTCTCTGAATCTCACCTAAAACGCCATCCAAACAAAGGCTGGAGTCAAGGAAAGTTGATCAGAACTTTGAGAAGAAAGAGGTGGACACTAGAAGATAAAACATTCCATAAATCTCTTATTACAGTAGGTCTTCCTTAGGGTTTGGCAACGTCTCTTATACCTATTTATCGGTGTAAGGGACACATGAAGCCATTTCCTGAAGGTAGAGTTTGATTTGGACTGACATTAGGCAAATCCCAGATTGAACTGCCACTGCCGAGCAAGGCAAACAGTTAATTGTTGCTTCTGACAGATTGCTAGTGCCTTGCCAAGAGAAGCAGTTTGCAGCAGAGCGAAGCAGCTTTTTCCAGGATGATGCTCCGCAATCCAAGAACTTTATTTTTGGCGTTCTTGGATGCGTTGGAATTTTCTTACTAGTACTTTTAGATCAAAATTTAATATGCTGTAAGAAATATTCAATCAAGGTGTATAGGTCATGTATGCAGTTTCAGCCCAACCAATTTGATTGTATCATAACTCAAATCTATAGATCTCCACAAGACACAAACTGCATACCATTGGTTTTGTATTTGAAAATTCTAGGACATGAGACAATTTCACTCCCTTAACCTATGTGCAGTTATGTGTTTGTGTGTCATGCATGTTTTGCAATATCTTTTATGATAGATATAGCTGTGACCTAAATATAGGATATATCAGAGATATTGGGAAAAAAATATTGGCGAGCCAATTTTTTTTTAACAAGTATCTTGTTAATCTAAGCATATATCAACATCTAAAACCCTTCTACTAATCTCAAACAATCATAACACCATGTAAGTACACAGCACTAACATAAATTACATTTATCAAGTGGAAAACATGATCAATAATGATAAAGGAGGACAATTTTGAAGGTAATATCAATGATTAAGTGGAGAACATGATCATGTATATCTAAATAAAGCTTAATAGTCAAAACAAGAATATATAAGGGAGAACATGATAGTGTATGGGTTGTCAATGCTGGAGAAGATGCTGGAAAGGGCATCAGAGTGTCCAAATGCCATCACTGGGTATTTGAAAGGGCGCTATAAAATGGGGGTGGGCCCAAGACATAGCCAAATATCTCAGATATATTGCCAATAGCTGAGAAGTATCTCAGATTTCATAGATATATCTGAGATGTAATCTCCCCCTATCTTGTATCGGTCAAACGTATGTATGTATCTATATGTATATATAGATATGTATATGTAGATATATCTCAGAATTTGCAACCTATGGTGTAATGTTTGTATAGATCATGACTTAAGCTCTGCAGCTATGCTTCAAATCTTTTGATTAAAGGTTACTCTTACTTGAATCTTCGCCACAACAACTATGATTGAACTATGAACTCAAAAGTACATGCCATTTGGAATGACATTATTTTGTCGTGCAATTAGCCAACATAACAATACATGTTACAGTTGTTGAAGTTGGTCTATAATTGAGCTTTGCCACATTGGCTTGCTACAGTTTGGTGTGAACCAGCAGGTTCAGAGTTAGTACAGGGGAAAGTTGTGAATTATGGTGAATTTGAGGGAATAAAGTGGGAAGATTGGGAAGGAAAGGAGGCAAAGGAGAGCCGAAGGGCTAATGCCTTTAAATACAAAAAATGACATTATGGGCCCACATAATAATCTAATTTCTACCATCCATTTAAACTAAGCAGTAAATCATTAAATTATTAATTAGGTAGTAAGTAGCTAAGCAATGGACTAAACAACTGGGTGTGGACCCAATGGGCCATAATAGTTAGGTCATAACAGAGTTCATCTCTTCTGTGCAACAACAGTAAACTCCCTGTATCATGCAAGGAGTTTCATTCAAAAAGGTGAGGCCTAAATAAGTGTCATTGAAATCAACTGTTATAAAGGATAAAATATTGAAAAGTGATTTAAATAAGAAAACATAGATGAGAAAATTGAAGAAGAATATAGAAGATCATATGTTGTTTTGGCTGGTGTCAAAGATAAATCAGTCGTACGTCAGGTATTCCTGTGCAATTTGTGGATTGTCATTTTGAAAAGACATTTTCAGTTGATTATAAATCTATACTTGTGGCTGTATCAAAAACTAAATCCTGGGCCTACAATATGTGGTCTAGATAGCAAGTTCTGTTTGTTAACTGGTCTGCATGCTTTCTTTTCAAACTGGTCTGCATGCTTTACTGTCTTATAAATTGTATTGAAGCCTCTGCTTATGATAGTGCACCGTGCATTTGTCCTTGATGGAACAATGATTTTGTCTTGCAGTCTCTGATGAGCAGATACAACGTAAGAGGGTTCCCTACTATTTTGGTATTTGGTGCGGACAAAGATAGTCCCTATACCTATGAGGGTGTTAGAACTGCTTCTGCAATTGAATCGTTTGCACTAGAGCAGCTTGATAGTAATGCCCCTACCCCTGAAGTTATGGAGCTGACTGGTCCGGTAAGTCATGGTACCCTGCTTCTTTTTATCTGTCCGTGAAGCTTGCTTCCTTTCATATAGATCCTGCTGATGCTTGAATGTTTATTGACAAGTAAAATTGTTGACGTTTATGTTGCAGGAAGTGATGCAACTGAAGTGTGCTTCTTCTGCCATTTGTTTTGTAGCTTTCCTGCCTGACATTCTGGACTCAAAAGCTGATGGGAGGAACAAGTACCTTGGGCTTTTATTAGCGGTTGCCGAAAAATTTAAGAGAAGTCCGTACAGGTACTTGTCGCATTTACTGTTCTCATTTTCAGAATTAAGCTGCTGTTTGAGAGTGTTTGTCAGAACTTTTTTCCTTACATCTTCCTTAAAAGCAAGTGTAAATGCCTCCTCAACTGTCTGGTGAGCCTATCATCAGGTTCTCCTATTCCCTGACCCAAGACTGCCCTTCTTCTCCCTTCTCTCTAATGGCACCCATACCAGTTCCCTTTCCCACCTGCTCAATTGGTGAGACCACATGCACCCACATCCACGACTATGGTTCTCCTTCCCAGCCTTTCTTCCATTCCCTGTGGAACCACCTATGCACAGCTGCTTTTGTCCCATCCCAAGGGTGCTTCTACCTCCTCCCGCTATTGTTTTCCCAACTGACCAACCCTATCTTACCTACCATTAAAGCCACTTACCATTGCTGCTCCCTTCAACTTCCTGCACTCTCTTCAATCTCTCCCGCTTCATGTTGAGCCTTTGAGGCCACTGCCCGGTACCCCTCCTGTCAATGCTGCAGCCTAGCCTATATTGTTGTTCAATGATTACGATATTAGATGTGTATTCATGCTGTTGGACAATAGAAGTCCTGAGCATTCATGTTGTTGGATCAGTAAATCATGATGTGATTTACTTTATATACATGTGAGACTTGCAGTTATGTTTGGGTTGCTGCGGGAAAGCAGCCTGATCTTGAGAAGCAAGTTGGTGTTGGTGGCTATGGGTACCCAGCTTTGGTTGCCTTGAATGTGAAGAAAGGCGCTTATGCTCCTCTCCGCAGTGCATTTGAGCTTGACCATGTTGTGTAAGTCTGGTTTCCCTTGCTCTTCTATTTCCTGAAGAAAAAAAAAAAGCAGAAGTGAGAAGCTTTTTTTTTTTTTGGGATTTGGGCATCTAGATCTTACGACTGATGATAAGGGTGATATTTCCAGTGAATTTGTGAAGGAAGCAGGTCAAGGTGGAAAAGGAAATCTGCCTTTAGGAAGCGAACCAGATGTGGTCAGGAGTGAACCGTGGGATGGCAAAGATGGAGAAATCATTGAGGAAGATGAATTCTCCCTTGAAGAGCTTATGGGAGGAAGCATAAATGAGGAGTGACCCATGGTTAGAATCACAGATGAGGAATGAATGCCTACAGCTGAGCAACATGAGATGTCGTTTATATATTATATGATTTTTAGGTAACCGTGTTTTAGTGATTTTGAGCATTTACCGAACAATTGAGGGGTTATAATTGCGTAGTTTTGAATGTAGTGACTTTGACTTGTTTTGCTCTGGTACATTTGATGTAAATGAATAGGCAACGACCTTTTTAAGAGAGAATAAGCTTTATCAGGAACCGAAGCCGTGTCAATTAGACTGTTGATTGTATGAATAATTATCTACCAAACGAGCGTCTTTGCAGGCGTTTAGGGGACATGACATTAACAGGTCGCTGGGCAGGCTAGGTTGATTGCGTTAACGGGGTTGGTTGTGTGTGATAAAGCATACAAAAAGGAAAGAGATTCATATTTATGAGTTTGCGAAGGTTGGCTGCTTGTGCCTATTGCATTTTGGAAGGCTTTCGGAATGAAATGACTTTGGTTATTCCAGATTTATATAGTTAGAAGAGAAGAATTATTGTTAGAAAGGCTAATAGTTTAGCCTCTGGTACGTGATCTTGGCAGCTTGAACTCCTCGGGTTATTGGCTGATTGCACATGATGTGGCGCTCCAGGTAAATTGAGGTTCACCACTTATCTAATGATTGTAAATGTCAGAAACTAGCACGAGTGCATGCACAATGAATTAATACAAAATAAAAAAAATAATTAATTTAATGTTTTTGACATGCCACATAAATGCTAACGTGGCAATAGGCGCTTTTGCAAAACCAATATTTTGACAATTGGAATGACGGGAAAAGGTATAAGGTGATTTTATTACAACAATCATTTTAACAACAATGAGCAACCCATAAAGTTTCACATGTAGCTCTTTCGTACTATTTACGGTGGTTTTCATTTGACTTGTCTGAAATTTTTTAATGGCATAAAACATATGTTACTCCAAAAATGTGTTATATTAGCAAAAATATAAATTTTTATTAGCATAAAGTGTACTTATATGCTTGGAACATGTGGGATCTCATTTAATAAAGTTTGCTGAGAACTTTTCAATAATACTAACAGACAAATCGAAATTCGTGAGTGCAAAATATAACTTTACATGAGCCCACATCATATCACCAACCAATATTAGTTTTTCATGTGACAAAGATATAAAAAAATTAAATATATAATTATATTAAATATGCTCATATTACATAATAATTTTGGCTAAAAAACTAAATAAACAAAAACAAACAAACACTAAGGATAAGTTTTGCTAAGACTTATCAGGCATCTATATTTACCAATAGGTTTATAACAAAATTATATTATACATAATAGTATAATTTTATTATTATTTATTTATAAAAATAGTAAAATATAGATAATCAATAAGAGACTGAGTTGTATTACTTTTCATGTATTATAATTTAGGCTTCTATAGTGGATATCAATGCATAAATTTTTTTTTCTATATTTTAGAAAAAGAGAATTATTTTATGATGAGTCAAGGAGATACTTGGCTAACTTATTAGTCACGATTAATTTCAGAAAAAAATTTATCACAAGTAAAAAATAATAAAATAATATTATTATGTATAATATAATTTTACTATAGATATATTAGTAAATTAATTGGGCTTTGTGTCTTTATTGGGAAAAACCCTAGTAAACTAATATTAAAATATATTATAAAAAATATATAAAAGATTAATATAAATATATGGGTATATAATTTACATTATATAGTAAATATTATATGATTTGATGTGAGATGAAATAGAATGATCAGTAGGAGGTTCATTATCTAGGCGGTGGGCGTGTGTGGGTAATATGCAGAGTCGAATAGTCGATGCCCATGCCCGGACGGTTTTCTTTCTCTAAAACGGATTTGACAAAATTGGCCATGAAAAAAAGAAGAAAAGCTGTTGCACTTACACGTTTGCACGGCCACAATGACGTCAAACTAACAGCTCACAGCCTCGCATGACTCTGTTTTGGCACCTCCCCCATAACACCAATTGGAACGGGTGTTCGTTTGACAAACTACGAAGACAAGGAAAATAAACAAGCGGAAAATAAGGGAGAAATCCAATGATTCAGTGACAACAGATGAACATTTCTTTATGTGGCCAAATGAACAAAACTTAACACGTTCATCTTCAGTGAACAACTCTTCCTTAAGGATGATGAAATGTTGAAACAATACATTAATAGCTCGATCATTTTGAAAAACCAAATGAAGCCGAGGGAGGGTAGTGCAACAGATGAGCATGTGAGGTGGGAGTAGTAGTCGCCAGTCGGTTGGTTTTTCTATTTTCATTTGGTTCGGTTTCTCTCCTTTGGTATGCGGTTGGGTTGGCTAGCCGGAAGAAAAGCCATGCAAATTTATCTTTGGTTCCCCATGCGATGCAAATTGGTTGGGTCCTCCTCCCTCGCCCCATCTGTCGTCTCTATAAATCATCTAATCTCTCCCTCAAAGGGAGCCGGAGCCGGAGCCGGAGCCGGCCATCCTCTCACGATTTCAATTATTACAGCGAGCAAAGGTGCTCGGCAGTGGAGAGGAGCCGAAGGTGACTGACTGACTGGGGCCGACCGACCGTCTGCTGGAATCTGGATGGACCACTTTCACTCGTTATGGTGATCGGTTGATTGCTGAATTGATCGGTCCGGGTGGGTGGGACTGGGGCATTCATTCAAGTGGGCTGCCGTTGGAACTGTTTGAAAAGAAATCGATATGAAGAATCCGGGGAACGGGGAGGCAGCAGAGGAGGCCCTCCTTTTCAGAGACAGAAAGAGAATCTATCAGCGGACTGCTTCTCACGCTGGAGACGAGCTTCAAAGCTTCCGATCCTGCCTCAGATATCTGTGCGTGGACCAATCTACCTCGGTTCGCACCTTCCTCTCCTGGGCCCTTTTCTTCCTCCTTGCCTATGCCGTCCCCGCTCTTTCCCACTTCGTCCTGGCCTGCCCATCCTGCGACTCAGCCCACCGCCGCCCCTTCGACTCTGTGGTCCAACTCTCCCTCACCATCATTGCCACCATCTCCTTCCTCTGCCTCTCCACCTTCGTCAAGAGATATGGACTCAGGAGATTTCTCTTCCTCGATAAGCTCTGTGGTGAAAGCGAGAAAGTCCGTCAGGGCTATATGGCTCAACTCAATGTACGCAACGCAATCCATTCCCGTTCTACTACTTTTTTCCTTCCTCGTTTCCTTCCTTTCATAACAACTTCTCTTTCATTACTTGGTTGTAATTATGCTTGCGTAATTGACATTCATCCCAAGGATTAACAGGTTCATCTCTTAAGGCATTCCATGTTGTTTTAGGCAATTAGGCCTTTGGTATATTGATTTGAATCGTTGACCACCTCGAATTAAACATCTAAACATTTTACAATCTCACTGCGCTCATTCCTTCATTTGTGTGTAACTCTGTGTGTGTGTGCGCTTTTTTTTTTACCAATCCCTTCATTTTGGAAGGAACTGGTAAGCAGATTTATCCTTCTCGGAATGGTACTTTCGTCCACCATCCTTCCCCAAGAAAAAAAAAATTCCCACCTTCTCTTGACACGCTTCCCCTCATTTCCATTCAATAAATAATAACAAAAAAAAAAAGGAAAGCGAAACAATGACTTGGGCCTATAATTTCCTTTTGCAGGTCATCCACAGCCAAATTTTGGCGATTCCTGTTCTATTACGAAACTTATATGCTCTCCAAGTTGATACCTGATATATTGACCTTGGTTCATGCGCAACTTTTTTTTTTTTTTCTGGCCATAGTTTTCATGAGGATTCTTGACAATAGCAATGACGCTTCTTCAATAAAGTACCTAACAATTTACAAGGCAAAGAAAAAACGAAAAAAAAAATTGCGTGCTCCATAATAGTAATCCTCTTGGTCCTTTACGTGGACAATATTAGGATTTAGTATATTTCTCATGTTTTGTCTTCGTATGCGTATTATTATTAGAAATTATAAACTAATGTGTCTGATGGTGCTCGCACTTGAAAACCCCATGGGTTGTTGACATAAGCAGGATGCTTCCTTTGGATTAACACTGATAAGCTTTTTTTTGGCACAGAACTGGTAGTAGTATTTTCTAATTAGGAGTGGAACGCCAGAATTGAACTGATTTTGAGTTACTTTCTTCACACGTGCAGAGGTCTTTTAAATTGCTATCCATCTTTGTTCTCCCTTGTTTCATTGCTGAGAGTGCATATAAAATATGGTGGTACTGCTCTGGGGCTTCTCGAATACCTTTCTTGGGCAATGTTTATGTGAGTGATGCCACAGCGTGCCTTCTGGAGCTGTGTTCATGGTTGTATCGAACCTCCATATTTTTCCTCGTCTGCGTCCTCTTCAGGCTCATTTGCCATTTACAGCTCCTCCGCTTGCAAGATTTTGCTCTGGTTTTCCATGAAGAATCTGATGTTGCCTCAATCTTGAAGGAGCATCTAAGGATCCGGAGGCAACTTCGAATCATAAGCCATCGCTTTCGAGCTTTCATAGTATCAACTCTTTTATTTGTGACTGCAAGTCAGCTCGCCTCGCTGCTTACCACAACCAGTTCTCACTCGGACGTCAATGTTTTCAAGGCTGGAGAGCTTGCCGTAAGTCATCTATGGCCTTTTTAATTTCCCTTGTTCGTTTCCATTGTAATACTACTACACATTGGTTGGGATTTACATGTGTCATTTCTCAGCTTTTTCAATTTCCTAGGAGAGTGGCCAATTTATAAAGCGGTCCACCTAATTATTTGACAATAGACATACTATCCCAAACCCTTCTCTTCTTTGAAGTGCAGAAGCTACATGTTACTAAGGCCCCCGGAGGGGCAACAAGCTACATGTTTTGGTTTAGCAAAGCCAGGTCAAATTCAGTCAGTTAAGAAACCACGCTCCATTGTGAGCAGTAAGCACCCACACCACATACACCACCACCACAACTACAACAATGATGATGATAACAATAATAGTTAATTAATTAGAAAAACAGAGACTTCTCTCTAGACTGATTAAAAGCGAATGATGCTAAACCCTAGTCCGCTGTCAGCTTCTTTATCATACTTCTATTTTGCCATCAGATGATGTTGCTTTCATTCATCCTGAGGTGTGGGTATTTCATCTGGAGATTGATTTTCCTTTACTAGTAGAAACGTTTTGACAAGTGTAAAACGCACATTTGGATCACTTCCATTCTCAAAACCTACTTATTATTAAGTTACTGAATGTGCATGTAACCAGATTTTGTCCAATAAAACCTTTCACCAGGTTTTGATTTGACAAAGAAAACAGGGTCCTATTGTTATTTGAAACCTACATTTTTTTTGTCCAATCAAAATATACTATAAGGTATTGTTGAACAGAATATGGTGTAGAGTTATCAGCTTATACGTTATAAACCACTAACATTGTGTGCATGTTGGCGCTTGGCAGCTTTGCTCCATTGGCTTGGTGATGGGGCTCTTTATATGCCTGCGGAGTTCAACAAAGATTACTCACAAGGCCCAAGCCATTACTGCCCTGGCATCTAAATGGCATGTTTGTGCTACCATAGATGCTTTCGATCATGGAGAAACCGAGTTCGAAAAGCCAACAGAGCAATTTCACCATCGCATTGTTCCAGTAGAGGATGACTCCGAAGAAGAAGAAGTCCTAGACGAAGAAGATGACGTGGATGATACAAAATTTGTGCCTCCTCATGCCATCACGGTCTCTTACCAAAAGAGACAAGCACTTGGTTAGAAACTGCTGCACCCTGTTCTAATTTACCTATAATCACGTTATCTGTCTGGCTTTTCCTCTTTATACTGATTGAATTATGCTGCTCGATGCAGTGAATTATCTTGAGAACAACCGAGCTGGAATCTCCGTTTTCGGGTTCATGCTGGACAGGACTTCGCTGCACACTATTTTTGGTATAGAATTGTCTCTTGTCCTTTGGTTATTAGGAAAGACTGTAGGCATTTCATAGAATTTTCTTCCAAATTGAATGTGTTTGTCTTCTCGTTGTCTCAATGTTGCCCGATTTTTTGGGGGTCTAAGCCTACTATCATGCCCAATTTATATGTGACTATTTCACCATACCTACTAAACTCAAGGATGTGCGTGCTTTTCTTATCGATAGTGATATTCCCACAACAAAAACACCCACAAAAACTTACACAAGAATTTTGATTGGACTTCACAAATGGACCCCACATAAAATTCACATACATTGACCAATCAAAACTCATGTGAGTTTTTTATGTTCAAATATCATTTTCCTTTTCTTATGGTAGATCAGGCATTAGAGCGTCAAAATGGGTGTCCAAAGGGTGGTTACCCTCCTTGTCATTCTTTACCTTCACTTCTGATGATCTCAATATGTTCCCGTCTTTCATGGGATTAGTTTCAATGAATAATTTTTTCATCATGACTAATGTGCAAAAAATAATTGCATAAGAGTCGTGCCACTTTTTGTTATGGAAAATTTATTACATGTTAATTGTACAGGACTTTTAGAGTGACAATTATTGCGGGTGATAATCATTTTTTAACAACGGTTTCTAGGGCAATTCCACACTTCTTGACTTGTGAAAAAATATCCACACTTCATTTCTACATAGCTAACTACTGTAGAGCCCATAACCTGTACATCTTCCATCCTATATAATTGCAAAAATGGAAATGAGTTGCAAAGTGGCCAGACATGGGAATTGGATAGTGCTTGTGAAGGCTACAATTGGGAAACCTTGATAAGAGGAATATATTTTGTTAATATGACAAATCCTTATGAGAAAGCAGATAGTGAGTTTGTAGAGATAATTTATGATGCATGTGATTGAGTGAAATTTAAGCGTAGATTATTCCAATTTAATGGATTTTTTTTCTATGTACTTGTTTTGGCTGATGGCGAGATCTTTTTTTCTTGATTGATTTTGTTGTCCTATTGTATTTGGATTTTGTGTTTGAAGCTAAATTAGAGTAGCTGCAATAGTAAAATTATTTTTAAATCTTTTATCATAAAATACTTTAAGTCATGATCGTCGTTTTCCAACACCATGTATAGCAAAATATGCATATCATACTTATTCATTTTGGAACTTTTAAAATGAACTATGATTTCATGTAAATACAAGTATGAAATTATCTAATAATAGAATGGAGTACAAATTGGCACCACACATGCCTATAAGCACACCTTACATGATCTACACAAGCTACCATAGCCACTACGAATAGGAGTATCTCCTCAACTAATGATCTGGACCACTAAGATGTATGAGTATGTCTACAGAAACCCAATAGGAAAGCAGTTTATAAATAAATCATTGATCATTATGCTCAAGGCTTTGCCCTTTAGGATTCCTTATGCCTCAGGATTTTATAAAATTATTTTATAACCCGATGTACGTTTTACGTGTTCTTAGGCTTGATACATTTATCTATTAGAGCCCTACAAAACCTTAAAGTTCATTTGAATGAATAGTGCTCAAAATATTTTAATTTAAAGAAAAATAGTTATTAAGCTCTAAAACTCACTAATGGGCCCAAATATTTAAATTTTCAAAATATTGAAATTTTGGGGTGTTACAGTAGCTCATTGAGGCCCATTGACATTTGGCTCCTCTAGTTGAGATGCCAGGAGGGGGGCTCAAAACTAAAATCTCCTAGCATGATGAAGAAAATGAGACCAAAAGGGGGTAGCCATGGGCTAACGTTGATGCTAGCACCAACATTAGTATCAGTGAACTAGGAAAAGATGGGTGATATTTTTTTTGTATTTTTTAGTTGGGATAAGGCTATGAGATAAAGTAGCTGAAAGTGTCATGCCCTAAGATTTTTAATTTATTTTCATAAATAAAACAATAGAAATAATTTTTTTTCAAAACATCTATTAAGATGTTTTTAACATACAAATACTAAATCAAAGTATAATAGTAATCATAGTCAAATCACATAATAAACTGAACAGGGTATTACCCAAATATATGTCTAAATATCTTGATATGCACAAATATAAATACATTGACACTCACAACCATATTCCTAAAAAAATTGATCTTTTCAAATCCTATGGGGTTTTTATCTAAGTTGAAACTTGTTCAAGGCACTTGGAATACACTCATGGTCATTTTTATTTTTTTCCAAATTTTTTCGATTACTTTAACTCACTGAACTAGACCCAATTCAATGAGGTTTTGCTTTGTTTTTTTCTCAGTATGTTTAATGGCATCTGCCGCAGCTAGGGCCAGCGTGCCCCTCCCTCGATGGGTCTAGCAACCGGTGGTCAACCAGTGAATGGCCAACAAATTTTTTAAAAAATTACAGTGAGCATTGTTTAACAAAATTACATGAACAATGATTGTAGAAATCATTGTTCAAAATTGCAGAAATCACTATTAATGCAATTTACATTCCAATTTACTCAATAAAATTCCCATTAATCTCGACTAGAAGACTAAGATAATGATCCTACCTTAATTGTTGGTTTGCCATTGATCCACCGTTGTTGGAGCCTCCTATTCACCACCTTCTCCCTCCTTTAAGGGCCAAAGAGCTCTCTAATTGAGCCATAAGAATCCCTATTTATAAACATGGGATGAGGAACCGTAATCCCCCTAGAAGTTCTACAAACTAGGCTACTTAGGCCCCTATTTTTATTATTTTTTGTCACTTTAATTAATTAGACCTGCAAAACAACTTAAACGGCCAAAATAAATATCTAAATTATGTAAACGGGCCATGTACAATATGTTCAACTTCGAATAGTTATATCTCCCTCATCCGAACTCCGATTTGCGCATCCTTGGTGGTATTTTGAAACTCTTTCTTTTCACTTTCTAACCACATAGGTTTAGCTACCATTTCTAACTATTGAGGTATTTATTCTTATAATAAGATCAAGGGGATAAATACCCTAATTTTTACATATTTAATTTTTAAAGCCTAGAAAAATCCGGGATATTGCATTCGCCCCCCTCCCCATCCTTAAAAAAATTGTGTCTTTGCAATTCGCCATGGCCAATCCTTGACAAGCTTTGCCTTCAACCCAAAACTCATTCTACCCTCTCAAACCACTTCAATTACAACTTATAATTTAAGTAGCACTCATTAAAAAATTAAATAATTAAAATCCTACAAAATTTAGGTCGTTATAATTATGAAATAACACAAGACTAGCTTCTGATTGATCTATCCACCTGGCGATCAATCGTTCAATGTTTTGGAGAACCTTATGAAAAATATTCAAGGCCAATCGATTGGGTTTGCAAGAGCAATCAATCGTTGATGAACATAATTTACAATCTATTAAAAATTTTTGTCCATTTTTTTCCCATACTCTTTGACACTATAATATGATATTCCCGTCACTCTCAAGTGTGTGTATATTTTTATATGTCAAAACACTTCTTGAGTCTTTTGATCTACTTCATCATCACCATGTGATATTCAACAATGCTTGGACTCAAAAGTACGCATCTTTTGACATTGTTTTGATCATCTAAATAAGTCAAGATAGCACATATAACAACACTATGTACTTACATGCATAGCCATCAATCTCAGATGATTTTTACTTTTGTAGGCACAACTACTCTGAATGTTGACACATCATTAGTTCTATTGATGAAACCTAAAAAATTCACTGACATTCATCAACACTTTGTTGTCTGTCGATAGTACACTCGAGATTTTGCCTATACACCCATTGACACATTAGTGATGGTTGTCATAATATATGTGACATATGTATGTATTGGATATATTTTGATGATCAAAATTATGGCCATTGTGTGTATTTAAGTCTTGTGAAGTCTGACTAGATTAATGAGGTATTGAGTCATATTTGAATTTGAATAACTTGAAGAATTGGATCAAACATGTTTTAAAGGTTCAAGCTGGAAGACTTAATCATATTGATTAAAATTTAAAGAAACAAAGGTAAATATCATGCACAAATAGTCACAAACACTTAAGTTTTTAGAAAAAATATCTTATGTGAGTTTTGGGAAAAGAATATATGAAAAGAGAAAAAAATCCGCAACAAAGTTCATGTCAGTGATTATCCTTGAACAATACTCAATTGGTCTTGAATGAAATTTGTGATTTTATCTATAACATTGAACAATCGATCATCGAGTAGTATAGATCAATCAAAATAAATTTTGTCTGGTCCATTACAATGAACGATCAATCACACTGTCAAAATTAAGACTTCCAATGGTACCTGTTCTATCTTCCGTACCGTACTCAATTGGTCTTGACTAGGAAGATGATTGCTCTTTTTAACATTTCATACCCATCTACTATTTTTTGATAAAAAAATATATACATGTGCAGTTTACTCATTTTTAAACTCACTTCGCTTTGATGTTTCTCATTCAGTTGCTTTGATTAGTTTCTTTGGTCTCACTAGGTTGGGGTTCATCTTTAATTATATGTATTGGAATCTTAACTGGCTAAATAGACACTTTGTTTTCAAATTAGTTTAGATTATGTTTTGATAACTCAAACCGTTAGTATTCTTTTTGTTTTTGATAATTAAACTCATTGAGTGTTTGTTTGTGTAAGGAAATTATTGGTAGCCTTAGAGTAAGATTACTAAGCTAGCTCTATTATGCTTGAGGCTAAACTCAAGTTAACTCAAATCAAAGGTTGAACTTGGGCTAATAGAGTTGATGTCACGACCCGGATTTTTAAAGCCTTTTTTAAAAAATGAACAGTAAGTCACTAGAATTTTTTTCCCTTTTTAAATACAAACAAACCATTCGATTAAATATCCAGGTCATGATAACTAGGGTTCACAAATACGAATATAAAATCATATGATATTATTACACATCTCAAAATTAAATAAGAACATTTCATCTATCTAAGTACAAATATGTCATCTATCTAAAAATAAATAACTAAGTTGACACTCACGCCATTGCAACCAACTACGCCAAACAACAATAACAATGAAACATCTCCTCCCTTAGGAGAAGAGCTTCCAAAGGACAAAATATTTTATTAATATTTTTTGAATCAGGCCAACATCACTCGATGCTAGTTGCCATGTACTCATTAGACAACATCTTCAATGTTTCCAGCAAGATCGAATCTAGACGGAGTTTTGCCTAAAACCTATACTACACATGCAATGCTCAAGTATTTTCAACCAACCTATATTTTATGTTAGTTCTTTAATCGTTCCACTTTTCTAATTAAATAAGCAATATAAAATAATGCTATTAATTATTTTACAACCATTGTAAAATAATTAATACCCTTCATCATTTAAACCCAACTCTAGGCTTGATATAATATATACTCACTCAAAGATAACTCCATTCTCGAAGAAATTCTCAAACATAGGACTCCAACATTAGAGTAGACTGTTTAACAGTAGCTTGACCCAAATCTATAGGGTTCTCAATAGTCTGCCACAAATTTAGAGAAAAAGATATCAACTGTGCTCATAGACACAGATTGACAAGAAGCACAAGCCTCCCATGATGCTCATATAACTCCGTTTTTTGTACACACTATATGGTCCTGGGAAGACCAGCAGGAAACCCATGGTAGAGACATCTTTGGCCAATACCCAAATAGTCGTGGTAGTAAAGAAAGAGTATCACAATCTCTACCATCCAACTCAGGGAGAAAATGTCTTCTAAGACATTACCAATGTATCTATAGAAGCCTCAAATCTTTATAACCATTAACTCCTCCAACATCTAAAACTTAGACTCAATTATTTTCATCTAATCAAGTATTCGCCCAACCATTTGGGTCCTCTTTACATTGTGAATTGACCCAATAAATAGCCCATCCACTGAGCTATGACTCAAAGAACATCCCATAACCACCCTCAGTTCATTAAAGACTTAAGTTTCTTCATCCCTCTTTTGAGCTTCAACCACTACATCAATTAAGCTAGATCTAATGGAAAAGTTGGCAAATTAACTACATGTGTCCTCCATAGTTAACTCTGGCTTAAGCTCAATAACATCCTCATACAAGAGTCATTCTTGAACATGCATATAAGCTATTGACAGGCCTAATTTTCTACTCAAGCATCCACCACCACATTAGCTTTACCGGGATAATAAGAGATACTGAAATCATAGTATTTAAGGAACTCTAACAATCTCTTTTGCCTCATGTTTAAGTCCCTTTGAGTGAATAGATACTTCAAGCTCTTGTGATAAGTGAATACCTCAAACTTCTCGCCATAGTTAAGACCACATATCTACCACTCCCAGAAGGCAAAGTTAAAACCGGAGCTGAAGTTAATATCTTTTTCAACTCTTGGAAGCTTTCTTCACATGTTTGATTCCTCTCAAACTTTTCATTATTTCTGGTCGACTTGGTCATAGGGCTTGCAATGCTAAAAAAACCCTCAATGAACCGACGGTAGTACCCAACAAGTCCTAAGAAACTGTGAACCTCCGATGCACTCTTTAGTTACTCCCTCTTTAACACGGCTTCAACTTTCGAGGGGTCAACCGCTACATTGTCTTTCGATATAACATGACTAAGAAAATACACCTTCTTAGGCCAAAATTCATATTTGTCAAACTTCGCAAAGTGCTGCTCCCGTAAAGTTTGCAGAATAATTCTCAAATGTGATTCATGCTCTTCCTCATTTGCTAAATAGATCATAATATTATCCACAAATATAATCACAAATCGATCCAGATAAGGCCGGAAGACTCGGTTCATCAAATCCATAAATAAAGCTAGTGCATTGGTGAGACCGAAAAGCATCATTAGGAACTCATAATGCCCATATCGGGTGTGGAATGCCATCTTTGACATATTATCAGGACGGATCCAAAGTTGGTGATAACCCGATCTCAGATTGATCTTAGAAAAAATATGTACTCGCTATAATTGATCAAACAAATCATCAATCCTGGGTAAAAAGTACTTATTTTTTATGGTTACCTGATTTAGCATTTGGTAGTCGATACACAACTGAAGAGAACCATCATTCTTCCGTACAAACAAGACTGGCGCGCCCTAAGGAGATGCACTTGGTCTGATGTAACGCTTATCCATTAGGTCTTACAGCTGAGCCATAAGCTCATTGAGTTCAAATGGAGCCATACAATAGGGAGCTTAGAAATATGATTAGTGTCTGGAATAAGATCGATATAAAACTCTATCTCCCTCTCCGGTGGCAAACCCGATAAGTCACTAGGGAAGACATTAACAAACTCTACTACAACTTGAATAGAATCCAAAGAAGGTAACTCTGCATTCATTCCCAAGACACTTGCAAGAAAAGCCTCGCATCCCTTATTGATCTATTTCTTGGCTTTGGATGACGATACCAAGAACTTGCTACTATGACGCTTAACCCCTTGAAAGATAAAAGGCTTAGCTCCTAATAAATCGAACATCACCTTTCTCCCTCAACAATCCACATGCACATGATACTTAGACATCATACCATGTCAAGAATCACATCAAAATCAATCATCGGCAAGATAATCAAGTCAACATGTAACACATGACCATCAATCACCATGGAAACCATCTCAATATGCTCCTCTGCCCAAACTGAAGATGAAGGTGTAGACGCTTGTAAAAGAAAAGATAATAATTTATGACCAACACCAATCTCATGAGCAAACTATGGGGAGATGAAAGAATGAGAGGACCTGATATCAAATAGTACTCTAACATAGTAGGAGGCAATGAGGATCATACCTTCTACCATGCCCAAGGAGTTGGCCGCCTCCTGTACCAATATATCAAACACTCTCCTATCCTTAACCGGCTTCTTCCCCTTAGCATCCTGCTTCCTGGTTGGTGGTCTAGCCTGAGGCCTCACCTATGGTGCTCCCTGCTGCCTAGGACCAACATTAGGTGGCATCTGAGGACGTCTCTATGCACCGTTATTGTCACACCCCGGCACTGCCCGAGCCGAACCTAGTCCAAGGGCCAGTTAAGCGCATGAGGACGACAGAAATTGATAGATTAACATATTGTGGAAGTCTTAGCCCCTCAAATGGGTGATTCGTATAACGGAGTATTGCACCTAATGTCCTTTGAGAAAGACAAATAAGGATAACAAAGAGGATAATAAAATTGTCATAATTCTCAGACAAACCACATAATAGTCTCCAGAGCCTACACATGGCTCGAAATTAGAAGAGTTTAGGCAAGTCTAAGAACAACAGATAAATGCAGGCATGATACATAATCCACCACAAAATGTTCTCTAATATCAACAACGAAAAAATTAGAAAATAAAATATCATCTGGATGCAACCAAGGCTAATTACACGTGTACCTATGTCGTCCCTCATATAGGGAGTCCTGCTCGTCGCACTGTGTAGCCCCAAAACAAATCACAGAAAGAGGGGTGAGTATGAAACTCAGTAATGGTTTGAAAATGATAACTTTAATCAGAAAATCATCACGACACAACAACATAGCAATTCAGATCCATAAATGACATGGTATACCTCTTTTTTGATAATCTCCATACTAAGCCCATACTTATCCATAAGTAAAAGATTTACCATGCATATAATACATATATCAAAATCAGGGTATAAATGATCATAATATGACCTAACACCCATCCTGCATAACTAGTGATTCTTACACCATCACATTCACAATCATGCCTATCAAGTCATTCTCCTTCATAGCATTTAACCTGCATAACATGTGTACACAACACGTACTTATATAATGCATATTCATATCATTCATCTATAGATCATCCACCCTACATGATAAGAGTCTCAATAACACGATATTAAATTATATATAATAAATCATATTCACATATGTTACATAATCTCAAATTATCCCTACACAATCTATATAACATGGGCATAATATTATCTCATACATATGCATCATCAACAAATGGTGAATGTCTCCATCATGGAGAGAATATAATCAAGTCACACATGCTGGACATAGTCGAGTTTCTACATAGAAAACATAAAGTGTTCGGGGTAGTCAACCCCTATGTCTGCTCGCTCGGGTTAATCCTAGCCAAGGAATGTCCGAATCTTACACAGAGAACCTAGAGCAGGTGTGTTCGCCCTAGAACATCTTTTACAGTGAAAAGAGTCCGAATTTCACACAAAAACATAGAACACGTAATAGCCGGTGCATAAGGCATACCACTCTGGATTCTCAAGGTCCAAATAACTATCTCAAGAAATTTTAACCACAAGATAAGTACACAACTCGTCTCTATTCATCTCAACTCAATTCAGATCGACTCAACTAGGGGAGTATCTATGTTCCACACAGGAACTCAAATTGAAATCATATCCTTTTAGACGAGTCAAGTTTCGATTAAGCTAACGATCAACTACAAATAAACATCGGTAAAATCTCATTCATGAAATTCGTTTCATAATGTATGCAACATGATATATACGTGAGCAATCTCTATATGAATTCCAACACATGGAATGTGCTCCCATCAGTCCCCATATGCATCATAAATATCTGCTAATCTTGACTCAAAATCCTACCTCGATGGCCGAGTTGTCGTCAATTCACCACCGTCAGAGCTTTGCCAGAGCCACACTAGAAAATTCTATTGCCCGTTTTTCCTCCTTCCTTTAATGGTCAAAAGTCCCTCCCTAAGAGCCCTAATTAAGTTTTTATAAGCATGGGGATTCCTAATCCCCTAAGGAGTTGGGCCAAAACCTCATCAATTTGACAACCTAATTGGGCCCCCAAAACTGAATTTCGTAACATTAAATAATTGGACCCATATAGTAACTTAAATGACCAATTTATACGTCCAATTTTGGTTAATAGGCCCTGCGCTCTATATTCAACTTCGAATGGTCGTATCTCCTTCATTCGAACTCCGATTTGTGCGTTCTAGGTGGCATTTCGAAACTCTTTCTGTCCATTTTTCATTCATATAGGTATCAAATACCAGTTTTAACTAATTATCAAGATATTCCTACAAGAATGTTAAGGGGTCCAATACCTTAATTTTCATGTGGTCGACTTTGAAAATTTAGAAAATTCCTGGACGTTACACTTGACTCATCTCAAAATAGGTTAGTTTGAGTGTTAAGCTTAACTTTAAATGAATGATATAGGTGGTTTATTTTGAGATTTGATATATGTTGATTGAAATCATGATTACATTATAAATCATATATATATTATATTAGAAATTTGGTATAATAATTTACTTATTGAAATAGGTTGAAATGAACAAGTTTTGAATGGTCAAACGGGTTTAAGTGAAATTTTGAATAAGTTTTGAACAAATTTAAGTAAATCTTTTTTAAAAATGGGGGTACTCTTTTAAATTTTGTATAGGTGAAAATGTCACAATTTAGGTTGACCCAACCTAATTATTAATTCGAGTCACGGTTTAGGCTGGGTTTTAAAATATTATTTTAAAGAGACACCAATGAATGATGTGCATTAGTATATGTGGTCTCATTATTTTGTATGAAACACGAGACACATTTGAATATAACTGAATATGAAAATATAATTTTCATTTTTTTTTACATTTGAAATTCTTAAGAAACATGGAGTGGATGGATGTTTTTGGAAGTGGACTCATATGAATAAGAAATAATTATTAAAAATAAATTTTTTTTATAAAATATTTACCTATATATATCTATTTATGTTTAATGTTTGATCATTATTATTTATTTATAAGAACTATAAATAATAATAATAATAATATTAGTCTTTTAGTACTATAATAGTTATTTTAGTATATAATAAATATTTATTTTAGTTTTTTTAATGTATTTAAAAAATATAATAAATAGTAATGAATTAATTAATTATTAGTAAATAAAAAATTATAAAAATATTTACATCTTTTACTCTAAAAAAAAGTTATGAATAAAAATTTAAAAAATAATTATATTGATAGTCGTAACCGTTGATACCATGGAACCCTACTTGTAAGTCCGTCTCAAAGCACCCTCTCGCTGTTTTATCGGTTACGTTTAAGAAGCTTTTTTCTTTAAAAAAAGGAATTTAAATTCAGACGAAGGGTCTCCGCACTCTTTTCCCCGTTAATCGTTCATCTTAGAAAGACACAATCGGCATGGAGATCTCGTCGCCTTCAATCAGTACTTGTTCCCGCGAGCACCAGAAGGTCTACCAGGACTGGTTTTATTGCGCTGATGCAGGTCTGCCTGCTCCCCTTTGATTTGCTTCCTTGCCCCCCCCCCCCCCCCCCCCCCGTCTCTCTCTCTGACACACAGATACTTGAATCATCGTTTCGTGCACTTATATCCGTGGCAAACTATCCAAATTATATCTTCTCTGCAGATGGAGATGGTCGGATCACCGGCGCCGATGCTACAAAATTCTTCGCCATGTCTAATTTATCACGTCCAGAGCTTAAACAGGTTATCTTCCTTCTTACTCTTCCCCCGACCTTCTGGGTTTTTTTCGCTATTATTATTATTATTAATTATTGCCGTTTCTCGAGTAGAATTAGGGTTTACGGCGGGTATATATGATAAACGGTCACCCAGTTTTGGAGCCCAAGTGGCTACTTTTCCTGGCCAATTCGGCCTTTACTCAGGGTCGTATGGCTTCCCTGGTATACGATTTTACCTCTGTCCATTTCCTGTCATGTATTCATGTATGTTCTACCAAAATTTTCTGCCGTGCCTTCTTCAAGGATTTCTTGTCCACTACTCTCGCAATTGCCATTTTTATACCCATTTTGCCTGTCCCTCTTCTGGCCGCATTGTGGGACCTTCTTCACTTTCCTGTTACTGCTCTCATTTGTTACCTAATTAGAGAAGCCCAGTGTTGGATTGCGGGTATTGTTCAGTTTCCCTTTTTCTAATTGTAGCAAATTATGACATTTCTTATTGAGCTGTTACTATTACAGTAGTTATTTTTTCTTGAGACTTTCTCTGTTGTACCAAAGTCTCATAGTTCAGTAAAAAATTGCTAAGGTTTGGGCAGTCGCGGACTCGAAGAGGCAAGGATATCTTGGTTTCAAAGAATTTGTTACTGCAATGCAGGTGTGGTCCTGCACTAGTTTTTCGTAGTATGCAATGCTTACATTATCCTTTACATTGATTTACAGTTTATCTTTCATTTTTTATTTTTTCTAACACTTGAGGACTTTTAGCTAATGTCTTTAGCACAAGGAGGGCGTGATATCTCTCAAGATATCCTGACACATTCAGGTATTATATGATAAATTGCTTGTTAGCTGTATTTGAATGTGTAAGTATATGTACATATGTTTAATTTGTATATGCTCATACAACTCCTAAATGTGGAACAATGCTTATCTTGGCACTAGATTTAGAGACTTTGAAGCCTCCAACTATGGAAGGATTGGATGCATTGTTAGCTGTAAGTAAGCTGACATTAACTACTATTTGTCTTGTGCTTTCAAACTTGTCTCATTTATTTTCCTTTCACATTCCTGACATCTCAGAAGAGCAAGCATTCACCAAGAAAAAGTGACTCTGAAATTAATGGTGAGTATACCTAGTTGGTCTTCTTATTGAGAAAAACCAGGCGTTCAGAGATTGAATTTAATATAAAATAGTGTTGGTGCAAATGCAGGAAACCCTAAGTACCTATCACAAACACCTCAGTGGTTTACATCCAAATCAACAAAAAGGGTATTTCCTTCTTTGATGTTTCATTCCTTTTGGCATGAGTTTAAAGCAGTCCGGGTCAATCTGGTCCAAACATCGGTTAACCTGGGTTGACCCAGTTAATGACATCAGCAGTGATTCTTGAAAAGCATATCAAATATATTAATTGGTAACATAAAATAACAAAAAAATAGTGAGTAGAGATGGTTAGCGTCTCGTCCATAAGTCATTGGCTAAGCACCGCTTTGAATCTCGCCTTTTACACAAATTTTAGACATAATTCTTAATTGAAATTGTGTTAAATATATTAGTTGGTAATACATATACCAGAAAATCAATGAGATGGTTAGTGCCCTTACGTAAGTCGTTGGGTCTTGTCCACTTCAAATCCCGATTCTTCCAAATTTTTTTTTCACTCAAACAATGCTAACCGGTCCAGTGGGAAGGACTGGCCCAGATTGTACACCGGGTCCGGTTGAACCCTGTCCAGCCGGTCCGGGTTTTAAAACATGGGTTTAAAGATGTTGCAATTTTTAGAACCTACTGTACTTTGTTTTTCTTTTGCCTTTTACTTCTTCTCTTTTATAATTTTTTTTGCTGCATCTTCTTAAGTATATATACGATTTTTCTACCTTCTGCATTATGGAAGTAATTTTAGATGAGCATGTTTTATAGAAAGGACTCTTACATCTCACATCAATTCTGAGTATTTTGTTAATTCCATTTTTTCCTTACAATCCGTCTGCACACAGGTATCACTCAGCTCTGTTACTTCAATTATTGATGGTTTGAAGCGGTTGTACATCGAAAAGCTAAGACCATTGGAAGTTACTTATCGTTTTAATGATTTTGTTTCTCCATTACTGGTAAACAGATTGTCTCTTCGTATTTCTTTTTCTTTCCTCAAAGTTGAAATTTGTAAACTACTATCTAAGTTTTGGAATTCTGCTCTAAATTTTGTATTGAGGAGTCTGTTGATTTAATTTTGTTGGTAAGTGACTGAAATTGCTCATACAATTTTAATTTTATGGCTTTTGGACTTTGTGAATGGTGTAGACAAATAGTGATTTTGATGCCAAGCCAATGGTAATGCTCCTGGGCCAATATTCCACGGGAAAAACAACATTTATTAAACATTTGCTAAATACCAATTATCCAGGTGATAAAATTCTCAATCTTTTTCATAATATAAAACATGAATAATTGCAGAAGAAATGCCAAAGTTTTTAATGGATTTTGTTGGACTATGCAGGTGCTCATATTGGTCCAGAACCTACTACAGACAGATTTGTTGTTGTTATGGTATAATAAATAATAGCATCAGTCTCATAATTTTCTCTAAACTTGGATATTTCCATTCTTCCTGTGATTTGAGTATCATTCTCTTTTCGTAATTATTTAGGGCCTGTTTGGCAACCCATTCATTGGCCATTCATGGAGGGTTCATCCAAAATTTTGTTTAGATGCACCTTTTCATGCAGAAAATGGGTTTCCCTATTCATGGGTTGAAAAGTGCAAAATATTGGCCTAGAAATGTGGAGCATTCATCCATGAATGGGTAGAATGACCTTGAAATGCGGTGCACTGTTGAAAAATGGTTGAATTCCATACAATCCAAAATGTCCTCAGGAGGACATTTATCCTTGAATGAGCAATAAGTGAATTTCACAGATTTGGAGGCGCAATTAATGCCCATCCAATCTTCTTTACTCATCATTCATGGCTAAATGGGGGTTTCACACAATGTTGAATGAGTTGCCAAACGAGTCCTTAAGCTTGAATAATTCCATCTTGACATATAATCTTTAGGTTGGCAATAGTCTTTGGAACTTACAATGTTGTTATATTTTTTCTCCAAATATTTTTTTGCTATATCAGTGTGGCCCTGATGAAAGGAGCATTCCAGGGAACACTATTGCAGTACAAGCAGACATGCCATATAGTGGCCTTACCACCTTTGGAACTGCATTTTTATCAAAATTCCAGTGCTCGCAAATGCCACATCCAGTGAGTTAATAAATAACACAACCAAAATTTCTTTAGCTCATATTTTTTATACTTCTCTGTCTTATATGAAAACTGACTTTTTTCTTATAATACCTCAAGCTGCTGGAACACATTACATTTGTTGATACTCCAGGAGTGCTATCAGGGGAAAAGCAGAGAACCCAGCGCAGTTATGATTTCACTGGGGTCACATCATGGTTTGCGGCAAAATGCGATCTAATTTTTCTTTTATTTGATCCTCATAAGCTTGATATTAGTGATGAATTTAAGCGGGTTATCGGATCTTTACGGGGTCATGATGACAAAATCAGAGTTGTTCTGAACAAGGCAGACCAAGTGGACACACAACAAGTAAGAAATCTGGGGGTGATTTGAAATGATTTTTCGTGATTGACACACATTTTCTGGTAAGGGCTTTTAGTAATATACATAACCATTATCAAGTAGCACCTTTTTCCTAACAATTTAAGAGCAATAGCATGGATCTTAAACCTCTATTCTAGCATGTTTGTGCCAACTCTATTGCAAAAGATAACATAGCTATATCCTTTATTATTAACTCCATCTAAGTTCTCTTATGTCTCCCTTTTCCTCTTTTGACATCATTTACTTCAATCCCATCAGAATTTCTTATTGGGGAATCTATTGGTCTTCTTTGTTTAATGCAACTTACGCTCCCTAAGCTTCTTCCCTAAAGGTGCTACCCCTTAGTTCCCACATATTTACACATTTCTGATCTTATCTCTCCAAGTTATCCCACACATACATCTTAGTATCCTCAGTTCAGCTTCATTTATCTAGATGACTTTTCTTTGGGGCTTTTAGTAATATACAATTCTACATTTTTGACCGTGTAACCTTTTTGTCTCTTCCATACATGTGAAAGTGTCTTCCAAAGTATCTAAGAAGATGTACTATCTTGTGTGTTCATGCAAATTTAAAAGATTTTAGTTTTGGATTTAAAAATTGACAGTTTTAATGAGTTTCAGTGTACATCTACCAAACCTACTCTTGACTATATAAATTAGAAGTGAAGAATTTACTTGAACAGTCCTTGTCAAGGTTTGTTGTCTTGGATCTTGGTCTCATCTCAGGCATATAAAGAGATGAGATCTCAGAGAGATTATGTAGAATGATCTCGCTATTTCGGTGCTCTAAAAAAGGTTATCCACACATATATTGGACAATCTAAGTATATACTAACATCTACAAACCCTAATACTTATATCAGACAATTTTGAAGTTATGAGGATATAACACACTTTAATTATGAAAGTGCCCACATTACAGTAACCTACCTACCTAAAAAACCTCCATCTGGAAAGGGGCAGGTGGTGGTGTGTTTCATAACTTAAATCCTAACAGTCCTCTTTCAATACGTTACTTTTTACATTTTTTTTCCACACGTTCAAATCATCTTTTCTTTAGCATTAGAGAGATCTTGCCGTTCTTGCCAATATCTTGGTGACCTAGATGATATCTTGCCAAAACAGTATAAAGTTTTTTTTGTACAGTCTCATGTCTCAGTGAAGGGACTGGGATAGGTATCTCGCCGAAATCTTGGAGTGATTGTGAACCATGGTTGTAAGATCAAACATATTTCTTCTGTATCACATATTTTTGGCTTCTTGTATGTTATGTTCTAATCTTCTAATCTTGTTTTGTTATACTGCAGTTGATGAGAGTTTATGGTGCATTGATGTGGTCTTTAGGGAAAGTCCTGAATACCCCTGAAGTGATGCGTGTTTATATTGGGTAAATGAAGCCATTATGTCTTTTTTCTTTACTAGTAGAAGTGCATGTGTTGCACTCCAGAGATTTAGAGTCTTATTATTATATGCAAATTGAGCTTCAAGTTTAGCAATTTTATTCGGTCCGTAAATAAGTAGTCCATAAATTGTACTTTAGGCATATTAGGGGTAATTTAGGTCTTCTATGCCTTTTTTACTTTAATAATAGTATAGATTAATTAGAAAGTTAAATGCAGACTAGTTTTTTTCTAACATTTGGCAGTTTTGTTTTGCCTAATTATCCATTCTAGTGAGCCAGTCAAAGAGTTGAGCCAGATTGATGCAATTAAAGCCCAACATCCTTTTGCAATGAGACAAGTTTAACTTAACTTTGGTAGTCCTATTTTTCTTGTCAAAATTCAAAATTTAGCAGTTATCTTGTATAATAGCGTCTTGTGGTGGGTGAAAACAAATAAAAAATTTGAGCCGAGTTAGTGATAAGAAGCATAAGCTTACATTGTCATTATGGAAGTGGCTCACAACAAAGTATGAGTGGAAAATGTGCAGCGGACGTAAATAGCTGGACGGGGGAGGCCTGTCAGCCCCCTAAGTTGGCCTATGCTTGATTGGTAAGTGGACGTGCATGTGTGAACATTTAGAGGTTAGTGTCTTCACGTGGACTGACATGTAGGAGGTTCAGATGTTGCAAGAGGGGTTGCAAGTACTTGGCCAAGCGTGAAGGCATTTGCTGGTGTCTCAGATTGAAGTTTCTCCATCAAAAGACCAAGAGGAGGCAGCCAGGTGGCCGGCTTAATAGACTATCTGTCGGTGCACATAGTGATGCCACCGGGTCGGGTTTTGGTAAACCCAACTCCTATACCACTTTAAAAACTAAAATCCGAATCCTATGCCAAACTCGTCATGGGTTAAAAATTCCATACCAAACCCGACTCCTAATGTAAAATCAAAACCTGAACCCGACCCTACCCGAATAGTATACACACCCAAAAATATTATAACCCGACCCGACCTGAATACATTAACACCTACTCACATCATTTTGAGACATAAAAAAACACCGAATTTGGTAACAAAATCCTGTTTAAATTCTTAAAATTTTGAGGATAAAAAACATCCAGACCACTCTAAAATTTGGTAACAGATCAGTGTGAAGTGTATTGAACGGAAATGGGCAAAGAAGAATAAAAAAACAGCGAGCAGCATAAGAATAAAAAAACAATGTGAAGTGTATTAATGGGCAAACATCTAAAATCAACCTTCAGGGAAAACTTTAAACACCAGAAGAAGAGCAAAATAACTAGAGGGGCCGAAAAGAAGAAGACACTATTACCAAATAGATGGACCAAAAAATAACCCTCTTGGCTGATAAAACAAAAATTAAAAATTAAAAAAGATAAAACTCCAACAAATAAAATGAAGTTGGATCTCTGTTCGAAATATCAACTGATGTCTAAAAAAAAGCCGTCCAAAGTTCGCCTTTTTATGTAAAAAACCCCCAAAGAAACCAAGAACCGGGATGTTTAGAGGGAGGGAAGGGGAGGAAGAAGATGAAATCACTGAGAGAGAGATTAGCAAAACCCCACATTTGCTCCTTTGGTGTGTCGCTTCTTTGCTCAAACCCAAACCGAAGGACGGCGTTGGAAATTGCTGGACAGAGATGGAGGATGCTGAAGCCCTGACACTGGCAGGAGCGGGAGGAAACGATTGGAAACCGTTGAGAGAGGCCATTGGAAACCGTCTGGAGCAGAAGGACACTGTCGCATGTAATACTAGAACTAGAGGGACACCAGAGGGGACGCTGGAAATCATCTGGAGCCGGAGGACACCGTCGCTGAGCTGGAGGGAGCCCTAGGAGATGGCAAGCACATTTAGGAGGTGAATTCGGAAAGATATTTAGGGTTAGATGGGATATGACAATTAACGATGTTTATATAAATCGGGTTGGGTTAGGGAAAACCCGAATCCGACTCAACCCCGAATAGTTCGGGTCAAGATTTAAACCCGAACCCAATCCATTATACGGTTTTATCAAAAAAACCCGACATGAGTGGCATCCCTAGGTGCACATGGTCTTGCCCATGCAACAGGTGTGGTGTTCGTAGGAATCATGATGCTTGATGCGGGGAGCACATGCATGCTAGGGAAGGGAAGCAAGCAGGCTATGTGCACCTTGTGCGAGCACAGAAATGAGCGCGATAAGCAAACATTGGCATGCCCATACGACCGTGTTGGCTGCCACTCCTGCAGAGAACCCTTTTCCCCTATGGTATAAACAGGAAGGCAGCACATGGCCAGACATGGGCATGGTGGGCACGTGCTTTATGCATAAGCACACATGCAACTATGAGATGCAGTTGGCTCTTATGTACGTAAGCATGCACACTTGCAAGCAGGCATGGTTGGATGCAACTAGAGTTTGAATGAGGGGGTGTGTCTGGAGTTCCAATGTATTGAGCTTCTTTTCTTCAGATGAGGGATGCCTCAGTAATAAGAATGTGGGAATGCAAATATTGGGGACATCTGTGATTTAAATGTGGGAATTCAAATGTGAGCGTATGTAATGTTACTGTAAAAATTTTGGATATTGGGGTCCCTGTTCAAATGAATAGGCGCAGGGGCAGCCAATGTTGTATTATTACAACCCCCTGCATGCTGAAGCAGTGGCCATAGGAGTAGGCCGTGGAAGGAATTTTGGCTGTTCTCTGATGGGAGAAACTGAGGGTTGGTGCCCTCGAGAAAGTTGAAGTGTGCATTATCTTTTGCTAAGTTCTCCTCCTAGACCCTTCCATGATTAGAATTTAGGCTTCAAGATGTTCAGAAATGCCTAGGCCGTGATGGCCAAAAAAATGATAGAAACTTAACAACTTGACATTTTGTTAACGCCAACTTTTTGTGTTAGCCACTCATTTTCCACTCGCACTCAATTGTGAGTTCACATTAATAATGTGTATCTTTCATAAATAGTTGGCTGTAAATTGTTATACATGGATACAGCAAAAATTTGCAATGCATTGAGTACTAAAGGAATGTTCAAGAATGCTTTCTTTATGCAGTTTTTTTTTTGTGATGAGTAATGCCAAGCCTATTTGTAGACGGGAAAGCACACAACATTCTTGCAGCACGGGCCCCATGTGGACCAAACGTGCTGTTTGCTTTCCAGCTTACGGGCAGGTTTAGCATTATCATTTCCTGGTTAATATGAAACTGGAGTAGTGGCTTTGTTACATTGAATGGCTTCAAGTGTTTTCACTTAAGGAGCCATACTAGTTTCTTTAAAGTTAACTGTGAAGTCCATCTTTGGGCTAAACCTTTTTTTTTTTTTGAAGCAGATCATTCAATGATAAACCTTTAGATAAAGCTGCTGTTGGTCCTCTTGGAAAGGAATTATTTGAGAGAGAACAAGAAGACCTTCTTTCTGATTTGAAAGATATTCCAAAGAAGGCCTGTGATCGGCGAGTATGTAAAAGTTACGATTCACAATTTGTAAAGGCATTATCTTATAACACCAGCTAGAGTAAAATTAATTTAATTGATGACAGATTAATGAATTTGTAAAGCGAGCAAGAGCTGCCAAGATTCATTCTTACATTATCAGCCATCTCAAGAAAGAGATGCCTTCAATGATGGGCAAGGCAAAGACTCAGCAAAGACTCATTGATAATCTAGAGGATGAATTTGCTAAGGTGACAGATTTGTTATTTTTTTACTTGTGTTTTTTAGTTTTTTTTTTTACTTTAAATGATGATGGAAATAGAATTTTTATACTCCCTTTGTGCTATATAATTGCTTCATATAGTTTTTCAAAATGATTTAACATTAGTTTTGAAAAACCAAATGGAGCTATTAATTTAGGATGGAGGAGGGAGTATATAAAATATAAAATGATTTTAACTATCTTAACAAAAATAAATAAGTCAAATTGTAAAAGTTTGTTGACTTGAACTTCATAAAAATGTTCAATATATTGAATTGTGACACAAATGTGCACGAGTATTTGGTTGAATATTAACCTTCCTATGTGTCTGAATGGATAAAGAAAACATGCAGTTGAAGCAAGGTTTGCAATCTCGATTGGCGAAAGAGATGAGAACTCGAAGAGATCACGTAAAATGATCTTGCTGTCCCAGTCATCTTAAGAAAGCTTTTTTCACAAATAATTTTGACCGTCCAAGTATCTGTTTACAAAAACAATGGTACTACTCTCAAACAAATATAATATCTTGTGAATAGAGATCACATCATTCATTGAGTAGAAAGCCTGAAAAGATATACTTAAATAAAGCATAGAAGTGGGAAAAAAATATCTAGAATGACGTGGGGCAGTCCGATCTTAACCTGATATGAATTTGTTTTTACTGTTTTTTTTATAAGTCTGGGCAAGATAAGAGAGGTGTGGCTGAGATTTTGAGATCTCACTCTTCGAGATTTGTGAGATCTCTCCAAGACATTGTAAACAGGCCAAAAAACCTGATTACTTTGTCTTCCTTGGTGGTCTCACTGAGATCTCGTGAGATTACATGGTTTAAAGTAAGATAATCCCCAATTTCTGTCGCAGATGTTTTAGGTCTTAGAGGCATTTTCTTTTGGTCTTGGAATTTCTAGTGAATTCATGAGCTAAACAGTTATGTTAATAATCATAATTTAATCTTGAACTTATTGGCAAACTAATATAATTTGCAAGGTTTAGCTTAAGCATGTATACAATAAGTCATTGTCCTCATATCATCAAATCTCTTGAAGATATTTTTCAGAATAAATTTTAGGAACACAATACGTTTCTTTTGGATCATAAATGAAGTGGCAGGCCAGTTATCACCCTATTTAGTTTAATCATGAAGTTATTTAGAAGTAAGAAGCGATAGTCTGAGTATACTTCTTTCTTGGATTATAAATGTAGCAGCATGTCAGTTGATAGATCACCCCATTTGGTTTAATCATGAAGTTATTTATTAGCATAATTATGAGCTTCTATATAAAAACCAAAACATTCTGTTCCAGTGAAAATATTCATAAGTATATGCTCTTAACTCTCTCTCTCTCTCTCTCTCTATATATATATATATATATATATATATATATATGACCTTATGATATTTTCAGAATCAATCTGAGTTTTAAGTTTAAAAAAAGTTCAGTTGGAAGTACCATGCTTGGAATTTTTAAAATTTAACTATCTAACCTAAGATATAGTTTTTTTAACGTTGTCATAATCCATGAAAATAGGTCTTAACTTTCTTCCCACGTGTTCAATTTATCTTTTACGTTACCAGGGTTGTATGAACTTAAAAAAAAATTTGTGCTATTTTAAGTCATTGTCAAATTCCAAACTCCTCAAAAATGTCATGTATCATATATGAGTTTAGGGTCTAGGGCCATCGGATCAAGATCCGGCAACCTGCAATGTGCCCGGCGCGTGCGCTCTTAGATACACCAGGCATATACTAATGGAACTCTCATATATATATATATGTATATATATATTTGTGAATTATGTGCCCTTTTTTGCTTTGACTGCATCAACTACTACTAAGGTTCTTATTTTCATGATCCCTTGATAAGGAAGGTTTTTTGCTACAGCTGCATTTCATGGCCCTACTGTTTATCTTTTTTAAATGCCTTAAAGGTGATTTGTTTTTCCTTATGTAAGTGAACAAATTAAAACAATTTGTTAGATTCTAAATGTTGAGCATGTACTTAACTAAATGTTTATTGGATGAATAAATACTTATCTGAGTTGGATGTATAGAGTGCAATTGGATGGTTGTAAGAGTTTCTCCTTTGTTTTTGGTGGGCCCGGGACAGAGATTAGACATGGTCCACTGCTAAGATATCCGTATTCTTTTTTCCCTTTGGAGAAAAAGAACACTATGAAGTACACGACAAAAGAGTAGGATGGACGGGTTGAACTGAGGATGCTGTAAGAGAAGCAAAACATGAGAAGAACATCCCTGGGTTTCTGTTGAGTGGGAGTTCTTCTTTTCCTTTATTCTACCTGTTTACTGTTCTTTGTTGTATCTTATACTTGGTCTTTGAATTACTACATATGTGATGTGGAAACTAGCATCGGAGCCCAGATCTAGGGCATAACTGTTTTTCCATTGATGGAACAGGTCCAGAGGGAGTTTCATTTACCAGGTGGGGATTTCCCTAACGTTGACCACTTTAAGGAAGTCTTGAGTGGTTACAGCATTGACAAGTTTGAGAAGTTAAAACCGAAAATGATACAAGCTGTTGATGATATGCTTGGATATGACATTCCCGAGCTTCTTAAAAACTTCAGAAATCCTTACGAATAGTCAGAGTTTGGCTAGAAAGGATCAAGACGCATCAGTCATCAGCGTGTGGCTTGTGCTATGTATTTCCTATACTGAGAAAAGCCTGCATTCATTATATTTGTCTATATCCGTGATTCATGCTAGTGTTGTTGATCCAAATTGTTTAGGTACGAGAGTTTCTCTAAAGTATTATGTGAGAATAAATTCAGTGCCCTTATGCAAAAAATTCAAAAGCCTTACAGGAGCTTTTTAATAAAAATGTCTGAAATTTTGACGTGTTGAAGGAGATGATGAATTTCCCCGGAGTTGATTCAACACTCCTTTTCTTGTGTAGAATCAATTTAGTTAGCTGATGCATACGGTTTCCCATAATTTTTTGTATTTGCAAAGAAGATTCCTGCATTTTACAGGAGGGGTCCACCCGTCGAGAAATAATTAGCTTGTCACGGGTCAAGGATTGCCAGTCGTTTCATGCGTCTCCTACACGTCTTTTATGCTACACTGCCACCAACAGGGACTGACCTACGTTATGCCAGCGGGAGGGCCATAGCCCCCCAACTCATTGGGAAAATTTCCATAGCTGCTGTGTTTATCTCATATAATTGACCAGTATCTCTTATTAATTGGCATCCCTGTTTCTTCACCCCTAGTTTTGCCACTGGCCACCGACAACTTAAATGCTACTTCAATGTAAAATGTGAGTTGAAATAAACATGTTGTCTCCTTGCCGAGGACGTTGTGACAACTGAAAGTAGGTGATCAATTACTTATTGGCTTCGGAAGCATTTTGGACGTGGACGACAAGCAACTTAGAAAGTTTATTGACCTTGCATAGTTTACAAGAGAAACGGGGTATTGGCAGATTCGTTGTTGTTTGAGGGTATGGTAATTGCCGTTGACTATTATTTTTTCAAGGAATAACATTCAGAGATTATTGCCTATTTCCAAAACTTTTTAGAGAGAATTTGGCCAAATTTTGATTATTTTTAAATCCAGACTGAAATGATTTTCCTATTTTAAGTGTCGTAGATATTGTTAAAATCTTTGAAATGGGGATCATGAGAAATGAATGTCCCACTGTGGCACTCTCCTCTCATCAAGTTTGTTCATAAACGGAAAACATGTCTAAATATACATTTGCACTTCAAGTAATTTCACCAGTATATAGACTTACCATAAAATTGATTCAATCATACTAAATGGTACATTAATCCAATTATAAAATCAACCCAATGCTATTTGTTTCTAACATAAACTCAATTCAACCTTATGAATGTGCTAGCGTTGAACTGCAATTATTAACTTTTAGTATATAATTGATTAATGCTATTCGCTTATAGGTTATAATTGACATAATAATATTCATTCTTAGGGTCCATTTGTTTTGTCTTAAATTGAAAAGCCATTTGAAAAATCTAAAAAAATATGTCATTTGAATTTCCTTCTAAATCTGATTTAAATCTGAATTTAAAATTAAATATAAATATATTTATTTTTTTAAAACAATTTAAAATAAACTATTTTCTATTTTGTTACTAAAAAAACTTTATTGCAACAAAGATAATATAAATAAAAAAAATTCAAATTAACTCTTTTCTTAAGTTACATTTGTACAATTGAGGTATTCGCGCTTCACCCACCACTAGCAAAAAATTATTTTCATTGCTTCTTTCATTGAATATTTGGCGAAAGAGTACTAAAAAAATATAGATACATCATCACCTTTAGGATAATGATTCTCTACATAAAGATTGCCCATGGCCTACTGGTTCCCAAAAGTAGTCACACAAGCAATCACTTTCTTAAATTGAGTTAACCTTTGCCAACTATCAGTGGCATATACTATATACCCTAACACAAACCATTGGGCTTGTCTCATAAATTCTACAATTCAAACATCAAAATCTTTAAGATGTTAAAAAACCTTAATTTTTTTGTTTTATACTTGGGTTGATTCACCCACTTTTCATTTGGTCGTTAACAAAGCTAATGACACTTCTATTAAAAAACTTGCAATGGACTAGGAGGTGAGCAATTTGTAAATGAGATTCGGATGCCATAACGACTTAATAAATACCACTCTCGTTGAGCATGACTAGCACTTACTCTCCCAATGAGAACATGAATGCATATTGCTAATGTCAAAACTTCATCTGCCTCCTTGAATCCCGTACCTATCATGGCACTCATATCTTGTAGCGTATGTCATTCTCGGGTGCTACAATGCACAAACATAGGATTTTTAGCGCAATGAACTTGATACATTGGTTATGGCACCCACCTTCTCTAATTATTATTATTTATACCACATTGGTCTATTATTAAGTCTATATTGTTAGAAAACTTATGCAATTGCACCAAAATACTCTCATGTTATTATGAAAAAAAAATCTCATTCTTGACAAAGCTAAATAAAAAATTGCTCACTAACAAGAAAAATAAATTTGTAGATGTTTTTGTTATTGTTAACAGGTTTATTTTGAAAATGGTTAAATATAACAAAGGAATGAAGTGGCTTTGTAATTTATTTATTTTTTGCCCAAGGGAAAAAGACCATGGTGGCTAGTTGGTAGCCTGCTATTAAACTTTCATTTAAGACAAGTTTTAGTACATTCTACAATCGTTTGCCAACGTCAAGTTTACCATTATAGAGAGCAAACTTCTTAATCACACAACATTACTAATTTTATGATCTAATCATGTTGGTTCTTTTCTCATTTATGCAGACTTCTTGTTGTAGATATTAGAATAGCATTTCTCTAGTTGCAATAATGGGATGTGTCACGGGCACGAAGCTTTGCCTAGCAATCGCATACATGATAGCCTGGATACGCCGCGCAACTAGCAACAACTCTCTTCCCTTCACACTCATATGCGCAAGGGAAACACAAGTAAACAACAACCCAACAACACAAGAGCAGCCTGGTGCAAGGGTCTCCACCCAAACTATATTTCTGTCTGTCAAAATACAAGGCAGGGAGAGGATAGGGTTGATTCACCAAGTGTGAGTTGTCTCTCTCAGCAACCTAGTTCACTGTGCAAGAACAAAATTAATCCCCTGTCAGCCATGGCCGCCCTGTTCTCCCCCTTAAATAGACTCAGTCTGAAACTGGTTGTCCTAATGCTACTAGGAGTACATAACCCACCCTTACAAGAGTTTTTACCCTGACCAACTCTCAGCCCACTAAGTAGTCCACCCCTAGCATAAATTAGGATACCTACAAGGGATTCCGTCTTCAGCTAGAAGTCAAGTGCCTTGCTGCCTCCAAGAGTCCGTCTATCTAAAGAAACCAACTACCTCAACTCCTACCCCCTAGGAGCGTAGCCAGCCTGCCTATGTGAGTCCTATATGTAATAACCCTATTTTTCTAACAAGTTATTTTATAAATTTTATTATTTAAGAATTTTTTAAGTCTGGTTATAACTCGTTGAGACGAGCATAATAAGCCAAAAATACTAAAATTAGAGACCGGGAACAAAAGTTATAACCTTGGGAAGCGTGCTCTAAAAACTGGCGGAACCCACTTCTAAAATATGGGTAAACCAGTCCATAAGTGGTCTAGTCTCATAGGGCTCATGAATACGAGCTCAACGGTACCAAGAACGCGCAAATCGGAGTTTGGGATAGGAAGTTACGTTTATTTAAAAGTTAAAAAATAATAATAATCGGCTCGTCAGCACGGCGCAACACAGTGTGGCGTGCGGCTCAGCCGCATGGCGAACGAACGCGAGCATCACACGTGTGACGAATGCGCATTCATCACCACGCGTGTGACGCATGTTCGTCATGCGCGCCAGTCGATTCGGCGGCGACATCATCGTTTTTGGTGGCACCCACCTATTCCGGCGGCGGCGCCTGCTGGAAACCACTGCCTCCTCCCCTATTTAACCCCTTCCCCGGCCATATTTAAGCACCGGAAGGGTTATTTTCTCGAGGTGACCTATCTAAAATTCAGAAAACCCTACCACATCCCTAATCCTCCTCTTTCTCCTTTTTACTGTTTCTAGACCGTTTCAAACCCTTTTTAGCCCGTTCAAAAGCCGTACCCCACTAAATTGAGGGTGTTCTACGCGTTGGGACCATTATTTTGCCGAATTTTTAGCTTGAAGGAAGGATCTTCTTTATATTCTATGAGGGAATTTCTTATACTCCACACGTGTTATAGGTAGGTGGCTTTAAATTCTAATCGTATGTCAAGATTTTGACTCGCCAAAGCTTTGCTAAGGATTTTTTTGAAAGGAAACTCTATCTTTAAAAGCTTCTCCTCTTTTTGAAAAATTCTTCGAGTTTTTGGTAATCGTACCCTCTGGATAGTTCTTGGTTTCTCGAAACTAAGGATTATTATGAAGATTCTAGATACCGCCAAATTTGGCTTCTGGTGTGCACATGACTGGGATATCATAGAAAATTCTCTTTCCTTCAATCTCCCGTTGCCCCATGAACACGAGTGTAAGTCGTCTAGTATCGTGACATTCTGTTACGATATTTTTAGACTTATATCATTTTATTTGAACGATTTTGAAAGACAGATGGCACGATATTTCTACGTGCATATTTTTAAAACTTAACTCAGCCTACTGAGTATAAATTTACTCACCCACCCTCATATTCTACAGGTGTGTGATTCAAATCTGAAGAAGTCAACGAAGTGCCTTTTTTAAAATTTCAGTTTTGTACTTTTTTGTATTTTTGTAAATTTTATACTGACTGATGTATAAAGGCATATTATGCCCAATTTTGGAAACATTTGTATAATACAAAGTATGTTGTAATTATTCTTTTGGTACACAGTGATCCTTGACAATTGTATTTAAAATTCGTTATGTTTTCAAAAATCATTATGAATATAAGGGGTGTTACAGTTGGTATCAGAGCCGAGGTTCTACTGTCTAACAAAAAGTAATTAAGTCAGTCAATACAATTATTAGTATTTTACTGTATGTTTTCCCATTTTAATATTACTAACGTATGTTTTCCTATCTAATATTACTTAAATGAATTTTTTTATGTAAAGTTAAAATAGATGTCATTGCTCAAGCATAAGACATCTATGTCAAGCAATCTATATCATTCTACTGCTCATAAACTGTTGCTTCCAATGGAAGGAAGTTGTAGCAAGAGTATGTGCTATATGGGTAAAGCACTTATCGAAATTTTGGACTCAGAAGATTCTAAAGTCTCCTACGTCCCTGGTTCACCTGCAAATAGTGACATGGACAAAATAATAGTTATCCCGGACTCGCCTACTCCAGGAGAAGAGTATGAAGAAGACTCATCCATGGAAGAGGAAGAAGGTAAAAATTTTGACCTCGAATTTAAAAGGGACTTTGACCTAAATGAACTGCCCGCACCTGAGGCCAAATGGGTGGAGGAGTAAGACATCCAGCGTCACCTCAAAGGAAAGGAGACTGGAAGGTATGGAATGCCCGAGCGGTGCATCTTTTGTGGACTTATGACCCACTTTTTCATTGAGTGTCCAAAAGCACAGACCTTTCCTCTCTAAAGTCTTAGCTACTTAGAGAAAAAAGTTTGTAAAAATCTCGAGTAAATAGTTTTGATGTGTATAACAATTTTGATGTGAGTTGTTTTGTTTTGTAAATAGTTAACTCAGTTTTTGGAATAATGTAAATAACTGCAAGGTTGCTATGAAATAGGCCTTTTTGTAAGATCTTGATGGTATTAATCCATGTTTAGATGACTCACGTTAGTGGTAATGATGCCCAACCGGCAAGTAGTTCAACTCCACCAGAAGGTAATGCACTGGTCACTTCAACAACGGGGGATCCTACGACACACTTCTTGGATTTACTAATGCAAAGAATGACTCGACAACTTCAAGCCGAAGGATTCCAGTCGAATAATTCTAATCATTCGACTAGTTCAGGAGAAAATAGCCATGACAAAAAGAATAATCTGTTGGAACGTTTTAAGAAGCTTGCACTAGCGTTTACGGGAGAGGACGACCCTGAGGCCGCTGAAAAATGGACCTTTGAAGTCAAGCGAATTTTTAAACCAATGAAGATCCTCGATGATTGTAAAGTACTACTGGCCACTTTCTCAATGACGGGTGAAGCTACGTTTCGGTGGCCTATTGCAGAAAGAAATTTCTTTCTAGACGGTGATCATATTAAGTGGAAGGAGTTTAAAGAAGTATTATATGACAAATATTTTCCTCCTCACTTCTAAGAAAGAAAGGAAAAAGAATTTTTAGACTTACAACAAGGAACTTTAACAGTAACCCAGTACGAGAATAAGTTTGTACAATTACAGCGTTTTGCCCCAAACTTTTGCATGACGGAATTGAAGAAAGCACAGAAGTTCGTGAGGGGCCTAAATAATGGATTACGAGGGAGAGTCATTGGCCACCAACCTACAACTTTTGCCAAAGCGGTAGAACTGGCCTCTATCCTAGAACATGATTATCAAGAGTTTGTGGTTGGACGTAGAGATCAAGGACAAAACAGTGGTTTCCGACCTGATGAGAGGAAGAGGAAGTTTACGTTTAACAGTCAGAATAATCGTAAGCTTCAAAAGTCATCAGAACCACCGTCTCAGATAAGGGGAGAGAGGAAGTTAGAAAAATATTCTCAATGTAATAGAATCCATCCATCTGGATTGTGCTATCTTACCAAAGGAAAGTGCTTTTCTTGTGGGGAACGTGGCCATCAAATTAGAGACTGCCCAAAAAGAAAGATACAAGAAGAATCAAGACCAGAGCAGAAACCGAAAGCTGAAAGTCGGGTCTTTGCAATTACTGCTGAGGAGGCTCAAGCGTCGACCACAGTCATTCAAGGTACCTTTCTAGTCTTGGATAAAATAGCAAAAATCTTGATAGATCCAGGGTTGACACATTCTTTCATATCGTTCAATTTTGCTTTAAGTATTGGCTATCCTATTTCAAATTTAGGATATGTTTTAGAAGTATCCACCCCAATGGGAAAAACGTTTTTAGCTCATGAATTTCTTCAATGGATACCTATCTCATTAGAGAAACTTCAGTGGGAGGCTGACCTCATTCTCCTAAATATGACTAACTTTGATGTCATATTAGGTATGTATTGGTTAGCCGATAACGGGGCGTTAGTAGATTGTAAATAGAAGAAGGTGATCTTTAAACAAGGAGAAAAGAGTTTTACTTTTTATGGGCTTAACGATTTTTTCAAACCATGTATCATCTCGGCGGTCAAGGCTCATCGACTATTAACCAAAGGATGTCAGGCTTACCTTGCTAGCGTGGAAACTAAGAAAATTATAATAACTAAACTGAAAAGTATTGAAGTAGTAAAAGACTTCACTAACATTTTTCCGGATGACCTCTCCGAACTGCCACCAGAAAGAGAAATAGATTTTTCTATTGAGTTGATGCAAGGAACTAATTCTATCTCTAAGGCACCTTACCGCATAGCTCCTGCAGAGTTAAAAGAATCAAAAAGTCAATTACAGGAATTACTAGAAAAATGATTTATCCAACCCAGTGTCTCTCCTTAGGGAGCACCAGTCTTGTTTGTGAAAAAGGACGGGTTGTTAAGATTATGCATTGACTACAGACTCCTCAACGCCATCACCATAAAGAACAAGTATCCTTTACCTCGTATAGATGACTTGTTTGATCAACTACAAACGACCAAAGTTTTCTCCAAAATAGATCTGCGGTCGGGTTACCATCAGTTGAGGATTCGAGATGAGGATGTCTCTAAAATAACTTTCTGTATCCAGTATGGCCACTATGAGTTTTTAGTGATGCCATTTGGTTTAACAAATGCCTCGGTTGCCTTCATGGATCTCATGAATAGAGTTTTTCGGCCCTTCTTGGATAAGTTTGTGATTGTCTTTGTCGATGATATTCTCATCTACTCTAGTAGCTTAGAAGAACACCGAATGCATCTGCAAGTAGTTCTATAAAAGCTGAGGAATCATAAGCTATAAGCCAAATTTAGCAAGTGCAAATTTTGGATGGAACAAGTGGTCTTCCTAAGACATGTCGTTTCAAAGAATGGGATATCGGTGGACCAACTAAGATAGAAGCAGTCATCAAATGAGAAAGGCCGAAGACCGTAACAAAAATTTGGAGCTTCTTAGGCCTTACTGGTTATTACCGAAGATTCATACTTAGATTTTCAAGCATTGCCTTGCCTCTGACAAAATTGACAAGGAAAAGAGTAAAATTCATCTGAGATGAGACTTGCGAAAAGAGTTTTCTAGAATTGAAGAAAAAATTAACGACTGCACCTATTTTGGCATTGCCAATTGGCAGTGGAGGATTTGTCATATATAGCGATGCTTCTAGAAGAGGCTTAGGATGTGTGTTAATAAAAAACGGAAAAATGATAGCATACACTTCACAACGATTAAAGAAACATGAAGATAACTACCTTACTCATGATTTGAAATTAGCAGCGGTAGTTTTTGCATTAAAAATATGGAGATACTATTTATATGGGAAAACGTTTAAAATTTTTACCGATCATCAAAGTTTAAAGTATATATTTTCCCAAAGTGATCTCAACATGAAGCAAAGACGATGGATTGAATATCTTAAAGATTATGACTTTTCTATTAAGTATCACTCTAGAAAAGCCAATGTAGTAGTTGATGCTTTGAGTCGTAAATCCGGGGAATTAGTCTTCATGCTTGTTAAGGAATGAAAACTGTTGGAGGAAATAATAAGTTTCCAACCCGAAGTACATTCTGGAAATAAGAAATCTTTCATTGCCAACTTAGAAGTGAAATTGGTGCTAGTTGCACGTATTCTTGAAAGTTAGAAAAGTAATGAAGTACAAATTTTGCTTAAAAAACTTGACTTTACCAAAAGCTCTGATAGAAGTATTCGATTTCAAAGATAACTAGTGATACTTGGAATACCTGAGCTAAGGGAAGACATATTACACGAAGCGCATCAATCTCGATACACCATTCACCCAGGAGGAACAAAAATGTATCAAGATTTAAAAAGGAGTTTCTGGTAGAATGAGATGAAAAAGGATATAGGAGAATATATTTCAAAATGTTTAACTTGTCAGCAAGTTAAGGCTGAACATCAAAAACCTTCAGGGTGCCTTCAAAAGATTGAGATCCCCGAGTGGAAGTGGGAACATATCACTATAGATTTTGTTTCGGCATTACCTAGAACTTGACAAGGCCACGAATCCATTTGGGTAATTATAGATCGGACTTACAAAAAGTGCATATTTTCTTCCTTTAAGAAAGAAGCAATCATTAAATTCTTTGGCAAAATTATACGTGAAGGAAATTATGAGTCAACATGGAATACCACTTTCGATCATCTCAGATTGAGACAGTCGGTTTACTTTCAAGTTTTGGCAAGGACTTGAAGAGGAATTAGACACAAATCTTTAATTCAGTACTGCTTTTCACCTACAAATAGATAGACAATCAGAAAGAACTATCCAAACTTTGGAAGATATGTTACGAGCATGTGCAATGGATTGGAAGAGTAACTGAGACGAACATCTACCCCTGGTCGAATTCGCCTACAACCATAGCTATCATGGCAACATATGTATAGCACCCTTTGAGGCATTGCATGGACAACCTTGCCGATCACCGATGTGTTGGAATGTAAAAAAATGAATATTGATTAAGTCTGAACTTCTGCAACAGTGTGCAGATAAGGTGAAACTTGTTAAGCATCGTTTAATGACATCCCAGAGCCATCAAATGAGTTATGCTAACCAGAGACGGAAAGATATCGACTTTAACGTGGGAGATCAAGTACTATTAAAGGTTTCTCCAACCCGAGGAGTCTTGAGATTTGGAATTAAAGGCAAACTAAGTCCTCGCTTCTTAGGACCGTTTAAAATTTTGGATAAAATAGGAGCAATAGCCTACAAATTAGCATTGCCTCCGCAACTCAACAATGTTCATAATGTATTTCATGTATACATGCTTAGGAAATACGTTCCCCTCACATGTTCTAGATTAGAGTTCAATCACTCTTGAACCAGACTTATCGTTCGAAGAAAAACCAGTTAAAATTTTTGTTTATAAGGAACAAATCTTGAAGACAAAAAAGATTCCTTTAGTCAAAGTGTTGTAGCAGTATCACTCTTCAAAAGAAGCCACTTGAGAACTATAAGGTGAAATGAAAAAGAAGTCTCCTGAATTATTTAGCGAGTGAGTAATTCAAATTTCAAGGACAATTTCTCTAAGGGGGGTAGATTGTAATAACCCTATTTTTTTGACACGATATTTTATAAAATTTATTATTTAAGAATTTCCTAAGTCTGGTTATAACTCATTGAGACGAGCGTAATAAGTCAAAAATATGAAAATTAGAGACTGGGAATAGAAGTTATGGCCTCGAGAAGCGTGCGCTAAAAAAATTGGCGGGACCCACTTCTAAAATACGGGTAAACCAATTCATAAGTGGTCTAGTCTCGTAGGGCTCGTGAATATGAGCTCAACAGTACCAAGAACCCGCAAATCGGAGTTCGAGATAAGAAGTTACGTTTATTTAAAAGTTTTAAAAAAATAAATAAAAAATCGGCTTGGCGTAGCGTGGCGCACGGCTCAGCGGTGTGGCGCACAAACGCGCGTGATGAACATGCGTTTGTCACGCGCACCCATTGATTAGGCGGCGGCGCCACCATTTTTGGCGGCGCCACCATTTTTGGCGGAGCCCACTTGTTCCGGCAGCGGCGCCCGTTGGAAACCACTGCCTCCCCTGTTTAACCCCTTCTCTGGCCATAATTTTTGACCCCACATCCATTTCTTACCCTCTCACTGTTTTCCACATTCCCGGCCCATTTTAAATCCGAATTACACGATCCAAGACCTGTTTCCTACTAAATCGAGGGTGTTCTACGTACTGAAAGGGTTATTTTCTTAAGGTGACCCCTCTAAAATCCAGAAAACCCTACCACGTCCCTATATTGTATCATCTTTTATTGTTTTCGGACCGTTTCAAACCCTTTTCAACCCGTTCAAAAGTCGTACTTTACTAAATTGAGGGTGTTCTACGCAATGGGACTATTATTCTATCGAATTTTCCGCTCAAAAGAATGATCTTCTTTATATTCTACGAGGGGATTTCTTATATTCCACACGTGTTATAAGTAGACGACTTTAAATTTTAATCGTATGCCGAGATTTTGACTCGCCAAAGCTTTGCTAAAGATTTTTTTGAAAGGAAACTCTATCTTTAAAAGTTTCTCCTCTTTTTGAAAAATTCTCCGAGTTTTAGGAAATCGTACCATCTAGAAAGTTCTTGGTTTCTCGAAACTAAGGATTATTATAATGATTCTCAATGCCGCCAAATTTGGCTTCCAGCGCGCACAAGACTAGGATATCATGAAAAATTCTTTTTCTTTCCGTCTCCCGTTGCCCCATGAGCGCGGGTGTAAGTTGTCTGGTATCGCGACATTCTGTGACGATGTTTTCAGACTTATATCATTTTGTTTGAACGATTTTGAAAGAAAGATGATACAATATTTCTATGTGCATATTTTTAGAACTTAACTCAGCCTACTAAGTATAAATTTACTCACTCACCCTCAATTCTGTAAGTGCGTGATTTGAATCTGAAGAAGTCGACGAAGAGCCTTTTTTAAAATTATAATTTTGTACTTTTTGTATTTTTGTAAATTTTGTACTGACTAATGTATAAAGGCATATTATGCCCAATTTTGGAAACCTTTATATAATACAAAGTATGTTGTAATTACTCTTTTAGTACACGGTGATCTTTAGCAATTGTATTTAACATTTGTTATGTTTTCAAAATTATTATGAATATGAGGGGTGTTACACTATCCATCCAAGGAAATCGCTGCCTTGACTCGTACTCGCGCAAGGAACGTATCAATCTTGCATAGGTAAATCATGCCTACCTTAGGAGTACGTCCCTATGTCCAAGTAACGCCTACCTTTGCTGCTAGAGTCCTACCCGTGCAAGGCCTCCTACTCAGCCTGCTCCGCAAGGTGAGTAGCTCGTCCAGAACACCTCCCATGCTGTCCCAGTATCCGTCCGTGCCCAATGGATTGCCTAGGTTGTCTGTCGCCCAAGCAACTCAACTGTTCGCTGCCAAGCAAGGAGTAGCCACCCTTTTTTCCCATCTAGTACATTAAGGGGTTAATAGGCCTCTCCCACTTGATTCTTTGACGTTCTCGTTGAAGCCCCAACTTCCCAAGAGCACAGATTGAAGCTCAGAAGCCATCCGCATCGATAAACCCACCAACAAGTAGCCAACACCTCCCATCACACCACAGCCAAGTCATCCTTCGGCCAGGTTTGGGCAACAACCCGCTACCCCCAAAACTGCGAACCTCTCCATCAGTCCACCCCTTAGCTACTTCGATCAACCAAGGCTTGGGGAGTTCGCTCCCCTCCTTCATTTGAATCCTCAATGACCTGAAGCTACCCCCTCAACCGGAGACTCCAGCAACTGAACACATCTCATTCGCTGCAAGGGACTCATCAGGGCTACCTCCTTGTGCTCAGAGTCCTCTTCAGCGACAAGTACATTCAACCTTTCCCGTTTTGGACATTCTTTGGCACGGTGCGGCCCATCGCATATGAGCCACCACCTCTATTAGGCAGCCAGACTGCTTGCTACCCTTCGCTTTGCCACCGTTACCACCCTTGCTACCCTCCTTGTTGGATGACTTTGCTTCCCCGTTCTTCTTCACTTACTCGACGGGAGTTTGTTTGAAATCTGTCAGGTGATCAGCCGCTACAATCGCTGCAAGAAAGTCCTCCACTTCCCTCTATCTCAGCTCGTTCTGGGCCCAAGTTTGCGAGCCCGCCATGAAGTAGAACAGTTTGTCATCCTCCGTTATGTTTGTCACGCCTAAGATCTATGACAAGCTCCTTAACGTAGTCCCGGACTACCCCTGTATACCTGAGGTTTCTCAATGTCTCTTGAGCCATCCAAGACACATTTTTGGGAAGAAACTGCGTCTGCAACTCCCTCTTGAACATAACCCACGTCCCTATCTTTGGCTGACCCGCAACTGCATCATCCTCCAACTGCGCCCGCCACCACAGCTTTGCATCCCCTTTAAGGTACCTCGCTACCACGATAACCTTCTCCCCCTATGGAGTATAGACCAACGTGAAGTAGTTTTCCATATCCCAAAAAAAGTCCCCAATCTCCTTAGCACCTCGCGTCCGAGCATACGCCTTCGGTTCAGGGACTTTTGTCTTCTTTGCAACCTGCTGAGATGAGGACTTGCCCCCATCTCTGGATGGAGTGTTGAGAACTGCCCACTTCAGTACCACCACCTCATCCACTAGCTCACTAACCTTCATTATTGCTGCTTCCTCAACCTGTTGCACACGCTGCCTGAGGTAATCCGTCATCACAACCACATCAACTACTAATGTGGTGAGACGGGCTGCCCCTTCAGCTAGACTGCCTTTTTCCTGAGACTCATCAAGGTGTGGTACAACTTCAAACAGGGACACTTGTTGGTCAAAGTGGGCCAAACATTCATTGATGTTGCGCAAAGAGGTCTGGACTTCAGCCAACATCATGTTCACTATGGCCAACGCATCCACATTCGCTTCGAGCTCAGTAATGCGAGTCAACATCGAGCCTACCATCAAAACTCCCTATTTTCCAACAACTCGTAAATGTAAGGTAAGCATGCAACAAGGATCTCCAACCTGTTCACTAACAACCCTTCAAGGATTTCGCCTCTTGTGGGTATCCCAGTGACTCAGCAACCTTCAGCCAACTCTTTCACAGAGATCGTACAAAGCTTTCACCTCCTTCAAATCCTAACGATGGAACTAATTGTCACGGGCATGAAGCTTTGCCTAGCATTCACACACGTGATGGCCTGGTTGCATCGTGCAACTAGCAGTCACTCTTTTCCCTTCCCATTAGCATGCGCAAGGGAAACATAAGTAAACAACAACCCAACAACACAAGAGTATCCTGGTGTAAGGGTTTCCACACAAGCTATATTTCTGTCTGTCGAAATACAAAAGGCAGGGCTGATTCACCAAGTCTGAGTTCTCTCTCTTAGCAACCTGGTTCGCTACGCAGGAATAAAATCAGTCCCCTGTCAGCCATGGCCATGCTGCTCTCCCCCTTATATAGACTTGGCCTAAAACTGACTGTCCTAGTGATACTAGGAGTACATAACTCACCCTTACAAGAGTTCTCACCCCGACCAACTCTCAACCCACCAAGTAGTCTGCCCCTAGCCTAAATCAAGAAACCTACAAGGGAGTCTGTCTTCCGCTAGAAGTCAAGCGCCTTGCTGCCTCTAAAAGTCCGTCCATCTAAGGAAACCAGCTACCCCGACTCCCACCCACCCTAGGAGCGTAACCAACCTGCCTGTGTGAGTCCTATCCATCCAAAGAACTTGCTGTCTTGACTCCTCGCGCAAGGAATACAATAATCCTGCATAGGTAAATCCTATTCACCTTAGGAGTCCGTCTCTAAGTCCAAGTAGCGCCTAGCTTCGCTGCTAGAGTCCTGCTCGCGTAAGGACTCCTACTTAACCTACTCCGCAAGGCAAGTAGCTTGTTCGAAATACCTCCCGCACTATCCCAGCATCCGTCTACTCCTAAGGGATTGCGTAGACAACTCAGCTGTCCGCTGCCAAGCAAGGGGGTAGCCTCCTCCTTTTCCCATTCAGCAAGTTAAAGGGCTAACAAGATGCTTCTCCTAAAAAAAGTGGCTCAATCGAGCAACTTTAAGGAAGAACTACGTTACAACATGCAAAGGAGAATCAATGACATCCCAATGCTTGAAGACCTCATCATCTATAAGAATATCCTCCTATGAGAACAAGTAGGCAACTCTACTCAATCATTGATATAATCAACATGACAAGGACTAATATTTCTTTTAACTAACGAAGCTGAGAACTAATAAAAAGCACTAGCATGAGTTCCTTACCTAATACAAAGAGGAAAAACAATCGAGATGGACAAATTAAACAAATATAGAAGGAAGACAACCCACCAAACTCCAAAACTAAAGATTTTTTGAAACCTGCACTTCTACCTCTTATAAAATTGAAGATGAAAAAAACCCAGAACAAATGTTCCAGAACTGCTGCATATAAAATAACAAGAACTTGTGAATTCACCACGTAGTCCAACTTTAAGAAAATACTATTATTACATGTAAGCCCAAAGAAATTAACTATGTTCAACATGATAAATTTTGCACAACCTTTGCTCCATTAGCAAGAACTTCAATCACAAACATTTAGACATTCCATAACAGCTCCATATGAATTAACAAAAACTTGTGAATTTACAACATACTCTGACTTTAACAAAGGACCATTTCTTATACGTAAGCCAAAAAAAATTTAACACTGTTCCACATGGTAGATTTTGCTCAAACTTTGATCTTAACATGGCACCAACAAAAACTTCAATGACAAAATCAAGTATCACAAATACATTATCAAATCCCACATTGCTATTGGAACATTTGGCACGAAGCCATGGTCCATAAGTTCCATTTCAAATAGCATAACGCCACAACCCAGATATCGAAAAAAGGAAAGATGAACCTCTTCAAATTGGAAAGCATGTTCTCCATGTAACTATTAAAATAAGGGATGATAAGATCCCAAAAAAAAAGACGAAAATGAGAATCACTACATACTAAACTTCTATACTTTCCACCAATCAACTCAACTTCATTTGGTCAAGAACAAAACAAGATCAGTCATCATTATACTTTCTCCATAACAACCATCAAAATGACAGGTTCAGAACAATCTCATAGACAAAATAACTCCATTTAATCGAGGTTAAGTGGATGAACATGACATCTACATGCAGCATGAATCATGCCATGACATCTTTAAAAAAAGATGTTAATCATGTAAACCTAAATGAATTCATGATATAGTGATCAAATATAGATAGGTAATAAAAAAAATGTTCTGAACATGAAAGTCAAGATATAGAAGACAATTTGCCTCTGCATGCAAGAAGAAAAAGCTAAGAACAAAATGCAAATTCTGATCTTAGGAAAAGTAAAGATGCTAGATGCACATACTACAGTGTTGATCTAGCTTTCAACCAACACGCACAATAGAATTGATAATTTATCATGCCCACAATTATAGACTGCTTGATAATTCATGTTCTCGTGTCAATTAAAGGAACAACCATAACTGTAGATATAAATTTACATGTACTATCAATCCTCAAAATACGAAAAAATCCGGTAGTTCCAGGACCAATCACCACCATCGGAACAAAGTTCAAGTAGACACAGTCGTCAAAGTTGAATTATTAGTTAACAACCAATATAGAACAAAGAAAAGATCCTGCCTTTGAACCAATAAAAGGCCATAATCGAAAGGAAAACACTTAAACACTTAACAGCGTATCGGGAGGCCCGATAATGGTGACGCTCCACTCAAAGATGCTATTGTCGTTGACCAGGCCAGCTGAGAATCCGTCGACGGGATTCTTGTTGAGATCTGCGAATACAAAGGATCAGTCGATCAGAAAGCCCGCATCAACGCCATCGGCAATCAGCCAAGACACAAAACCTCAACAATAATTAAACCACAAACACAACAAAAACAAAAACATCAGAGCCATCGGCAGACCTTTAAGCTGGTTCTGAAGGAGAAGACTAGCTTGCGTATGTTGAGAAGCCATGAATCGAGTGCCTGAAGAAAATCATGCGGCCGCTAGGATTGGGCGGAGGAGGTCACCGGTTTGAAGGTGAGGGGATGCGATTCGCGCTGAGCTCCAGGAGACGTGATGATGTAACCAGGATCACAGAATACAACACGGAAACAGAAAACTACAAATCTGGAAACAAAATTTGGAAGTCTTCGAATTGAAAAGTTCAGACAAAGAAACGATTACAAAACTCCCTTCCACGAGTTATCCAGAGATTACATATGGAATCTACAACAAACAGTGTTACTCAATTCCATGAGGAAACGAAGGTTTAGGGTTTAAGGTGCTTATCCCATAACATAAGCTATCTTCAATTTCGAATTTTAAAACAGACTTTTACAAATAACTTTGCCTTTGGTAATTAAAAAAAAGAAAAATTTATTTAAATAATAATTTTAAAAAAATTATTTATTAATTTAGATTATTTTTTAAATATTTTTTAAAGTAGTGTTATTTTTTGTTACGCTTAACTAGTGCCTTTGTAGTTTTTTTTTTAAATTTTTTTATGATTTCGTCCTTTTAACCGTATTAATTTTATCTTTTAAGAGGATGAAATCAATATTGTTATACTAATTTTGTCTTTCTACTCTTATTCTCTTCCCTCTATTTACTCTCTTTTTCCTCTTTCTTTTTATTCACTCTCTCTCTCTCCTCACTCTCTCTTCTCTCCTCTTTCGTTCTATTCTCTCTCTATTCACTCTATGTCTCCTTTCTCCACTCTTCTCTCCTCTCTCTCTTCTCTCCTCTTTCTCTCTCTATTCACTCTATCTCTCCTCTCTCTCCCTTTTCTCTCTATTCACACTCTCTATCTATTCACACACACTCTCTCTCTCCACTCTCTCTTCTTTCTCTCTCTATTCACTCTCTCTCCTCTCTCTTCACTCTCTCTCCTCTTTTAGAGAAAAAGGAGAGAGAATGGAAAGAGAGAGGAGGAGGAGAGAGTGAAGAGAGAGGGGAGAGAGAGTGAATAGAGAGAGAAAGAGAAGAGAGAGGAGAGAGTGGAGAGAGAGAGTGAATAGAGAGAGAAGAGAGAGAAAGATGAGAGAGAGAGGAGAGAGTGGAGAGAAAGAGTGAATAGAGAGAGAAGAGAGAGAAAAATGAGAGAGAGAGGAGAGAGTGGAGAGAGAGTGAATAAAGAAAAAGAGGAGAGAGAGAGTGAGAGAAAGAGAAAGAGGGAAGAAAATAAGAGTAGAATGACGAAATTAGTACAAGGATGAAATCAGTACAATATTGATTTTGTCCGTTGGAAGGACAAAATCAATATAATATTAATTTTGTACACAGTATTGATTTCGTAAATTATAAAAAAAATTATAAAAAAAAGCCACGCAGGCGTTAACTACTTGGCTAGCACCTACGTGGCAAAAAGCAACACCACTTTGGGAAATATTCCCAAAGCGGTCCAAATTGGTAAATAATTTCCCCATAACTTTACCTTGAACAAAGACATTTATATATGGATAAGTACATTGGTCAAAATATTCTTTACTAAAAAAATTTAAAAAATAACTTATTAGTCATTTTTAATACCTCAGTGTCTTATTAAGGTGACTGTTTGGGTAATTTCGTTGATTCTGCCTTAATTCCAGCTCAAATTATAGGATTCATGTTTGTGTGTAAAATCTGGGTAGAATTAAAAATTCCGTACAAAAGTTTATTTCAAGCTGTTTCGAGCTTGAATTGACCAAAATCACCGAATCACCTCATGAGATCTATCAATTCCGGCACAAAGCCCCCATTTTAAAAAATTACAGATTATATTATTTTTCAACAACTACCTATCGTATCAATTTGAGCCTTGAAAAACGTACTATATAGGTGAGGCCAATTTTAAAAGTTCAAAATTATGTACTGGGGTCTTGCTTGATAGAACTCAAATTTAGGAAGGTAATAATACCAAGAACGTGTATATCTGAGTACGGGAGAGAGAGTTACATTACTTTAAAGTTTTAAAATCGGGTTTGACACGACCTCCGAATTTATTCTAGAAAATTCCATTACCAAACGTAATTCAAATTCAGTAGTAAATTTTTAGAATTAATTCCAAAAAATTCAACTTCTGTTCCCAAAAAATTTAACACCCAAATAGGCCCTTAGACTAGATACTAACTGTTTGATGAAATTTCTTCATTAAACTGTTGCTAAAATTTTCTTTCACATCATATCTCTTCTCTTTAGAAAAACTCAACCTCGAGTTTGTAAATTTGGATACCTTTGATGGATCATGATAGTCATACAAATTTGATACATTGAAAGTTCTTGAGATAGATAAATGGGTTGGTAAGTCCACAATATAAGCATTGTCATTCATTTTGTACATAATTCAGAAAAGACCAAACTTCTTTTGCTTGAGGTTGTTATAATTTCCTGCTAGCAGCCTCTTTGCAAATATTTTCAGCTGTTTTTTATCAGCTAGATTCTTAAACCTCGTGTTAGCTTCATGAATGCTATGACTAACTTTTTTTATGTAGAGTAGGCATTTTGGAAACCATATTTTGAGCATGTTCATTGTTTGCTGTTGGTTTAGGAGTGGATAGTAAATCGAAGGGATGATGAGGATTTCTTTAGAGGTGCTCATGGACGTCTATTGTATGTATGTCCGTCCATGTCCGAGTCTATTTTTGATGGATAATTTTATTGATCTAGGGTAGACACCACACAAACATGGACTAAGTTTTTTGTTCGCACTAATAGGGAGCTACAGATGCGAACATACCCTTGTCGTCATCCACGGACGTCCGCATCTGCCACCCTTACCTAATACTCTCTTCAATATAGTAATAATTATGTAACGACCCGACCCGAGCCGGGCCCACAAAAATCACTAATAGGAAAATTTTCTTTCCTTGAGCCAGGAATCATCGTCTGAGTGCGAGAGGTACAACGTTCGTCTACGCACTACAGAGCTTTAAGGCTTCCTCGTACGTAGACTTGGGTTGTATGCACGACGAAGCTTCAAAGTTCGTCGCGTGTAAAACAAAATAAAACATATTATTATAATGATTTGGATCGGGCCAACGTTGCCTTGCCATTGGTTGCCTACGTACGTATTGGATATTATTCCAATACGATCGGATCCGAACGTAGTTCTGCCTAATGGATACTACATACTACAAACATCACAAAATCATACGTATAAAATACATATCTCCGAATATTTAATCGGAGTATACAAATATTTATCATATATCGGAGTCAAGCGGAAGTTAATAAATTAACGGAATCGTACATCACGCTCTACCATAGAGCGGGATCGAAATCTCATACACGTATCTCGCTCTATCACTGAGCCGAGACCGAGAACACAAATTACACGTCTCGCTCTACCCTAGAGCGAGACCACACACGTCATATAAGTATACATTATGGCATCTAGGCACATAACATAGTATATAGGCACATAGCATGACATATAGGCACATAGCATGATATATAGGCACATAGCATGACATATAGGTACATAGCATAGTATATAGGCACATAGCATGACATATAGGCACATAGCATGGCATATAGGCACATAGCATGACATATAGGTATATAGCATAGTATATAGGCACATAGCATGATATATAGGCACATAGCATGGCATATAGGTACATAGCATAGTATATAGGCACATAGCATGACATATAGGCACATAGCATGGCATATAGGCACATAGCATGACATATAGGTACATAGCATAGTATATAGGCACATAGCATGGCATATAGGTACATAGCATAGTATATAGGCACATAGCATGGTATATAGGCACATAGCATAGTATATAGGCACATAGCATGGCATATAGGTACATAGCATAGTATATAGGCACATAGCATGGTATATAGGCACATAGCATAGTATATAGGCACATAGCATGGCATATAGGCACCTAGCATGGCATATAGGTACATGGCATAGTATATAGGTACATGGCATAGTATATAGGCACATAGCATAGTATATAGGCACATAGCATGGTATATAGGCACATAGCATAGTATATAGGCACCTAGCATGGCATATAGGCACCTAGCATGACATATGGATATATAACATATAGGTATAGTAGCGGGATACAGAGTTGCTTACTGCCCTTATGTCTCGTATAATAGAGGTATACGGAGTTGCTCACACGAGCATCCTTCCCTTCAGATCCGAAGATATTAGACGGAGCTTCCTCTAGCCTTCATATGTTCCTCGTCTTGTACAGAAAGACTACGTATAAATGTTCTCCTTGCCGGAGACTCTTCTCGTTTCTTGTGCCTGTGAGTGGCGGACAGAACCTCCCCTAGTCTAGATTACTTCTCTTGATGTAGCTTGGCAACTTCGGACAAAATCCCGTCTTGCTCCGGGCCCATATTTTTTGTTCGTTGCTCGAGGATGACGGGTGGAGCCTCTCCTTGTCTCGGGGCATTTCCTCCTTATACGGTTGCCGAATCAAAGAACGGACCTCTCTATCGCGTAGAACATACTTGATTTAGTCAAGAACACCTATTGGACTGACTAAATCGGAGTTAGGATGGCCAGAAACAGAGAAAACAAAGTTTGTCGGTACGGGTAGAACCTTTCTTTGTCTTGGGGCGTTTCCTCTTCATACGATTGCCAACTCAGAAAACGGAACCCTCCACCACGTAGAACATACTCGATTTAGTCAAGAATGACTCTTGGACTGACTAAATCGGAGTTGGGATGGCCAGAAACAGAGAAAATGAAGTTCATCGGTGCATGAAGATAACAGACATGACCTCCTCTTGTCTTGGGACGTTTCTTCATCATACGGTCTCCAACTCGAAGAACGGGCAGCTCCATTGCGTAGAGCATACTCGATTTAGTAGGAAACGGGTCTTGAACGGCCTTAATCGGCCTCAGAATGGTCAGAAACGGGGGTAGAGAAGTTCTGGTTCAAAAACAGCTTCAAATGGGGTATTTATAGACCCCGGCGCGCTGCGGATTTGAAATAGCGGCGCCGCGAAACTGCGGCGCCGCGCCGCACCAAACTGCGGCGCCGCCAGAAACGGCAGCGCCCGCCGTTTCCTGCACCGCGCACCCACGGCGCGTCGCGGCAGCGCGTTACGCGCGCCGCGATCGCGCGCGTCGCGTATTTCTTTTCATTTTCTTTTTATTTGTATTCATAAAACTTCAAACGCGCGCATCTTTCTACCCCGGAATTGGATTCGCGCGTTCTAGGTACTGTTGGACTCGTATCTTCGAGCCCTTCGATACAAACCCACTTAAAGCAGCAAAACACACTATTTCCAAGTGGGTCCCACCTATATTACACGTTTATCAAATATCAAAAATTATGGTCCCGACCTCCGTTTTGCGCGTTCTTTGAATTGTTACGTTCGTAATGCCAAGCTCTACCTGGCTACGGGTATTTCATATAATAAAAACCCCTAATATTAATCTCAAATTACCGAATTACCCTTAACCCTCCCGGGTTAAGCGTAACCGAAAAACAGGTCGTTACAAATTATTACTAATTATTAAAAAAATTAAGTTTCTATATAGCATCTTAGGATAGTCCTAACGTGCTACATAGGCACTTGACAACTTGAAAACATAAATCTAGTACTTATGTAGCATGTTAGAACAATCCTAAAATGCTACATAAGTACTAGACAACTTGAAAATATGAATTCAGAATATATATACCATGTTAAGACAATCTTAACATACTACATATGTATTAGACAACTTGAAAACATGGATCTAGTACCTATGTAGCATATTAGGACAATTTTAACAAGTTACAAAGTACTAAAAAATCTAAATTGGGATAAAAATTTAGGTGTTGAAATATTTGTCCAGATCCGTCCATGTCAGTAGTAGACGAACAACCCTTTGTCTGTCCATTCTTGTCTATGAGCACCCCTAGGTTTCTTCCATAAACCACTTCAAAAGGAGCCTGTGCAAGGCACATATCCCACTGCTTTGGTTTATCACCTCATAGACTTCTCAAAATGTCACCAAAGTTCTATTGACCTCCTTAATCTACCCATCTTTTTGGGGATGACTGGTGGTGCTGAAATTTAATTGTGTACCCAACCTGCTCCAAAGAGTGCACCAAAAATATACCATACACTTGTTGTCCCTATTAGAGGTAATTGATTTAGGTACTCCATGATGCTTTACTATGTTTTGAAAGAAAAGTAAAGCAATGTGAGTAGCATCTGATGTTCTTTTGCAAGCTAAAAATGTCATGCCCTAGCACCGCTTGACGCGAGCCAAACCTGGTCCAAGGGCCAGTCAAGCGCGTAGGGGCGACATAATTGAAAGAGATTAACAAATAGCGGAAGACTTGCCCCTCCTACAGGTAGTTTAACTAGCGGAGTTACACACCACATAACCTTTAAAGAAGAGTAATAAGTAGAATAAAAGAAGACTTTAATTCTGAACTAGTCCACAAATCTTATACCCACATACTTAGAATCTTGAGCCAACACACATGGCTCAAATTAAGGTCTCAAACAGATAAAAAACATAATATAAACAAAAGTCTAAAACGAGAACCACCATACATGATATTCTATCATCATAACAGAGTAAATATAAAAAGCATAACAAAGTCTGGAGGCATCCACGCCTAATCCCATGCTCTCCCTGAGCATTCCTCATACAAAGGGTCCTGCCTGACTGCATGTCAAACCATACAACCCCAAAACACAAAAAAAGTGGGGTGAGTAAAACTTAGTAATGTTTGAATATAGTGACAATAATAAGAAAATCATCACAACATGGTAATATAGCAATTTATATTCATAATCGACATAGTATACCTTTTTCTGATCATTCCCTTGCTAAACCCCTATTTTTTCATAAACATAAAGGCTAACATGCATATTACACACCTATCAAAATCAAAGGATAAATGATCATATCATAACTTAGCATCCATCTTGCATAAGTAATGATTCTCATCTAATCAAATCAAACATAATATCACCATAAACCACATGAGAAGTGTCTTTCACACACTCTCTTATCATGCAACCATATCATATCAACCTGCATAATAGTCTCAATCACACGATTCAGATCGTGCATTCATATCACATCAACCTACATGAGAAGTGTATCTAACATAAAATTCAAATCATGCATTCATATAAATCTCATGCATTCCATAGCTCATTCACCTACATGACAAGTGTCTAAACTACACTACATCAATATCATGCATAATAAATTGCATCCTCATGTGTCACATAATCTTAAATATCCCTACACAACCTGTGTAAATCTGGGCATAATATTATCTCATACACATGCATTCTCATCAAATGGTGATTGTCTCCATCATAGAGATAAATACAATCATACCAGGAATACAATCATATCACCTGCTCTGGATGTAGTCCGATTTCCTATCTGGAAACCTAGGGCATTGCCCGCTTTGGACACAGTCCGAATTCCATACGAAAAATTAGGGTGTAGGGGTAGTCATCCCCTTTTCTCACTATAGACAATCCACATAGGAAGTTTGAATTAACTAGAGCAGATCTGCTTACTTTGGACAGATCAGGCCAAGAACGTCCGAATTAACTAGAGCAATGTGTTCACTCTGGACATCTCAGTGGCAAGGAGAGTCTGATTTCCTCAAGGGAAACGTAAAACTCGTGGTAGCCAATGTACAAAGGCATGTCACTCTGGATTCTTAGGGTTCAAGTTTGACTGTCTTAATAAATAAATCTCAACTGTATTAACAATTCAAATTGACTCAACCTAGGGAGTATACATGTTCCATGCAAGAACTCAAATCGAAATCATGTCCTTTCAAACCAGCCAAGTTCTGATTAAGTCAATGATCGATTAATCCGGCACGTAATCTCACATCATTGCATATAATTGATCAATCACGACTAAACATCGATAAAATCTCATTCATGAAGTCCTTTCCATGATCATGAAATCATGATAAATCCGTGAGCAAGATCTACGTGAGTTCTAATACATGGAATGTGCTCCCATCATAATCGAATCATAAATAACTATAATTTTATAGTAAATTCCCCACACGTGTGTGTTTATGCATTTCCTAAGCACATGACCAATGTTTTGATATAAGCTCATAAGGCAAAACACACATGCTTAACCACATTCAAATCATGATTACTAACTGAAATCTAAGATGAAATCTACTATAAACCATAAATCCGTTCATGTGAAATCAAATGCTTAACTACTACAAACATGATTATTCTACACATGAAGCTATAACATAATAACTTCATTCACCCACAGTCTATTCTTATTATATGTTGACATATCTTATCATTTACCATACAATATCTCTGCTAGAAATAAGCTCTAATCATAATAATTTCATTATCCATAGATTCAAGATAATTCAATGTTAAGATGTATAACTATTTACATATAATTATACTTAACAAGTACTTAAGCGTACTTCATAAAGCTCCATCACAAATTCTACACCCTTCCAGTAGCTTAATTCTAGTATAAAATACTCCTCATAAATATTGGAAGCATCAATTTGGAGGAAAACACCAGAATAAGTAAGAAAATCAAAAAATGATAGAACTGGTGTAGAGCTGATCAATTGGTCTAGCAGGATGTTTGATCGGGCCTAATGGCTGATCGACCGCCAACAAGCAGCTTGAGCCTTCTTCCTTCCGAAATTCAAAACCGAAACATCATTTAAGAACTATAAAACTTTCATCCCAAACCTCATACACGATCAAAATTCAATCAAATATTCCAAAAAGCTAATTGAACCCATTCCAAGGTAAAACCCTAAGAAATTAAGGCAAGAGAAATCTACCATTAAAGCCCTAATCAAGAAAACCCAATCAAGTAAAACCTATAAAAATTGAGATTTTCACCATAATAAGGCTAAGATTTGAAAACCCATTACCTCTCCACTTGATTTGAGTTGGATTAATCCTTCAATCACCCCCAAAACTTTTAAAAAATATAATTTTTATATTAATACACATCTAAACACGATTTAACCTTAAAAATCATAAAGCAAACCCTAGATCTAGAACTTAGCAGACGTAAAAACAAAATTTTGAAGGTTAGGGTTTGAGATAGAGATGTAAATAGTTTAAAATTGGATTGAATCAATAGAGGAAGATAGATAAGAGATGATTAAGAAAAACTCTAATAATTAAGCATAGATTAGAGAAGAACATACCTCTAATTACTTTCTCTTTGGGCCTAATTGGGGATTAGGCTCTAAATACCCTTGCACAACCTATTCCCAATTTGGAAATAGCTCAACCCATTTCTTTTTATATGAAAGAATAGGGTAAAACTAACTAAAACTTGGGGTGAAAATATAATTTTTAACTAGAATTAGAAATTTTGGCCATTTAAACCAAAATTAGGACCAGAAAAATTTTGAAATTTTTTTGTAGTGACTTTCTTTGAATTTTGTGATATTTTGGACCAAAAACCCCAAATTTGACTATGGGGCCCACAAGGGGTCCCACCAAACCATAATTTTTAAAAAATATGTAAAAATTCTAAAAATTCCCCAAATTTACAAATGGTTTGGAATCACTTAAAACTCATAAATTTGAAATTTTTTTAAAAACCTTTGGAAATCACCTTTATGTCTGAAAATCATCGAAATTGATTAGAAAACGGCTTAAACCACATAAAAGAAATTAAACATAATGAATTAAAACCGATTTAATTTCAGGGATCTTACAAAAAATGTGCCATTTTAGAAGAGCTACCCACAACTACAAATATTTAATCACATCCCCTCTGAGTTCTAGGAAGTCCCCCAATATAAAATCCATAGATAAGTCTTCCCATGGTGCATTAGGCTCCGACAATGGAAGATATTGTTGAGAATTCTAATGCTTACCTTTGGCTTGCTGGTAGGTAAAACAGTGTTTTACTTCCTTGTTAACATCTTTCTTCAAATTGTGCCAATAGAACCTTTTAGCCACAAGGTTAATAGTTTTATTGACACCAAAATGTCAGCTAAACCTCCTTGATGCAATTCTAAAATAAGTTTTAATATGAGAGATCCCTTCAGAATGCATACGAGATTCTTCTTGTTGGCCATTTATGCTTTGTTTCATTCAGCTTTTCACTCTAGAATGCTATAGGTTTCCCTTCTTGGTTTAGAACAACTCCAATTCCAATACAAGAAGCACCACATTTGACTTCAAACATTTTATCAAAGTTTGTTAAAGCTAAAATAGGAGCTTCACTCAATTTTCTTTTAATCAACTCAAAACTATGCTGAGCTGATTCATTCCAAATAAATTTGTGTTTCTTAAGACATTCCATCATGGGAGCTGCTATTGTACTAAAATGTTTCAAAAACCTTCTATAAAAAGTGGCTAAACCAAGAAAACTTCGAAGTTGTGAAACTATTGTTGGACTGGAACACTCTTGGATTGCCTTTACCTTGCTGTCATCCACTTGAATTCCTTCAGCACTGATCACAAACCCCAGATATATGAGTTGTTTAGTGAAGAACAACATTTCTTCAAATTGATTAGTAGACTGTTGTGATGCAAAATTGTGAAAACTAATGCCTTGCCTAATAATGGTTTCAGCACTTCAATCATGAACCTTATAAATTGTGACGGCTGTCCTTTTTTTTTTATCGTCATAATGTTCGACACGCTCCGCCAACACATGTGCGTCCGAAACATGACGGCCGTCAATGCGGATCACAGTCAGATATGCTTTATATTAATAATGAGCATATCACAGAGTCATAGCACAACAAAATATTATTCATGTGCTTAATAACATATTTCACACAAACCATGAAATTAGGTTTGTAGAGTTTGAAGTTTTACAAGCCTTACAAGTTTTTCGGGCACATCATGCCCTTAATCTGCAGTCATATAAATATTACATATTTTCCAAAATCAGAAAGCAGATAAATATCTGGGACACTACACATCCTTCACCTTCGCCCTCACTGCATTACCTGCAGAATCTGGGGGTGGGTGAGTACTTTAAAATACTCAGCAGGTTAATTTAAAATCTAATAGAGATGCTAAGCAGAAATCTCTTTGAAAACCCTACAACATTTTCTTTAGAAACCTTTATCACAATAAATTATGCATAAAACAACCGGTTCCAAATCACAACAAAACCACAAGCCGCGACACCCTACGGCCTACCCTCGGCGCTCATGGGGCAAACGAGGGCCACTTAGGGATAGAACTTTCCCACGATGCTCTACCTTGTGCGCGCCACTTGCTGATTTATTTTTCTCGGCGGGCATCATCACTCTATGATTATTCTGGGTTCTTAAGCCAATGAATTAATCATCACATCGTTCAAAACATAGCAATATTCATGCTAAAATAGTTCATCATGTAACATGTCTCACATAAATCAATCACATAAGCTTAATCATGTTAAATCATGCGTAAAGAAGTTCTACTAAGCACACGTTTAGAGTTTAAAGTCCCCTACCTTAACCCTTGGTTACAAATTTGTAACAGTAGAAGCCTCAAATAAAGAAACCGACCCCACTACAGCATCCAGAATGTTGAATTCAGTAGGAAACGCCTTTTGAATCGCTCGATTTGGACTTAAAATGAGTGAGAAATGAAGAATAGAAGTTTCTGAACGTGGGAAAGAAATGGGAAAACGTGGGAGAGAATTCTTCTCTTTCTTTCTGGATGTCAATGATGCTATTTATAGAAGAATTGGATAGATGTGAGGTTGACACGTGTCAATCCTATCTGCTTGCATCATTAATCCTATCCACTATCAATCCTATCCGCTTTGTCAGCAATCCTATCCACTATCAATCCTATCCGCTTTGTCAGCAATCTTATCTACTATCAATCCTATCCGCTTTGTCAGCAATCCTATCTACTATCAATCCTATCTGCTTTGTCAGCAGTCCTATCCGCTATCAATCATATCTGCTTTGTCAGCAGTCCTATCCACTTTGTCGTCAGTCTTATCCACTGCGTCGTTGATCCTATCCAGAAAGATATTATTTTATTCAAATAATATCTTAACCTCAAAACACGATAACTTCCAACCTTGACATTGGAATTGCACGCTCTTGATACCGATGGACTCGTGTCAACGAGCCCTTTGAAATAAGTCCAAAACATGGGTAGGTCATCCCGCACTTTCAAAGTGGGTCCCGCCCATATGACATTTTTTCCCGAGGTCGGAATCTTGCGTTCTTAGTACCGATAGACTCGTATCGACAAGCCCTTCAAAACTAGATCACACATGGGTAGGTTATCTCGCATTTTTAAAGTGGGTCCCACCCGTGTGGCATGCTTCCCGAGGTCGTAACTTTCATTCCCGACTTCCGTTTCGTGTGTTCTTTGATTCGTTACACTCGTTACTCCTAGCTCTACCCGGATACGGAGATTTCACCTAATGAAACCCCATAACACTAATTTTAAATTACTAAATTACCCTTAACCCCCTGGGTTAAGCATAACCAGAAAACGGGTTGTTACATAAATGTAGAAGGTGCATTTTTTAGACCAAAAAGCATTACTAGCCATTCAAATAAACCCCTCTTTTGTCTTAAAAATTGTTTTCCACTCGTCCCTAGGTCTCATCCTTATTTGATGATATCCACTCCTTAGGACAATTTTGGAAAGCACCTTAGAGCCCTCTAGTAAATCTAGCATATCATCTAATCTAGAGATGGAAAACTTGTATTTAATTGTTATTTTGTTGATAGCACTGTTGTCTACACACATTCTCCATGAACCATCTTACTTGGGAATTCATAGAGCCAGCACAGCACAAGGACTTAAGCTTTCTTGAATTAGCCTTCTCTGCAATAAATCTTCTACTTGCCTTTAAAGCTCTTTATGTTCTATGGGACTCATTTTTTAATGGGGTAAATTAGGTAGTCTAAATCCAGGAATTAAGTCTACTTGATGTTAAATGCTTCTCAAAGGTGGAAGAGTCATTGACAGCTCATAAGAGACTATCTCTTCAAATTGATTCAGCAACTTTTGCACTTGAGGATGTTGATTAGCTGCACTTGAAGATCCATCTGATTTCAATGTGTTTGGTGACTCCCCTTTTATCATTGGCACATAAACTTTAGTTTCATACTTCAGTTCAGGTTGGAGGTTGTGCACCATTATGGTGGCTGCACTTTTCAGTTTATCTTGAGTATAATTAGAATCTCAACTTCTAGGCAACAACACAATCTTCACATCACGATGAATGAAAGAGTATATATTATTCTTTCCTTCAAGAATTGAGTCCACCGTATATTGTCAAGGTCTTCCTAAGAGGAGGTGACAAGCTGACATATCTACAACATCACACCAAATCTCAGCTTTATAATGTTTGCCTATAGAGAAAGGCACCTTACACCTCTCAACAACCTTGGTCTCTCCTACATCCTTTATCCAACCAATAGAATATGGATGAGGGTGTTTCTCCACCTTTAATTGCAGTTATCTACCACATCTTTTGCAACAATATTCTCACTGCTACCCCCATCAATTATAACTCTGCAAATCCTCTCTTTGACAGTTACTGTGGTTTGAAAAATATTATGTCTTTAACTGGTGGTAGAACACTTAAAAGTCAACATAAGTTTCCTCACTACCATAGAGAGGGGATGTTCTTCAAAAGTTAATCCTTCATCTCCAGAAATCTCTTCAATTTCAGTCTCATTTCTTTCCTCACCAGCATCTTGATCTTCAGCTGACATATTAGTTACTACAACAATAGTTTTATCATCTCTCCTTAAAGGGCATTGGCTGGAAATATGTCCTAGTGCTTGACACTTATAACATATGGTAGAGGAAATTGGAAATGAGTAGGGATTTGACTTGGAGGAAGAAGCTATTGCAATAGCTTTTGGCTGAGGTATTCCTTGCTCAAGTTTGCCTTTGTTTACTGTTTGTGTGTTGTCTACCTTTGGCTTAAACCTCTCTTGTTGTATATTATAGAACATGTTTCTGCTTGAACTAAATTGTTTACCCCCAAATTTATCCACTTGTAATTTCACCCTATTTGCCAATTGAATAGCATCTGATAGAGTAAATACATGATGTAATGACACTTTGTCCTAGATCTGGGGTTTTAGTCTAGAAGTAAATTTGGATACCAATTTCTGCTTAGATTTTGCAATGTCATTTCTAGTTACCAATTTATGAAATTCTCCAGTATAATTTGCAATCAATTTACTCCCTTGTCGCACTCTTGGAATTGTCTAAATAGAACTTGCAATCTAGAAAAGCTTCAACCTACACAAATCCAGTGAAACTAGGCAGTTCTAACATTGGACGAAACTAATATTGGTTTTGGACTTCAAATCTATAGTGTCCAAGGGGTGGAACAACTTGTTCTTCATCACTAGAGTCCCCTGAGTGAAATCCATGCATAGTGGTGAATTTTGCAAATTGGTAGCTTCCTGAAATTTTAGATTTGACTCTTGAAATTGCGAAAAAGTCTGATTTGGTGGATTTGGAACATGCCTTCGTCTCCCATACTATGGTGGCCGCCTTTTTTATTATTATCGTCATAATGTTCGACACGCTCTGCCAACACACGTGTGTCCAAACACGACGGCCGTCAGTGCGGATCACAGTCAGATATGCTTTATATTAATAATGAGCCTATCATGGAGTCATAGCACAACAAAATATTATTCATGTGCTTAATAACATATTTCACACGAGCCATGGACTTAGGTTCATAGAGTTGAAGTTTTACAAGCCTCACAAGTCTTCGGCGTGACGACGAACGGCGACATGCGTCGCGATCATGGCGCACGTTGTCGCGGGTCTGACCCACGGTCCCAGGTCCATGCGGCGCTGGCTGACACCAGCCACGTGCATCAGCTTGCGTCAGCCATTATTTTTATAATTTTTTTTTAAAATGAAAATTTTAAACGCGCGTATCTTTATCACCCGGACTCCGATTCACGCATTCTTAACACCATTGGGCTCGTATCAACAAGCCTTACCAAACTAGACCCCACATGGGTAGGTTATCCCGCACTTTTAAGGTGGGCCCGCCCATGTGGCACATTTTTCGAGGTCATAACTTTCGGCCCCAGTGTCTGAATCAAGCGCTTCGAAAGCCGTTACATTCGTTTTTCCGCACTCTACCATAATCTCATGAAGATTAAATATGTAACAAACTATAACTAATTAAAAGAATACTATAAACTTCAAAATTAACGTATTAGAAAACATGTTGAAAATTCAGGGTCGTTACACATACACTTGTAGGGGTGGTGATCGTTTATAATTAAACCCTTTGTAAGTGTACAAGGTAATTGTACTTGGATAAGTATTTAAGGGTTGTCAAACCTCAGGGACGGATGAATTATTACTAAATATAAAGAGGAATTTGCTGATTAAAAACTAAAACAAACTTAAACTTTAATTAAGTAAAGGAAAGGAATCAACTAGTTTTAAAATAAGAGATTAATATGATGAAAATTACTTAGAAAATCGAATCCACTATAGAACCATAACAATTCCTTAACTTTTAATCTAAATCTAGTGTGAATATGAACAAGTATTCTCAGCTACAAGCTAGAATTACTTCAGAAAGAATCATTAATTAAATTCTATGGCATGAACTATCTTCGACGATAGCACGAATCATCTACACTAAACTAGCTATAGGCATGACCCGTCTAATCTTAGTATAACTCATCCAAGTCATTAATTATCTGAACATTAAAACTATTGTATGAACATCTCATCTAAATCACAGATATTAGAATCGATAAAAATATCAAAACCACATCAATCTATCATCTACAAGACAATAAATCAACATAGAATTGAATAAACATTAAAAGCCCTTCCATTAAAAAGGAAATTCATATCATACAATTGTCATCATTCACAACTGAGATCTAAATTAAAAAGAAAAGAAACTGAAACTTATCTATAGCTTCATCAACTCCTAAGTAAAAGAAAAGTCTAGCCTTCCATTGTAGAAGAAAGCACTTGAATCTCCATTAAATGCTTTGAATTCTCTTCCATCTTCTTCTTTATTTTTCTCTTTATAAAATCTACTGGAATCCTCTCATTTTAAGCCAAATATGTCTTTTTATAGGCATAAGTTCCGTAGGAAGAAGTCCAATATAAAAAGGATTGAAATTTGGGTCAAACAAGGAAACTGCGCGTTATGCCGTTCGAACGCCCTGCATGCCCGTTCGAACGGCTACACTATTTCTACAATCTAGACAGTTTTCCTGGACAGTCCATATTCTATTCACTAAGCTTTTCTTCATGTCCATATTAATTTCTAACTTGTTTATAACTCCGAAAAGTTGTCCAAATCACTTTAAAGCATGTCAAGACTATTTTGAATTATTCCAAACATCGTCCAAGCACCTCGATAAGCGTACTTTACCTACAAAATATAAAATATCATACTTTAGACATGTAGAAAGTAACTAAAATTTTAACTTGATTTAAATACATGTCTAAACTACTAATAACTACAAAATCATTAATAATTAAACTAAAATACTAATATCTATCTTAATCTAAATAAACTATAACTAACTCTAAATTAACATAATCTATTCTAACAAATAAGGTAAAAAGGCATATAAAATAGATATATATTTCATACTTATCAGGTGGTCAATGTTGTCTATGGTGTAATGTGAGTTGCTATACTTAAGTTATCATCTACTGAACTTGAACTTGTGTATGATGTTGAGACTACAATAATTGGGCCAACAACTGCTGGAGATGGTTGTCTTCTATGTTGTTAGCCATCGTAGAAGGTGGCTAAGCAATCTCTAATACCAATCTAATGTAATGAGGATCATAGAATACAACACATAATAGAAAACTACAAATATGGAAGTCTTCGAATTGAAAAGTTGAGAGAAAGAAAGGATTACAAAAACTCCACTCCAGGAGTTATCCCTGATTTCAGAGAGATTACAAATCTGTGTTGAATCCACAAACACACAACTACTCAATTCCATGAGCAAAGGACTGGAGCTTATCCTAGTGAAGAAGTTATCATGAATTTTGAATTTCAAAAACCGACTCTTACAATTGACTTTCCCCCTTTTATAAACTTGGACAGAAAGAAAGGCTTAAAATATAACTTTACCTCTATTAACAAAGACTGATTCATGTCCAGATAAGTGGACTGACCAAAATACCCCTACTAAAGAATAGAAAAGAATGACTTATTAGTTATTTTTCAATACTACTCCTAGGGTCTTATTTAGACTATACACCAATTGTTTGATGAAATGTCTCCATCAAACTGCTACTTGAATTTTCTTATACATCTAGTGAAGAGAGAAGTTGGGATGGGGGAATCGAGTTGAGAAGAGAGGAGCAGGGGCGGGGTGGGGATTAGGTTGAGATAAGAAGTTGGGTTTGGGTTTTCACATGAAATGCATCCAATCTTCCAGATGGATTGATCAACGTACAGGGGGCTGGTTTAGTGCCAAATAAATACTCTAAAAAGCATACTTTTAAGTCACTTTTTATGAGCTTATTTAATTCAGGTTTAAATTAGACCAAATAAATGTTTTGGAAAGCCGACTTTTAAGTGGCTTTTCATGAGCTTATTTAGTTCAACTCTAAATTAAACCAAACAAATAGACCCTTATCACCTAGCATAAAATCGATTTGTAGCTATTTATTTCAGAATTAAAATCAAACAATATTCATTTCTAGTATAGAATTGCTAGAACAACCACTTTTATCCATTCTTTTCAACTTTTCAAAAGTTTTTTTTAAAAAAATTGTTCAGAAAAATTACAAATAGTGGACATAGCATGTCTTTACTTTCTTGATTTTTTATCTATTATAGTAAAAATATTTACATAATTATGGCAGGACATGACACTTTTTTTGTACTTGCTGCTTCCTCCGTCTTTGTTTTTTTGTCCAAAATTTCAACGGAAGGATCAATATTTGTGCTCAAATACATAAGGTCAGCGTTATGTGTGAGCTTCAAAGGGGCAATTGTCTGCTACAATTAGTCTTTCATGCGTATGAAAAGCATCAACGCAATTCAAACTCGCCCGAATATAAGAGAGGTCCCACGTTCGAATCTCCCACTTAATGACCCCCAAATCTGTTAACCCAGTCCCAGTTGTTGCTCAAGTGGGAGATCATTATTAGGTCAGCTATGACCTACGAGAAGGGGAAAATCATGCGTCGTACCAACCTGTGTTAGATACTTGCAATAATTTGTGGGCTTCATATAAAAAATGATTGGCATGCGTGTCCAATTTGGATTGGTGTTGAGCTCAATTTTTTATACATATAAGGGTACCTAATAATTTTTCCAGTTCAAGCTAATAGGCATCAATTATATTGGATTTTGAAGCAGTGGGCTCCACGTTTTTACGGGGGAGCAAATTACCCACAACACCCTATATTCAAGCATTATAGAAAAGGCTTGCAATATTACACAATATATAAGTGTAATGTTTCAAAGAATATATATAACAATACGCACATATAGTTGGCCATATTAGGACATTTAGTTGGTCACCTTGTTGTTTGAAGTATTAACATGTCCCTTCCTCTTAAGAGAAGCATTTTTCATGCTCTACTTTGATAATGAGCCAGCATACGGAATATATAGGAACCCTTAATATTTGAGATCTATGGCGCATAGACTAGTCCACATTAGTGCCATTGGTACATTATATGTGCACCGTCAGCCTCAAATAACAAGGGTTTTTATGCATTCCTAACATTAGGCTCATTGTTAGAGTGAAGTATTAAAAACATTCCCCCCTCCCCAAAGATAATGTTGGAGAGTCTTGCATAGTATTAACATGTCCCAACTTGGCTGCACAATATAATATTGTGCAGATATGTTACACAACGTTGTAAGCCTTCTCCACATAGCATTCCCCCCCCCACCAAACATATACGATGGAGGACGGCCATGGTGTCCAACCACTTGCCTCCCCCTCCCAAATCAAAAATATCAGTGACAGTCATGGGGTCTATTCACCCGCCTCCTCCTCCCCTCTTCTAGCTTAACCCCGATTGAAGCTCACCACCAAGCCTAATGACTCTAGCTCCACCCACCCTGTCTAGAACAAGCGCTTCTCCCTCCTTGTCCTGCTCTATCTCCATGAGTTCCTCCATGACCCCCAAGCCCCTCGTTAGAACTGTTTGCATCGCCCTTGAAGACCGCCTCAACTCCATTGCCACAACCTCCTTCCCCACTCCTCTCAAAACCCTTAACCTCCGCCGCCCCTCAGGAAGGCAGGAGAACAGAACGTGGATGTCCATGGTCTACTTGCCTCTGGCCTCGCCGCTCTCCATTTTTGTGCCACTTTTTATCCCCTTTTGTATTAACCAATCATCTTTATCTCAGGCGGCTAGAAGCCGGTAAAATAACCGAAGCAAAGGCGCAGATTCTGGCAGCTGACATTTCTCCTGGAAGCGGGTTTGTGTTGTGTGGAGCTAAAAGCAGAGGGTTTCCTAGTCAATTGGCCTGTTGGAGTAATTAAGTGGGGGGAAGAGATTTGGCAGCGGAGGAGAAGTCCCTGGAAGTGGTCGTGGGTATTGGATGCGAGCTTAGAGCCTAGAGGTGACTGCTTTTGCAATCGGGAATTTGAAGAAGACAGGTTTCTGTTTTCTCTTCTGGTTTATATGTTTGGAAACTATTAGAAGTGGTCTAGATTGTCAGCAAGTTGAGTTCATATTCTGACACTGATCTCAGTTTGGTGGCTGTTATACTGATTCATCATGATGTAGCATAATCTTCTTACTATGGAGGTGGCGATTGCGTAGAGGGAGATGGAAACGACAAAAATATGGGTGCATGATTTTGTAGCGATTTCTGAGCACTGACGTGTGCCTGGAGTAGCCAGCTCTTTGCTGCTGTCGAACTTGCCGCCCCCAAGTTATCTCCTTCACCAGCGATGGAGTAGAAGATATTTTTTTAGGTTTAGAACTTCGGGGAATTAGATGAAAACAATGGGAAAAGTTGGGGTATTGGAGTAAAAAAAAAAAGAGTATATGTTTTGTAAAGATTTGAGTGTGTTACTAGCGACATTCTAGTTGAAATTTTTATGCCAAATATAATATTTTTAGAATTGGATGAAACTTTTCATTTTAGGTCTCAAGATTTCCTTCTCATCTCAGAACTTCAAGATTATATTTTTCAAAGTGACCATGCCCATTAGATGTGTGGAGACTCCCTCTTGTGGTAGTGGTTAGTGTGGGTGGGCGAATTGATGTTGCACATATGCGTAACACGACGTGGGTGCTAGGGTGTATTATAATCATGGAAGGTCATATTGGTATCAAGGATAATATCGATGATTATGGATATAAGTATGCATCGATGATACGCTTAGTATGTATCGAAACAGTCAATAAACCTTTGATACACAAATAAATATTGTGACTAACAATATATTATTATGATACTTCTTTTAAAACATAATAAGATATGAGAAGGTGAAATTTGACATGTACTAAGTCAGTATACTCATAAGAGCATTTTTTCATTTCATTCAGGGTTTTTCTTAAATCAATTGGGTCCAAATTTAAGCTCAAGTATACTCCTTGATGTCATAGTCTTGTGGTAAATTTTCTAAAATTTTACAAGGTCATAAACACTTTTAATTGACATTGGTTCACTTATTAGTTCATACCCTAAATTAAAGGGTAAAATAGTCAATTTTACCTTGTTGAGATTTTTCCCCGTCATGTGGTTTCCTCTAGGTTTAGGTTACACCCTCACCTTTTACTGAGATTTTTCTTAATTTTAACTTCACTCATAGGCCCATGAACCAAAGACTGAATTGAATATTAAACTACTGTTAAACTATAATGGGTAAAATGGTCATTTATAGTCTTTGAGATTTTTCCTAGACTTAAACTTAGTCTAAACACTTATCACCCTCTCCAGGCAAATAGTATTTTTTTAAAAAAAATTAGACATTTTATCTCTCTAAACCAGATATAGTTCAGTACCACCCTCACTCCTTTTTTTTGAACCAGATTGGATCAAACCCAGTTCAAGAGTCGTCTCCCTTGTGGAGACCTCCTGAGTGCAAAGTCCACTGCCTTTTGCCAGTGCTACCCACCAACTCCACCTCATTAGCATCTTCAATGAGGTGGAATCAAGACACAATTTGGAATTTTAAAGGAGTAAAGGTGTTGAAGTCAAATATAAAAAAAAAGTGTTCATAAATACAACTAAATAGAATAGTATATATAATATTTTTTCTACAACTTTTCTATAATTTTTCTGCAGTGTTTTACTATTTTCTGCTTGTATTTTCGATGAAGAAATTTGACGCTTTAGCATATCCATATTTGTAATTGACCTCAATATTCGTAACCGTAAGAGTCGAGAGTGGTGTTTAGTTGCAGGTCATGGGGCCTCGACACACCACAAAAAACTTCCGGTGCAAAAATGGAAGAGAAAAGAAAGTGGTGCGAAGCAAAGGAGAATGGAAGAATGGAGAACAAATATATATAAGAGTCGGGAGTGGTGTTTAGTTACAGGTCATGGGCCTCGACACGCCACAAAAACTTCTAGTGCAAAAATGGGAGAGAAAAGAAAGTGGTGTGAAGCAAAAGAGAACGAAAGAATGGAGAACAAATATATATATATATATATATATATATATATATATATATATATATATATATATATATATATATATATATATATATATATATATATATATATATATATATATATATATATATATATATATATATATATATAGGGAGTGGAGGGAAACCTCCGCCCCCGTTCACTGTGAAGATTGATGTGGTGCGGCTGCCGGCCGCCACCCCCCTTCCTCCCTCTTTCCTTATTCCGGTCTATGAACTACACCTTCAATATTAGCCCAATCTGTCGCCGTCGCCGGCTACATGGCCTCCAAACCATATCTTTGCCCCGGCCAGGATGACCTCCGATCATCGGCATCCTGACCTCCCTACCCCTCATTCGCTGGCATGAGGTAAAAATTTGTTTGCCTCTTGTTTTTTCCTATTTCTATGTGTTGCGACCACGGCTATGTCGTCGGTTGCCACAGTTGTGCCATCAATCGCCAATCACCGTGGCTATGCCGTCGGTCACCGCCGGTCACTGCCGCTAGCCTTTGGCCCTCCCCCGACTTGGCAACAACAAGGCTGTCGCCCCGGCCCAAAATGCAGCCTCTTCCCCAGCTCCTCTATCTTATGCCGATCCGGACAGAATTTCCCCCTTCAATTGATTTGTTTAATTTATTTATCGATTGCTTTCCCGGTCAGTCGCCACCCATTGATCAGCCTCTGGATTGCCATCTCGAGCCAACGACGGCGAGGTGCCGAGGTCTAGCCTCCATGGCCTTGATCAATTCCGATCCACTTGATCTGCTAACCCATGCGGAAGTAAAGTTTGCCCATTTTTCTTGTGTGGCGTCCATTCTCTACAACTGAATGTCAAACAACATTGGGCTGATGTCCACTCAACTTGTCGCGAGCCGGCGACAGTTGGGTCACCGCTGTCTCCCAAGTCTGACCTCAGGTCCCGTCTGGTCGTTCATGGCCCAACGATGCGTGTATGTTGCTCTGACTCGGCACAATATTTTGTGGCTAAATCAGGTCTCTTCATTTCTCTAACCAGCTATTTTGCCACCACCGGCGTCGGCCAACAGACAACTGCAAATGCCGGCTTGACCCAATAACGACAAGGGGCCGCCACTCCCATCTTCTTCTACATGTCTACTGCACACACTAGATGCACCTAAACTCTGGGGTACATCTATGGCTATTGTTGATGGGCCCCTCTCTAACCCAAGCTAATGTGTGGAGTTTGATCTTGCACGGTCTTGGGCCACATGTCAGACCGACATGGGCTTTGCCCCAACCTAGTGAAGGCAAGGGCCAACACTTCTGGCTCGATTCTACTCTGCACCCCAACTTTCTGTTGTGCATGACCCAAAACCCACAGGAAAGAGTCCCCCGTTCCTTGTCTTTCCAAAGGAAAGTAGTATTGTCAGTCATTGGCCTTGGGCAACAAAGGCTTGACCGCTACAATGCCCATACCCTCCACTGTAAGCCTTACTTGATGCACAATCACCCACTCAATAGATTTGGTGTTGGGTGACAATTAGAGATGTTGCCGCCTTTGTCAGCCACGTTCTCCGGCCCTTAATGCCCCCAAGTTTGTTTGGGGGACCACCACCGATGAACCCCACCTCTTCCATGTTTGACCCCCGACAACCTATCCTCCCCTATGGTTCCCCTTTTACCGAGCACACTTGTGTCGCACATGCAATTTAGGTTGAAGGCATCGCCTTTGCGGTGTATAATGATTGACCGACACCACCACTAGTCAAATATGACTGTCAAAGCCCTCCTCTGCCTCCCCTATGTCCATGAGTATGCAACTAAGCCCTTGTCCCTTTTGTGAGGCTTCGACAATGAAAAATCATTGCCGTTGGGTGTGGGCCGTGGCTGATTTTAGCGTCTTTTGGTCAACAAAGTGTTTTTAACCGTTGGCCAACCTCCAATTAGTCATCCCCCATTTTGTGGTCGCTATTGCCATGTCTGGTGGCATGACCTTGAGCCAGCCGCCTTAGTGCGCCCAATCTTTTGCTTCGAGTAGAATTACCCTAACCTTACCAAGATTAATTCCAGCATCTATGAAAATCCTCGGGACAACAACTCTCTCAATGTGATACTTTTGGCTGCCGATTTCACCCTCGATGCTGCCACCGTCGTGTGCTTGTCATCAAACTTGTATGGATTACGAGGTAGGGGACCTTGAACTCGTAACTTCATGATAGCATGCTTGGGTTGTGTAGTAGCATGCTAGGAGTTAATAACTTAATGTTTTACATGATAAATGTTAATTAAATGAGCATATTTTGTGTATGCGGATTGTGGTATGTTAGTGAAGACTAAAGGTACGATAGTGAGTTGTTATGAATTATATGTATGTGATCAGAGCATGTGATACACCTTCGTTTGTGGGCTGGTGGTGTGTGGTCGATGGGCACGAGTATGTGCATTTGATTGTAAGTTTGTCGAAGGGGTACTTCATGGGCTATGATATGAAAACTATGACCGTATGTCAGGTGAGGACAGATATAAGATTGACAAGCGAAGGTTGGATTAGATAAGATTGAAGAATTGGTTTGGACTTAGTCGGGTGGTATATTAGAGCAATGAGCAGAAAACCTAAGAGATGTAAGGATTTAGAAGATTCAAGGTCCTTAACATCTTTGGGGGATTGTGAATTAGTGAGAGTGGACAACATAATTGTAACCGCATAATGTACTAATATAAATTGTAATAGAAAAATAATGATTAAGAAATTAGTAAAGGTTTGATGACAGGATTTAGGTCTAAATGGTTTCATTGATGAGTTGTAGTAAGACAATCTGGTTCTAAGGTGAATGGTGTAGAATGTAAGGCCGTAAGTAGATGATAGTAGGAAATTGTTGGTATGGAGTTCAAGTTTGATAAGTAAAGCTATACATAGATCCGTAAGATTGAGGGTGTAAGGATGGGAGATGAGCTAAGTAAAAAATGCTACCTTTGTGGATTAGAGCTTCAAAACGGGCATAGTTATAACTTTATTGCCTGAAGAATGTAAGACAAAAGTAGTTTCGAGTATAATTATACATGCATAAGTTACTTAATATGAACTTGAATTGTAAGTAACCCTAATTTGATAACATTGTGAGTGGAGATTGATGGTTTCGATGGATTAAGTTCCATGTTTGAGCCAGTCAATAAGTAATCGCCTGAGTGTTCTTCCTAGTCTGGCCATGGTGTTATCCTGCGGAATATGCTCTTGGTGTTGTATTTGACCCATATGTTTGATGTTTTATTGAGAGCGCTATAAATTTTTGCCCTTTGTGAGTATTGTATGTCTTTCTGCCTACAAATAGCACTGCATGTTTTGCCTAAGAGTAGTACTATAAGATTTTTGCTTAAGAGTGGCACTGTATAATTTTCACCCTTAGTTAGCACTGTATGGCCCCAGAGAGTTGGCATTTGCGTACTAAGGTAAGTAGTATCATGGACTTGCTCTTACCTGTTTGATCATGTGCCCCATGAGCATAAGTGTGTCTTGCCTTCGAAAAAGTCTATGACATTTAGTTGTTCCCCGGAGGTTAAGGTGATGCCCCAATGACATTTTTCTCTTTTTCTACACTCAAGCTTATTAATTGTAATGAGCTTCAGCTATCAATAGGTACGTGTGTGATAGTAAGAGTGAGTGGTACATATCCAATTTTGAGTAAGTTGTAAGTGTAAGATTTAGAAAAAGTATAAGTGCGAGCTTATAAGGAAGACGGTAAGAGTAAGCTTATGAGTAAGAGTAAGAGAAAGATTGTACGAATAAGGTCGTACAAGTAAGTTCGTATGAATAAGGTCACACAAGTACGTGTATAGTGTAAGTGTATGATTGTACAAGTAAGTTGGTAAGACTTTGATTCAGAGTGTAAGTGTAAGAGTTTATCATAAGAGTAAGTGTAAGTTCAACTAGTATGATGATTTGTCTGTGAGACCTTATTTATGTTTCATATCTTTCTTGCTTCATGTATGGTTGCATGAATGCATTTATATATGAACTTACGAAGCTCATTGATTTCTTTCCGCTACTATGTATTTTTCTACTAAGTATGAAAATACTCACCCTATTTTTTAGCCCTATCATCTAGAGGCTTTTACAAGTCGATCGATAACCTTTTGAACTAAACTATTCTTCGTGGTGGACTGTTCTTCCTCGACCTTGAGTACAACGAACTTGTGTAAGACTATGTAGATTTTGGTGCTATGATCTCATATATTGAGTAAGGTTAGTGTAATATCCCTAATTTTTCTGCATTTTTCTCCTATTTTCTGCAATGTTCTGCAGTTTCTGGTCTTATTTTTGATAGATAAATTTTATGCTTCGGCGTATCCGTATTTGTAATATTTGCGACTGTAAAAATTTGGAGTGGTGTTAGTCGCAGGTCATGGGCCTCAATGCATCACAAAAACTTTCGGCGCATAAATCGGACGGGACGTGTGAGAACAGAAGTAGAATGGAAGAAAGAGAAGTGAAAAAAAATAAAAAAATAAAAAATAAAACATAAAGCGGATGGGGCGCGCTGAGGCATGCCCGACCGGCTAAGTGAACCGTGAATGGAGCTTCACTGTGTGAGGCTGGAGGCGCCGCTGCCGGTGGCCGCTTGTTTACACTCTGTCGGCCACGGCCTAGCGACGCCGCCGCCGCCTCCCTGGCCTAGCCCCACCGGCAACCGCCGTTGTAAGGACCCTCATCTCTAAACTGGTTTTTGGTTTCCTTTAATTATTGGTTATCGTGAGATTAACGCGTTTTCTGATTTATTCGGTGATTTCATGAATAAATAGTATTTATGATGGTTTCAACCAAAATCAACTTTAAGATTAGTGATTTTAAAACAAATGTAAATTTTTAGGATTTTTCTGAATTTTCACTATTTTTCCAAAAATTAGGGTTTTGGCGGGACCCCTGGGGCCCCACCGTCGAAATTTCAATTTTTGTGTCAAATGGACCCAGACATCAACCTAAGGTTATACAAAAATTTTCAGAATTTTCCTAGACTTAATTAGTGCTTAAATTTGTAAAATACTCATTTTTAGCCTACTTTTCCTATTTACACCCCATAACTTACCCATACATACCCCAACCCTTACTATAAAAGGGCAAACCTGAGCCATTTCCATTTTTGGGAATAAGCTGAGGAGGGAGGTCAGGCCTAATCCCCAATTAGGCCCGAATTAGAAGCTGTTTAAGGTAAGCCTACTCTAATTAAGCACTAAACCCTAGTTTTCTTCTTAATTTCTTCTAAATCTACCATTTCCCTTTTGTTTCAATTCGTTTTTGGACATCAAAAACTACTGATTTGTGTTTTACTACAAACCCTAACTTTCAAATTTTGATTTTTATTATCAACAAGCCCTAGATCTAAGTTTTAATTAGGGATTTCTTTGGTAAATCGATTTTTAATAGAGTTTAATTCAAACTCAATGTGTTTTTAAGGTTTTCAAGAAGGGTGACCCTCCAATCCGAGCTTAATCAAGTGCTAAGGAAATGGACCTTCGAGATTTCAGTTTATCCATGGTAAAACTCTTGATTTTTGGCTTATTTCGAATGGAGTTGCTTGATTTGGTGTGTTAATGGCATGATTAGAAAATGGAAATATTTAATCCCGATTTCTTAGGGTTTTGTATTATTATGATATGGTTTAACATTCTGAAAGTCATGAAGGACTTTTGATGATGATTAGGGTGTTAGATGTGGATTTGAAGTGTTATTAATGGTGTTTCGGTTTGGATTTGTGAAAGGAAGAAGATGGTTCAGTTTTGCCTTGTTGGCGTTCGAACGGCCCTTCTGGGCGTTCGAACGGCAATACTGCCGGAACGACAGTTTTCCAGTTCAGCCGATCGAACGGCCTACTAGGCGTTCGAACGGCCAAACTGTGAATTTCAAATTTTTACATTTAGCCGATCAAACGGCCTGAAGGGCGTTCGAACAGCTACACAGTAAAATTGTATGTTGTGCATATGATGTTTATTTCTATGATTCCACTTTAACTTGTCAATTTCATATGAATGTAAGTGTTTTAAGTTATATTATGCTACTGGAAGGGCATGCTATTGAGGTTATGGAGTCGAGATATATGCTTAGAGATTTGTGGAATGACTTATGTTTTGTGGCATAATGTTGGAATTGCCATCTTGAAATTATGAATGGTTGATTTCATTTGATTAAGCATATTTTCAGTAGAACTACAACCTATTAATGGACTGATTTGTCATGATAGAATGTAGTTAGTTGATGTGTGGATGTTGGTGAATACCATGACTCAATGATGAAATGAATGATCTTATATGCGTTTAACCTTTGTGGTTGAGTTTTGATTTGAGTTATGATTTTAACTATTCTTCTCCTATGATTTCCACTGAAATTCATGATTTGATGTTAATTCACATGTGTAGTGTAGTAGTAAGTTAAATTCAAGCATGTTGAAATGCATTGAGTAAAGTACTTCTACTAGTTATACACATACATGTGGGGGTTAAATGATGATGTTGAAGCTTGATATTGTAATTATGAATGATGCATTAGGGGCTGATGAGAGCACTTATCATGGATTAGGATTTATGTATGTCTTACTCACGTATGTACCATGCTGCATGCATCATGAAAATGAATTTCTAATTGAGGCTTCATCGAGGTTAATCGAATTTGACCGATTGGATGCAATGTGGTGAAATTGTATGCCGGATTGATCGGTCGTGGATAAATCGTAAGTTGATTGGTCCGAAAGGACATGTTTTGATTTGAGTTCTTGTGTGGAACAAGTGCACTCCCCGGGTTGAGTCTAGTTGAATGGAATTATGTGGGGACGAGTTATGTACTTGTCTTGCAGATTGTGAGAATGTTATTATGAGTGTCATCTGGACCCTGAGAATCCAGTGTGGTATGCCCTGTGCACCCGCTACCATGTGTTCTAGGGTTCTTTGTGTGAGAACTCGGGCTCTTCCCTCTGCAGGAGATGTCCCTGGGCGAACACCCATGCTCTAGATTCTCTGTGTGAGAATGGGACATCCTTGGCCAGGATCGTCCAGGGAGAGAAGTCTTTAGGGATTGACAACCCCGAACTTTCTTTAATTCTTGTGTAGAATTTTGGACCATGACATGCCTTCGTGGCCTTGTCTATGTCCCATCTGTGTGACACCAAATTTGTTATTACTCCTTGATGGAGGATTTTATGATATGATGCATGATGGAATATATATGTTAGAGATACATTCATGCAGGTTGTTATGATATAATGCATGTGGGAATATGTATATTAGAGATACATCCATGCAGGTTGATTATGATATAATGCATGTGGGAATATGTATGTTTGAGATACATCCATGCAGGTTGATTATGATATAATGCATGTGGGAATATGTATGTTAGAGATACATCCATGCAGGTTGATTTTGATGTGATGCATGTGGGAATATGTATGTTAGGGATACATTTCATGCAGGGTGGTTATGATGGAATGAAATTATGTGGATTATGCACTATGATGCAGTGTTAGGTGATGTGTATGTATAATCAGAAAATGATGCACCGTGTAAATCTTTGATCTGAATGATCTTATTGTTATGCTATCGTATTTCCGATGTTGATAATGATATTAAAAACCATTGCTGAGTTTGTTAAACTCACCCCTCTTTCTTGTGTTTTGATTTGGGGCTACGTGGTGCGACACGCAAACGGACAGGATCTCCTCTTTGAGGAAAGGTCGGAGATGGCTTGGATGTGATCATGGAGATCGTTGTGTGACTTATCTTCTTTGGTTTTTATGTTTTATGTTTAGAACCTTTGTGTATGGTTCTTTGTTGTTTTGGATTTATGTCACATTCTACAGTTGTATTTGCTTAAGACTTATTTCGAGCCAGTGTGGGCTTTAATTAACTAAGCATGTGGGTTTGAGATTAGCTATTTACTTTGTGATAAGCAACACTCTTTCTTCCCTTTTTATTTACTCTTGCTCAAAGGATTGTGTGTACTCCGTAATTCTGTTAATCGCCCGTGGTTAGGGTTAAGTCTTCCGCTAGATCGTTTCTCAATTTTCCTTTCGTCGCCCCCGTGCGCTCGATCGGCCCCTGGACCGGGTTCGGCTCGGGTCGGGCATCGCCTGGGCGTGATAGCCGCCCCTCTCCCTCTTTCCTGTTTTCAGCACAGTGACCATTTTTGGAGAGGTTTTCGCTAGATCCGTCGTCGTCTCCGCCTACATGGATGCCACCCCACCGCCACAGCTCCGCCCCAGCCACCGCTGTCCCAGCCTCCCCGCCCCTGGTTCACCGACGCGAGGTAAAAAAATGGTTCCGCCTCTATTTTTTTCGATTTTCTGTTCAGTACGAAATGTGGTTGTGTTGCTAGTCGTTGACTGCCGCTGTCGGGCCTCTAGCTCTCTTCCAGCTCGGCGATGACAAGGCCATCACCCCGGCGACCAGACCGCCGCTTCCCCGGCTGTGACCCTTCCGCCATTTTCCGTTCTAGACGGGTAGTGCTTTCTTTTTTTGTTTTGTTCTGTCACTGTGGACTGTTGATCGTTTATAATTAAATCATTTGCAAGTGTACAAGGTAATTGTACTAGGATAAGTATTTAAGGGTTGTCGAACCTCAGGGACGGATGGATTATCACTAAATCTAAAAAAGAATTTGTTGATTAAAAACTAAAACAAACTTAAACTTAAATTAAGCAAAAGAAAGAAATCAACTAGTTTAAAAGCAAGAGATTAATATGATGGAATTTACTTAGGAAATTGAATCCACTATAGAACCATAACAATTCCTTAACTTTTAATCTAAATCTAGTGTGAATATGAACAAGTATTCTCAGCTACAAGCTAGAATTACTTCAAAAAAAATCATTAATTAACTTCCATGGCATGAACTATCTTCGACAATAGCACGGATCATCTACACTAAACTAGCTATAGGCATGACCCGTCTAATCTTACTATAACTCATCCAAGTCATTAATTATCTGAACATTAAAACTATTGTATGACCATCTCATCTAAATCACAGAAATTAGAATCGATGCAAATATCAAAACCATATCAAAATATCATCTACAAGACAATAAATCAACATAGACTTGAATAAACATTAAAAGCTCTTCCATTAAAAAGGAAATCCATATCATACAATTGTCATCATTCACAACTAAGATCTAAATTAAAAAGAAAAGAAAACTGAAACTTATCTATAGCTTCATCAACTCCTAAGTAAAAGAAAAGTCTAGCCTTCCATGGTAGAAGAAAGCACTTGAATCTCCATTAGAAGCTTTGAATTTTCTTCCATCTTCTTCTTCCTTTTTCTCTCTTTCAAATCTACTAGAATCGCTCAATTTTAAGCCAAATATGTCTTTTTATATGCATAAGTTCCGTAGGAAGAAGTCCAATATAAAAAGGATTGAAATTTGGGTCAAAATAGGAAACTGCACGTTATGCCGATCGATCGCCCTGCATGCCCGATCGATCGCTTGAACTGTATTTTTGTCTGAATTCACGTTATCCTGATCGATCGCCATGCATGCCCGATCGATCGGCTACAGTGTTTCTGCACTCTGGACAGTTCATATTCTGTTCATTAAGCTTTCCTTCATGTCCATATTAATTTCTAACTTGTTCATAACTCCGAAAAGTTGTCCAAATCACTTTAAAGCATGTGAAGACTATTTTTAATCATTTCAAACATTGTCTAAATACTTCAATAAGCGCACTTTACCTACAAAACATAAAATATCATACTTTAGACATGTAGAATATAATTAAAATTCCAACTTTGTTTAAATACACATCTAAACTACTAATAACTACAAAATCATTAATAATTAAACTAAAATACTAATATCTATCTTAATCTAAATAAACCATAATTAACTTTAAATTAACCTAATCTATACTAGCAAATAAGGTAAAAAGACATATAAACTAGATATAGATTTCATACTTATCAACTGTGATCGCCGGCTATGCCGCCGGTGGCTGGCCACAGCGACCGGCCTTTGGCCCTCCCCTCAGCCCAGCAACGGCAAGGCCGCCACATTGGCCGCCGCCTTTTCCACTGTCTCCCTCAGCCCCCTCCACTCTATTTCAAACGGGATCAAAAATCCCTCTTTTTGTTTTGTTCCCATTTCTCTATGTTGTGAACCACGACTGTGCCGGTGATCTCCGGCCATTGGCCTCCTCCCAGACCGGTGACGGCAAGGCTGCCGCCTTGAATTGAACCACTGCCTTCCCGGTCTTTCACCCATTCTTTCGCCCTTTTCTGGTTCGGACAGAATATTTATTTATTTTTGGTTATTTTTCTGAGCTGAGTTATCGGAGGAGCTTGGCTCACCTCACTTGCTCCGTCTCGAGCCGACGACGGCAAGGTGTCGAGGTTTGGCCCCACTCGCCTCGATCAGTTCCAATTCATTTGTTTGGCCGACCTACATCAGAGTATAGTTTTCGATCGTGACATTCATTTTCTGCTATCGGATGTCGGACGACATCGAGTTGACGTCCATTTGACTTGCCACAATCCGGCGACTACCAGGACCTGTCTTCTCCTAGGTCTAGCCCCGGGCCATGTCGGGCCGTTCGTAGCTCGGCAAGGCGTGTTTGCCGCCCCAATTTAGCGTACTATCACCCTACCTAAATCGGGTCTTGGGTCTCTTCAATTTTCTAATTGGCTGTTCTGCTGCAGTGTTGTTCTACTGCAGACACTGCAGATGTCGACTTTACCCAATATCGAAAAGGGGCCGCCGCTCCCAACCTCCTCTGCACGTCTTCTACACACATCAGATGTTCCTAAACTTTGGGATACATATCTAATTGCTGCTAATGGGCCCCGCTCTAACCCAAGCTAACGTGTTTAGCTTGGGATTTTGTGAACTTAGGCTGCAGATCCAATCAACATGGGCTCTACCCTGGCCCAGTGACGGCTAGGGCCAGCACTTCTGGCCCGAATTTACCTTTGCACCCCCACTTTCTATTACACATAACCCGGAACATATGAGGAAAGAGTCCTCGAATTCAAATCTTTCCAAGCAAAAGTAACACAGTCAGCCATTAAACTCAGCCCATCGAAGGCTCGACCGATGTCATGCCATATCCTCCACCGTAAGCCGTGTTTAATGCACGATTATCCATACAATGGATTGGTTGTGAGTAGCGTTTAGAAATGGTGCCGCCTTTGTCGGCCTCTTACGCTAGGCCTTAGTGCCTCAACGTATGTTTAGGAAACGTCTCCACCACTAGGCAATATGGTCGTTAAAGCCCTCCGGCACCTCATGAGGCTTCGATGATGCAGGATTGCTGCCGTTGGATGTAGCCCACAGCCCATTCTCATGTTTTGTCGCCAACAAAGTGTTTTAAACCGTTGGCCGACCTCCAATCAGTTAGCCCCTATTCTGTGGTTGTTCTTGCCATTTCTAGTGGCACAACCTTATATCTGCCCGCCCTAATGCACGCAGTCTTATGCTTTGAGTGTAATTAATCTAACCTTATCTAGATTAATTCCAGCATCTCTAAAAATCCTTGGGACAACGACTCTTAGTGCGATACTTTTGGCCGCCTATTCTGCTATCGTCGCCGCCACCATCGTTTTCTCGTCATCAAACTCCTATAGATTACGAGGTAGGGGACCTTAAACTCGTAATTTCATTATAGCATATTTTAATTGTGTAGTAGCTTGCTAGGAGTTTATAATTTAATATTTTGCATGATAATGCTAATTAAATGAGCATGCTTAATATATGTGAATCATGCATATGTTATGGACTAAAGGTATGACAATAAGTAATTAGTGAATTGTATGTGTGATTTGAGTATGTGATAGATATGTGTGGTCAATGAGCACAAGTACATGCGTTTGTTTGTAAGTTTGTCAAAAGGGTGCTTCGTAGGCTATGACATGGAAATGGTGATGGTATGACGAGCGAGGAAAGATGTAAGATGGATTGTCAAAAGTTGGATTTCATGAGATTGAAGAATTAGTTTGGTTTGAGTCGGATGGTATGTCGGAGCATTGAGCAGAAGATGTAAGTAATGTAAGGATTTAGAAGACTTTAAGGTTTTGAACATCTTGGGGAATTGTGAGTTAGTAAAAGAGAACGACATAATTGTACAGACATAATATATGTAATATGAATTGTAATGAAAGAATAATGAGTAAGGAATTAATAAGGGTTTGATGACAGGACTTAGGTCAAAAAGGGTCTCATTTGAGGAGTTTGAGTAAGAATATTCAGTTTTAAGGCGGATATTGTAAGTTGTAAAGCCATAAGTGTATGATAGTAAGATACCAGTATGGAATTCGAGTTTAAGACTATGCAGAGATCGGAAAGGCTATAAACATAAGAGTGAAGGATGAGTTAAGTAAAGAATTCAACCTTTGTGGATTGGAACTTTAGGACAGGCGTATTTTTAGCTTTATTGACTGAAGAATGTAAGATGGAAGTAGTTCCAAACATAATTGTACATGCATAAGTTACCTAATATAAACTTGAATGGTAAGTAACCTTAATTTGTTAACGTTGTGAGTTTGAGGCTGAGGGTTTTGACGGATTAAGTTCTGTTTTGTGCCAGTCAATAAGTAATCGACTGAGCGTCTTTTCTGGTCTAGCCATGGTGTTTTCCTACGGGATTTAGTCTCGGTGCTGTATTTCGGCCTAGACGTTTGATGCTCTGTTGAGAGCGCTGTAAGTTTTCACCTTTCGTGGGCTTTGTATGTTTTCTGCCTACCGATGGCACTGTATGTTCTGCCCAAGAGTGGCACTGTAAGATTCCTGCCCAAGAGTGGCACTGTATGTTTTTCGCCCTTAGTTGGCACTGCATGGTCCTTGTTGGCACTGTATGGCCCCAGAGAGTAGGCATTTACGCGCTCAGGTAAGTAGTATCATATATCTGCTCTTACCAGTTTGATCCTGTGCCCCATGAGCATATTGTGCCTTGCCTTCAAAAAAGTTCATGATGTTTAGTTGCTCCCCGAAGGTTAAGGTGACGCCCCAGTGGCATTCCATTCCTTTCCGATGCTGGAGCTTATTAATTATAATGAGCTTCAGTTGTTGGCAGTATGTGTACGATCGTAAAAGTAAATTGTATGTTTCAGATTCTGAGTAAGTTGTACATGTAGGGCTTAGGGTAAGTGTAAGCATACGTTTGTACGAGAAAGCTGATAAGACTTATTCAGAGTGTAAGTGTAAGAGCATGATATATGAGTAAATGTAAGTTCAATTTGTACGATGATTTGTATGCGTGATAATATTTATACTTCCTATTTCTTTTTGCTTCATGTGTGATTGCATAGAAGCATCTATATATGAACTTGCGGAGTTCATTAATTTATTTTTCCCCTATTGGGTATTTTCCTACTGAGTATAAAAATACTCACCCTATCTTTTTAGCCCCTTCGTCCGAAGGCTTTTGCAGGTCGATCGATAACTGTTTAAAACTAGATTCTTTCCTGCGGTGGACAATTCTTTCTCAACTTTGAGTGCAGTAAAATCGCAGTGAAGTTATGTGGAGTTTGGTGTTGCGATTTCATGTATTGACTAAAGTAAGAAAATTATATTATCTACTGAACTTGTGTATGTATGTATGATTTATTTTCAGACTGTGAAAGAACTTGTACTCAGAGATGCCTGGGAGGTTTTTATTTTTAAAACCCATGACCATGGTAGGATTTAATCGTACGCTTTTATTTTAGGTCACACCTGAGAACGTTTATTTGTTTTAAGATGATTTAATTTATGAAAATTATTTTCACACCTTTTAAATTTTGTTAATTTAATTAATTTACATCTATATTTTAAAAATAAAATTTTAATAAAATTTTAAGGTAAATATGTAAAAAAACCTCGGGTGTGACAGTTAGAATAAAATTATTCCAATCGTTATGTTATCCTCTATTATTTACACTTCTATTTCACAATTGATTGGTGTATCATTGACTCACGCCTAAAATTTGCATTTATGCTAGGGTGAGTTGATGCAACTTTTAATTTCAGTGATTTTTCAATCTAATTCCTTTTCAAAGACAACTATTTTTCTCAATTCGCATGCTTGTTCATCTTCGCATACAAAGTTAAGACTGTTTTATTTGCCTTTTTATAAATAGCAAGCATTGATTGTAGGTCATCTTCATTGTCTACTTTATATGGTATGATGATTTAAAAAACCAGAGTTAAATATTTCAAAGTCGCATTACTACTTTAGACAACAAATCTTTCTCTTACTTCACCAAAAACTCATTGTACCTCACCTAGGGATCAATGCCCTTCAGCCACATCTTTCCACATACTCTTCTTATCTCTTAGGTGTAATGAGCGCAAATAACAACATTGTCCATTATACTGGTGAATGGGTCACCAACGCCAGAGAAAAGAAAGTTTTTTCTACAAAAATTTTCATAGAAGATAAAAATGAAAAAATGAGAGAATTTACCACCTCCAACAACCTATAGGTTATTTGCCACCAACAATGAGCCATCGCCAATAACTCACCGCCGAAGATGGCTCCCCACCAAAACAGCCTTCACTCTCATAAATGATAGATATGCCTTTTGATTCATTTATGGCTTAAGGTTTTATTTGTCCTACAACAGCTTATATGGGATTTGGTGTTAAAATCAAGAGAATATGGATTATTTATATCTTGGGTAATGGAAAAAGCTCTAACCATTAACATACAAAAGTCTTTCATAGAGAGAACTAAGAGTTACTTAACTACATTCATACCATTGTTAGGCATCATCATCCCATCCAAATTATCATGAGGAGCATATAAAAACTAAGAAGAGCTCTGCATATGCATCTTCACCCACGATGCAACAGCTCGCACTTCCTCAGTGCTTATTGAATGACCGAGATCTGGGTACGCCTGAAATTGCAATTACCAGTTGCACTCAGTACGACAAAATAGACAGCTAAATTTAAGAGAGAAACCACAACCGTCATTTACTACCTTGAACTCACAACTCATGCCTATCTGTTGGAGAAATAGAGGACCAGCTTGTCCAGCATCAAATAGTACTGTCTGATCCACCATGCCATGGGACCACAAGATTGGTGTCTAAAAATTATTTACACATTTGGAGAAATTAGAACCGAATGAAATAATTCACCATGTAAACAAAGGACATCTAAATATACCCATGTACCAAGTAAAAATGATCTAAGTTTTTTTTTAAAAAAAAAAAGGATCCACCTCATTACAACAAATATGCAGTAAAATAAACGGCATTCAACAAAAGTTCAAATTTTTTCTGTCCATAGATTTATTGATGACAACGTAAATGAAAACCTCTAAAAAAAAGAGTATTCAGGAAACCCAGGAAAAATTAGAAATATGAAGAAAAGTGATAATAAGAAGCATAACATAATTTAATTGCCTAAATGAGATCAAAATATAGATAACGAACCAATAAGTCATCCAACTATGCTTATTCTCTTCCCAAAAAAATCCTTATTAATAATAAAAATAATTGTATTCAGCACGTGCTACAAATATTACTTGGAACAAATGGTGAGAAACGATTTGTCAATGCAAAACTGGGATATGGAAATGGTCAAAGATAGTGCCAAATGGTGGAGCATGGTACATGTCCCTAACCCTATAAATACCACGTTACAAAGAAGATGGTGCAACATGAGAAAAAAAAAACAGAAAAGTTAAAACATCTACCTTCTCGTTCCTTAGAAACATATTAGTAGTGAACTCATATGCACCATAGACGTACACTAAAACATATGAAGCCTACTTCCCCAGACAATTTTCATAAACTACCGGACATATAGCAGAGTATATACTATGGTAATTGCACTCACCCCCCCCTAATTATGGCAAAATGCATATACACCCCCTTGACCTAACTTTCTCAACCACAATGATGATGTCATCAAGTTTAGCACTTTTTGAGAAAAATTCACCCTTACATGCTAAATATGCATGTAACCCAGTGATTTATAATTTGATTGGCACATAAACCACTCTGTGTTTACTTTCTTAATTACTGTGTACAAGTTGCACCAATGGAAACCAGGCTGGATTAAAAGTTCTTCCCAAATTGATCTTAAGACTCAAAAAGTAAGAAAATGGCCATCTTGCCGCATCACAGTTTCTTACTAAATTCACACCTCAATTACAACAAGATAAGTCACTTCTTAAAAGGTAAAACCACCTCTATTTTCACACATTCAACTCACCATTACGATGCTTGAAAAAAGATTATGCACATTGAAAAAGACAATGCCAATATGCATCAACTATTTTTTAGATAATAAACAAGTAGGTTAACCAGAAAGATTCTCTGGATTAGAATCAAAGCACTTGCATCAGAATTCTAATGGGAAACTAAGTGAAACTAACTAGAAGAACATTACCAATTCTACCACCACCAGAAATTTCAAGCAAAGATCAACAGATTCTTAGGTCCAGCAGGAAAAAATTCACAGCACATAGAGAAAAGAAACCAATAATGGGAAAGCATAAATTCTGGAAAGAGGTGAAAATGCTGGCACCTGAGTAACATGGAAATAAGAGAATTGATGTTTACGCTCTCCCCATATTTGTCTATCCTATTCCTGTGTATTTTGCACATTTTTTTCTGTTTTATCTATGAAATTCAAGGAAGCATTTTCTCAGCACCAAGAAGAACAAAGTGCAGACTTTACTGACCCAATGTGACCAAGGAACCATTTAAAAGCACAGATTCATATAAGCTTTGTGAAATTCTTGAAGTGTGGACGGGAAAAGTGAATAATAAAATATGGTTATTTTCAGTCGAGCAGTCTCACACCCTTTTCCTAGCCGGCAAAATGTGAATTTGCAATTACCATTGCCAAATACCAAAGCCGTTCGTTCTATTTATTAAGTTATCTATTAAAATTGTGAAGGGGACGCCAATAAGTTTCATCTTTGACATCATTGACACCCAACCTGACCATGATGGAAATTTAATTGAAAGGAAACTTTTAGCCATTGCAAGCTACCTGACCAGTCCGATAGACCACACAACCCGACCACAAAAGGAATTTAATTGAAAAGAACCTTGTAGACAATAGGAGCTAACTGGTCTTTGTGTGTGTGTGTGTTTGAGAGAGAAGAGAACCGCAGTAAGGGGAAGAAGGGGGAAGACTACATGGCCGGCGATTCGCTGGACTGTGAAGCTATCTGGTGTCGGCAGTGGCATGGATAGTGAAATCTGCAAGTCGAACTACATGAAAGGGAGGAAGGAGACGGGGAATATAAAAAGATAAAAACATTTACATCATTTTCACTACAGGGTGATTATGCACATTTTTCACTATAATTAAGAAGCTGTAAGTGCAATTTACCTTCTACACTATTCCGAGATTTGAAATTTCTTCATTCTGGACTAAGCGAATCTGATAGGATCATAAGCATATTGATAAAGAACTTTTAACAAGAGATAAACTGACCATAAAGTGTAGGGGAGTAACTAGGGAGGTCCTTGTGGTACTTCATGATAATTCATTAGAATACACTATCTTCAAATGCTGAAATTTGATAGGCTGATTCAATAGGACTCATAGGCCATGTAGAGGTAGATTTTTTTTCTTTGTTAACAGGGATGTCCAGGTCCTTAGGACCCAACTAGAAGGGGCAATAATTTGACCTCTTAAGAGAAGTATTATCCTGACTCCTATCGACTTGGACATGTACAATGACCACACATCACATGCACCAGGAAAGTGGGATATAATCCCTATGAGTGGCCAATGGAGTGGGCAGACTCAGGACCACCGTGTCCTGAGGTGGGGTCTCGGTCATCCCACCAACCCTCCGTTGGTTGATGGAGGTGGAATTTGATGGGCCATTCAATCAGGTGGGCCTCTTGAAAATATCCACCTTTAATGTATCAAAGAACATTAGGCAGGGTCCATATAAACCATCCACACCCCAAAGATTCTTTGAAAGGATGAATTGCACTAAATTCCTACAGTGTGTGATTTCCTTTAGACTCTAATGGATATATAAATGAAATTCCATATTAGGATCATAACTAACAACCTCAGTTTACGCACCTAGAAAATCATCTATTTTCTGACATGAACAGAGTATGGAAACAGAGGGAAGAAGAGAGAGAGAGAGAGAGAGAGAGAGAAAAGATAGCAGGAGAGGAAGAGACAAAGGAGGTGGAAGTTGAGGAAGGAGTAGGATCGTGACAGAGAGGGGAGGGAATTCATGAAGGAGGAGAGGGAGTTCGAGAAAGAGAACAAGGATTAGGTCTAAACTATGATTAATTCCCTCTTCAATTACAATCAACTTTAAATAAAGACTAATGGCCTAAAGGGCCCACCTCCTAACTACCACTACCATAACAGAAAGTAACTAACTCTAATTAGAAATAACACTAGCCTATGAGATACAAAATAAAGTCTACTACTAAGTGCTAAGGGGGCAGGATGCATCATCCCACTATGCTCTGAACACGACTTGTCCTCAAGGCGTCCAATTAGGAAATTGGCTCGTGAAATCATTCTCGAGAATCCAAGTGGCTTGTTCTGGAGGTTCGTCTTGCCATCAATAAGAATCTCAGTCATGATACGCCCATGGCAACAAACATGCCAGGTGTCTCGTATGGCTGCAAGAATGAGGGAAGATGTGGAATCCGTAGCCTGCGGAGGAGGTGGTGCTGAAGGAATGATGGCAGCTAAATCACCCACGAACCGTCTAAGGCACGATACATGGAAGACAGGATGGATGCAAGAGTCAACTGGTAGGCAATGGGACCCACTTGCTCCACAATCAAGTATGGGCCATGGAAGCAGTGGCATGAGCTTCTGGTTCCTGGCAGGGCGAATGGATACTTGACGATTAGGCTGTAGTGGCAGGTATACCCAATCGCCCACTGAGAACTCTGTCTTTGTGGTGGCGGTCATAGACTTGCTTCATTCGGTTTTGGGCGGACTTGAGATTGAGCTTCAGTGCACGAAGAGTTTCATCCCGTTCTTGTAAGGCTTGGTCCAAAACGTTGACAACAGACAAGTGAGGCACATAAGAGAGAATAGTGGGGGTGGCGGCCAGAGACAACCTGGAATGATGTAAAACCAAGAGAAGTGTTGTAGGACCATTCTGCCCATGGAAGAAGTGGTAACCATTGTTGGGGATGATCACTTGCAAAACAACATAATACTGCTCAAGGCAGCAGTTAAGAGCCTCTGTTTGCCCATTCATTTGAGGGTTGTAGCCTTTGCTCATCCGCAGTTGGGTGCCTTGTAAGTCAAAGAAACTTCGTCAGAATGGGGAGAGAAAAACCAGATCGCGATCGGTGACGATGGATTGTGGCATACCATGAAGTTTAGTCACATCTCACACAAACACTTCAGCAACCTATTTTGCAAAATAAGGATGGCCAAGGGGTGAGAAATGAGCGTATTTGGAGAAACGATCCACAACCATAATAACGCATTTGCCCTAGACCTATGGTAAGTCATCAATGAAATCCATGAAAATGTCCTCCCAAACGCGGTTGGGAATGGGCTGAGGCTAGAGCAACCCTATTGGTGAAGTGGTGAAGGCCTTTGCATGTTGGCAGACGTCACAAGAGGCCACATAAACATGAACATCCTCCTTAAGACCCCACCAACAGCAATTCTCAGAGATTCGCTTATAAGTGCGAAATTGGCCTTCATGTCTTGCAGAAGATCATGGAAATGATGCAAGAGTTGTTGGCAGAGCTTGGACACTGAGGGAACCCATAAACGGTCCCGCCAAAGGAGGATATCATCCTGCAAAACAAAGGGTGGTGATCAAAGGGGTTCAGCTCGAAGCCTGGAAATAATGTCTATGGTCTCCAGATCATGTTGATAGGAGCTGATCAACTCTGTCAAAAAGGGAAATATGGGCAATGAGAACACAAAGAGTTGGGAACCCTCCAACTGACATGATAAGGCATTGGCAGCCTGATTGTCGCTTCCCTTGTAAAAAAACTCAGTCATAACCAAGGAGTTCGGAGACTTACTTTGCTGAGTGGGTGTGGCACCCCATTGATCCAAGAAGAAATGAAGACTATGGTGATCTATTCGGATAAGGAACCATTGGCCCAATAGATAAGGACGCACCTTGGTATTGCATGAACAATAGCCAACATTTCCAATTCATAGGTAGAAAGCTAAGAAGTGTGCCCAGAAATAACCTTTCCGAAATAAGCAATTAGATGGCCTCCTTCCATGAGAACCACCCCTAAGCCACTGGCAGAAGCATCACATTCTACCACAAAGGGCTGAGTGAAGAAGGGCCAGTACAAGCGGCATGGGCATAGCCAATTTCAGCTTCTCGAAGGAATCCTAGGCCTCAGAAGTCCAGTGGAAAGCCCCCTTCTTAAGGAGAGATGTTAGTGAGGCGGCCAAGGACCCATAATCTTGAACAAATCAGCAATAATACCCCGTGAGTCCCAAGAACCCCCGAAGTGCCCAGATTGTGGATGGTGTTAACCAGTTCAAAACGGCCTCAATCTTGTAGGAGTCCATAGCCACGCCTGCCGCCGAAATGACATGACCAAGATAATCAACATTACCCAAAAGCACATGTCAATTTTTTTAGAAAGAAATCATGTGCAAGTAGGGTAGAGAATACCATACGAACCTGTTGTAGATAATCCGACCAAGAATGACTCAAATCAGAATGCCGTCAAAGAAGACCAACACAAACTTCCGAAGGAAGGGCTGGAAAATATTATTCACGAGACTTTGGAAAGTGGTTGGAGCATTAGAGAGACCAAATGGCATGACAAGAAACTCGTAATGGCCATCATTAGTACAAAATGTTGTCTTGTGCACATTTGAAGGGTGCATCTAGATCTGGTGATATCCCAAGCACAAATCAAATTTAGTGAAGACAGTCACACATGCTAATTTATCCAAGAGCTCTTCAATGACGGGTATAGGATATTTATCCTTCTAGTGCTATGCAGATAGCGCCCATCACCAATCAATACATCAAAAGAGGCTGATTGCTTAATAGTACACCCCAACTTCTTGGCTATTTGATCATTAATAAAATTGTGGGTACTCCCACTTTCAATAAGTACTATCATTGTTAGATGTTTCACCATTCCCTGTAACTGGAAGGTCCGAAGCTCATAAGATCTTGAGAAAGCATGCATCGAAATCTCCAAAAGTACCTTTGGATCAGCTGCTAGGGTGATGTCCCCCGGGTCTAAACCATCCTACATAATTAGAACTGAGCCCGGGGATGAAGCGTTCGTCACAATTAAAACATAGCCCACATGAATGCCAGTCCTCCATTTGAGACAGTGTAAGGCAACAAACTACCCTAGAAGAGGGCACTGACAGTGGGGAAGGTGAAGGCCGCACTACCGGTAGACTTCCGCCACCCCACTATGCACAAGTCATTCTTCATAGATACGGGCAAGGCGGAAAACCTAGCGTTGGGAGGTAGGCTCAAATTGCCAGACTTCCGCTTGAATGTCTTCCTACAGCCCACTTACAAATTTCAGAGGCAAGGCCGTCGCCGTCCATTCAACCCTGGTAGCTAACCACGCAAAATCAATCTGATAAACATGGATGGCCTACGTTTGGCAGAGGTTTGTGAAGGCAGGAATCAAAATCCTCATTCTCATTTGGCCCAAAACATGCAGAGAGTTCCGCCACCAAATACCCCCATGTAATCGCGCCCTCTTGCTGTTCTAGTTGCTGGAGCCATACTAGAGTATCCCCCTTAAAGGTGGAATGAAGCTAAGAGCACTCGTTGATCCGTGCGAGTCCCTTGATAAGAGAAGAATCACTCCACACGAGAAACCCACTCATTGAGGTTGTCTTCTCCCGAGCACTCGGGAAAATCAAGGTGCACAATACTCACCTTAGGCAGTGGCCCATACCCATCTTCATCTGCCGCTTCATCTAAATAAATTTCATTGTCTTGCCAAAGGGGCGAAAAATGTTGGTCGGGACTGCCTGCAGTCTGTGACTATGGGCAACTGGGGCCAGCGGCAATGGCCTAGAATGGGGCTGACATGACTGGGCAAGTCATCCCATGAGGATGGATCGGCGGAGGCGAACGCTATAGAATACCCTTACCCAAAGGATAGGTGGCCAAAGTGGATCCACCATGTGCTAGCGGCAAGGAGGGACTAGCGGTGAAGGCAACCAAGCAGGCAGCTTGGTCCAGCGCAGCCTGCTGGCGGATGGCAGACACCCAGAGGTCGCTACGGAGCTCTTGGAGGAAAACCTGCTGTAATTCCGCCGCTTGTGTCTGAATGGCGGACATGGAAGCTAATAACTGATCCAGCCGCCCGTAGAAGCCATCCATGGCAGAAAGGTTCACATCCGCAAGTGAGTCCGCTGATGGAACGTCATAAGCAGCAGCCTGGTTTCTCCTCCCGTAGACACATCCAATTGCCATGGAGGAGTCGAATGGCTCTGATACCAAATGATATGAACCGAGTCTGAAAATAGAGGGAAGAAAAAAACAGAGAAGAGATAGCAGGAGAGGAAGAGACGACGGGGGTGGAAGTTGAGGAACGAGTAGGATCGAGAAAGAGAGGGGAGGGAATTCAGGAGGGAGGAGAGGGAGTTTGAGAGAGAAAAGTATTAAGTCTAAACTTTGATTAATTCCCTCCTCAATTACAATTAACTTTAAATAAAGACTAATGGCCTAAAGGGCCCACCTCCTAACTACCACTACCATAACAGAAAGTAACTAACTCTACTTAGAAATAACACTAGCCTGCTAGATACAAAATAAAGAGTCTACTACTAAGAGCTAAGGGGGCAGGACGCATCATTTTCATATGCAAACATAATAAATTAAACACAAGAAGGCACACAAGAATTTTACGTAGAAACCCTTTCATGAAAAACTACAGTACCTCATCCAGACTCTAAGTTCCTCACTACTTAGAAAATATAAATAGAAATCACCCTAGTACAATCAATCCCTTATTTACTCAAGATGCACTTCACTTCATGCCCACTACCAAATCCACTATAGCCACGTTCTTCATATCTGCCTTTCTCAGCAACATCCTCAAGTTCTCTAGATTCCACTAGAGAGTCAACACAGCAAGACATGCATCTTTGGAATCCACCAAAGCACTAAACTTTCTCACAAGAAGGTTTTGAGACAACTTGGGTGTAAAACACTCTTGATTCATACTCTCAGAACATTATAATTGAAAACACAAGAGTATGATCTAACTGATACAAAAGAAAAAAAAATGATCTAATTCAGAAAAGAACTTCCAGTCAAATCACTCTGAACTAGATTGAGAGACTCTGAAGACTCATAGAGTTTTGAAGACGGAAAAGGACAGAACTAGGGTCTCTGGACTTTTCTGCACTCTCTCTATAATAGACCCATAGAAAAACTATTTATAGAATACTATGCTGGTTATACTTATATAGAAAGAGTCCTATTGGAAATGGACTTTTTTTGCCCCAATGATTGAAAGAAAAACCATTTGGTCATGCATTCGATCACTTGAGTTACACAAATTGAAATGCAACACTAGACCTTCAATCACAATACAAAGAAAGGCTGTTCATTACTTTGCAACATCAGACCTTCAATCACTTAACACTGCAAAGGAGAGGGCGCATACGAATGGGCAAAGAGCTGTTTTAATACAAATGAATGGAAAAATGTTTGGGTGAACATTCAACTACACAAAATTTCAACAAACAGACTCTTGACTTTGCCAAATCGACTCCAAACACTTTAGTACTCAATTAAAGACTCCAAAATATATAAAGACCAACTCACTTTGGTGTATCTAAGAAGGTGTGCTTGTGGTCTTCAAGATCCCTTGCAAATTCATGAGAAAAGGCAAGTAGCTTCTCAAATTTTCAAGTTTTCAACTACTTCAAACTTCAAGAAGCTCTAGCATAAATTGATGAACAGCCCAATTCTTTGATTTCTAACAGATCTTTACACATTATATAAATATGTAACATTTCATTGTTATGGAATTTTCCAATTTACAAAGTACCTCATCTATGCAAACAATCAAGGGAAAAAACAAGAATTTTAAAATAATAGTTCAATCTGCAATCAATCTTATTCACTGATAGTAGTATTAGATCAATGATAATGGCGGAAGAGAAATGCTACCACCACTTGCCGACTGCCGCTCGTTGTCAGTGCTTGCAGCAATCACGCACCACATATTATAAATGACATAAGCAGTGTTACAAATGGCATGTTTTCTTATCACTTTCATTCCTATAATACCCTTACTACGGTAATGATCAGCCTTTTGCTGTACTGCAATAACATTCAGTATGACAAGAAGAATAAAAAACAAAAATGAATTGGCGTCAAGCCATCCCATATTCTTCTTGGACTTCGGAGACGACAATGCGCAATTGTCCTCACCACAGACCGCTGAGAAGACAATGGATATAGGGCATGCTACAGAGAAGTTGACAAGCAACGTCGCCGCACCAAGGAAGGTGAAAAAATGGGCCTGGTTGACTGGGGCGATGGTGGCAGACAACAGTGGCACATCCTAAACGAGATCACCCTCACCACCCCACACCTCCACCTGCATCAATACCACCAATGCCATCCAAGAGTTGCAGTCTTTGCCTGAATCGGCACTTATGTCTGGATAGTCCCCATCTCTGTTGACACCATAATACAATGTGCTTGTGGCAGCAGGGATGACAATGATTTTCATGCACTTAAATTTTCCCTCGAGATGGTGGGAGCTATCAAAAGTGGCAGGGGTGGAGGGCTCAGTGAGGATCTTGAGGGGACTGTTAATGGCAATGGCGGGAACCGTGCCAATGTGAGTGGTGGCAATGATGGTGGGCTCGGCGCTGGAGTTAACATACTGTTTCACAGTCAAACTTGTGGCCGAGTTCGTAGATGAGATAGAAGATACAAGCGGCATAGGCAACTAGCATGCGAATCCTGCATGTGTGGCCTCTAACCTTGGTGTAGTGGTCCTTAGTGGCAAACTTGACCATCGTCTTGTTGTGTGCCTCCATCGCCTTGTGGCCGACAGCGAGAAGCTCAAAGCGTCACTCAGCATTGTTGGCAAGGGACTCTGCTTTGAAACAAATGAGGGGCTGAATGGCAGCCGGTGAGGTAAGCCTGCTTAACAGGCTGTCTAGGGGCAGGGCAAATGACAAGAGTAAGGATATTATTGTGAAACCGAAAAGAAATATCAACTGGAAAGAGCTGCTATAAAGTTCTGTTAGATATAGACGTGGCGCACGATTGGAGCAAGCAGCCAACAGATATTCTGTGAATGTTTTAATAAAAACCAATTATTACTGTGGCCGTCAGCACAGAAATTTATTGCCTTCACCGATTGGTAAATTTCGATATTTTAAACATCAACCAAAAAAAAGAAGAGAAACAACTTAAACACATTTTAGCAGCTACATGGAAAATACCTTCTTGGCCTCCGGTGTAATCCGATCTATAATTGAAGAATTAAATGGCACCCATCCACTAAAGACTGCACCTCCACCCAAAGTTTTCGGATACAGCAAGACACTTGCTAAGGTCAGGGCACCTGCCATATCAGAAATTAATTGCATATTAGTTGGAAACCATTTTACCAGTTTCCTTGATATAGCATCGGCGACAATAGCAGATGCTCAAAGCTCATAAGGAAACATAAAAATGTGTACCCCCTTGGCTAAATCCACAGATAAACACATTGTCCGGGCTTGTGCCTGAAGCAACTTCCTTGTTAATTATAGCATGAACATTCTCGACTGCTTTAAGGACTCCAGCTTCATCTTTTGGAGATTCCTGCCACATTGTACTTATGTATCTTACAGTATAGTAATTATCATAGAATGTTTTAAAGAAGAAATTTTTTCAATCTTAAAATCATTTGGCAGCTATAGTAGCACAATGCTCTCAGCAGATGGCCCTTGCCATAGATGGTGAATATGTATTATACTGCACTGCTCATTCTAAGTTATTTGTGGAAGTCACCAAGTGTCATCTCAGAATTATGGCTAATTAGTCTGATTATCAGAAAACAGGGCAACTTCATCAAACCCTCAATTTAATGTAGTTTATGTTTCTTATTTTTTACCATCTACTATCCGCAACAACTATAGCTACATAAGTCACTCAGTTTCCACCTCATATTGATTGTTTGTGTAATTACTAAACCTACTTGCATTACTGAACACACAGATGTATTTTCCCCCAATTTGCACTGATTTATGCATAATATGGGTACAAAAGATACTATGTAATTTATAACGATATGGTATTATTTCTGGAAAAAAAAATTCTGTGAAGCTCTTCAAACAAAGACAAGCTTCATATTTAACAATGTAAGCATGGAGAAGAGATTAGGTTTTCACTCACAACAGTCACAGGAATTTCATAAATGTTAAACCATGAAGGCATGATCACGCCATCTACAAGAAGTAAACATCAAAATAATTAACATCTTATAAAACTAACTCAATTGGAAAAACAAACATCAAGGAAATATTGATGCTCTTTTCACTCTTCCTTTCCTCCCATTTGATGCAGGGACACCACAATCAATATAAAAAATGCAAAGGACATCAGCAAATATTTTGTCACAAGCTAGGGTCCAATATGTAAGATTTAAACCAATCCCATATATGCAATAAAAAACTTAAAGCGAGCAATTAAATTAAAGTCCAAACTAGCACGGGTTAGAGAATATATGCTCATAATTTGTTCACGTATTTAATGTCAGTACACAGTAGTCTAGTCAAGACTTTATTTATTTCTTTTTACTCAAGTAATTCCCCATATTAGGAGATTTGATCTCCATGTTGTTAGTATATGTTCTGTTTTTTGTCTTAAGTGTTTATATTAATCTTCATACTATAGAGGGTAGTTTAGTCATTCTAGATTAATTTCTATTTTCTTCTTTGTAAACCCTCACTTATGTGAAGGGAAATTAGGACATTTCTCTCTTTAGTTTGCTAGATCGATCTCTCTTAATGTGAGGATCGTTCTCTTTTTTGTGTATGATTCTATTCTATGGTTCAGATCCCTAGTTCTAATTTTGCCATCACAGTATCGAAGCTTAGGTTTCAATCCTCCATCTGTAACCCAAACCTGTTTTGCGGCGGTACTGTTCATCGCACTGTTCACCGATACTATTCATTGGTGTTATTTGCGCACTGTTTGCTGGTACTGTTCATCACACTGGTTTACTGGCACTGTTTGTCGCATTGTTTACTAGTACTGTTCATCAACTCTATTCATTGGTATTATTCATCAATTTTGTTACGATGGATTTGTTGGACAAATATGACAATCTTCAAGCAGTCAGTGTACACCCGAATGGTAACAACTATTCTTATTTGAGTTATGTTATAATGGGCAAAGGGTTCCAGAACTATATTGATGGTTCTACTATGGAACCTATTATGCAAGAGGATGTCAAAGTAAAGGAATTTTTAAAACAATGTTCTAAATGGCATATGTATAATGCCAAAATACTCACTTGGATAAATAATTCAATAGATCTCACTATTGGTCTACAATTAGCCAAGTTCAATACCGCTAAGGCTGCATGGGATTATTTGGCTTCATTATATGTGCAGTCTAATTATGCCAAGCTTTATCAGCTTGGATTGGATCTTCGCTCTATTCGACAAGGAGATAGATCTATTCAAGATTTCTATGCTTACATGACCACTATCTGGGATCAGCTCGCACTTATGGAACTGGTTGAAATTTCTACTTCTGCTACCTTATTTCGGTATCGTGAGGACTATCGGGTTGTTCAACTTCTTGTGGCTTTACGAGATGAATATGAGGTCATTTGGGGTTCTATTTTACATCGATCTCCATTGCCTGCTATTGCTACTGCAGTTAATGAATTAATTGTAAAGGAAACCAAATTGAAGATTTTTAGTGGCTCGTCCTCCCCTAGTCCGACTGTTTTGGCTGCTTCATCTAATACACCTATTTAAGTATCTGGTAAGTCAAAACTTCGTATTACTATAGATTAATGCAATTATTGTCATCAAAAAGGCCATTGGAAAAAAAATTGTCCACAGCGCCCACAACAAACTGGTCGTCAGTCTACTAGTTTACAGCCATCTGGTCGTCCCTTTCCTGGACAGTCTACAACTTTTCAGCCAGCCCGTACATTTCAACAGAATCATGGACAACAGTTCACTTGGGGTCGACCCACCACTGCCAATACATTCTCTGATATACCAACTGAAGCCTCTTGTACATCCTCACCATCGGTTGCCTCCACTCTTGAACTCTAGTCTCTCCTATCATATTTGACTCGTCTACTTGGTACTTCTACCACTCCCTCTGCCTGTCTCATACTCAGGTTTGTCTCTTCCCTCTTAACTCTGTTCGTCTTACCCGTTCTTACTAGATATTTGACTCTGGCACTACACATCATATGATGCCAGATGATTCTTTTTTTGTCGTGTAGAGATTCTTCTCACTTTAGTGTTGTCCATGCAACCAATGACACAACCATGCCATTGTCTGGCTTGGGCCTTATTCGATCTCCATCACTTTCAGTTTCTGATATCTTACATGTTCCACAATTAACCGTTGGTCTTTTATCTGTCAGTCAACTTACAAAGCTCGGTTATACTATTTTATTTTCCTCTTCTGGTTGTATTGTGCAGGACCCGAAGACAGGTAGGTAGATTGGGACAGGCCATAGTGTTGGGGTCTCTACACATTGGATCAACTACATGCACCTGCCTCTGTTGCTGCTCATTCTACTTTGGGCGACTTGCGTCTTCATTCTTATTCTTCTTTATTTTATTTGTGGCACTCGCAATTGGGACATGTTTCTAAGTCTAGGCTACAATATTTAGTTTCTTCTGGTGCTTTAGGAACTTTGCCAATTAGTAATATTTCCTTTTGTAGTGGTTGTCAACTTTATAAACTATTTGCACTTCCATTCACCTTAAGTGATTCACTCTCTACTAATCCATTAGATCTTGTTAATTCTTATGTGTGGGGACCTGCTCCGGTTGCTACCAAGGGTGGTTCCAAATATTATGTTGTGTTTGTAGATTATTGTTCTCACTATTCTTGGATTTATCATGCATTTATTGTTATGGTGCGTACTCAATTCAATGTAGTTGTTAAGTGCTTCCGCATGTAGTTGTTAAGTGCTTCCACTCTGACTCGGGTGGTGAGTATTTATCTTCTGAATTTAAGGCTCTTCGAACAATTGAAGAGAACACATCAATTATCTTGCGCTCACACGCCACAACAAAATGGTGTTGCTGAAAGGAAATATCGCCATATTTTGGAGACTGCGTGCTCACTGCTCCTCTATGCTTTTGTTCCTTCTATTTTTTCGGGCGAAGCTGTTTTTACTGCTATTTACTTGATCAATCACATTCCTTCGTCCTTGAAGGTCGGTAAGTCCCCTTTCGAAAGTTTATACAATACCAAACTTGATTATCAATCTATGCATGTGTTTGGTTGTGCCTGTTTGTTTTACTTTCTACTATTGAAGTTCAAAACTGTCCGCACGATCTAAGTTATGCATATTTTTAGGATATAGTGTTCGTCATAAAGGGTATCGCTGTTATGATCCGTTGTGCAACAAAGTTGTATAGTTCTCGGCATGTGTTTGTTGAACATCTCTTTTATTATGCAATCCCTCATTGTGATTCTCTTGTTGATCACTTGGATTTTCTTAACATTGATTTTTTTCCTCCATATAGTTCTGATGATTGCAATAAATATGTGGATGTGTCTGCTCTTGTTCCTTCTTGTCCAATTATTACACAAGTTTACCAACGTAGAATGCAAAGCTCCACAGCCCCATTGGTGTTGCCTCCTCCAGTTGTCCCTGATGTAAATCAAACTAGTGCCCTTATACCTGTTTAAGAGCCTAGACGTAGTCTACATTTGGCTAGCCTTCCTTCGACTCTACCTTCTCCCCTTGCTACCTCTCTGCCTTCAGATTCTGTTGGTCCCCTTGTGTCTTCTGATGCTCGATATGCATGTTCCTCTTCTTTCTATACTTCTCATTTCCTTAATTTTTTGTCTGTCATTCACTCTCTTCATGAGCCTCAGTCCTACAAAGAAGCTTCTAGTAACCCCAACTGGCAGCAGGCTATGCAAGACGAGTTATTGGCTTTGCACAAGACTGGAACATGGGAGTTGGTTTCTCTTCCACCTAGTAAGCATGTCATTGGGTGTAAGTGGATTTTCAAGATCAAGACCAAGTCCAATGGTTCTCTTGAAAGGTATAAGGCTCGGCTAGTTGCCAAAGGATTTGCTCAGAATATGGGATTGATTATGAGGAGACATTTGCTCCAATTGCCAAAATGTCTTCTGTTCACACACTTATATTTGTTGCCTCATTTCATAAGTGGTCTCTCTGTCGGATAGATGTCAAAAATGCATTTCTCAATGGTGATTTGTGTGAGGAAGTTTACATGAAACCTCCTCCCAGCCTTCCACATAAGCAAGGACAAGTTTGTCGTCTTCAACATGCCTTGTATGATCTCAAGTAAGCCCCATGTGCTTGGTTTGAGAAGTTTAGTACAACATTACTACATTTGGGTTTCACTGTCAGTGCTCATGATTCAGCTTTATTCTTTAGAGACTCCATCTGGGCATATTGCTCTTCTTTTGTATGTTGATGATATGATTCTCACTGGCAGTGATACTGCCAGTATCTCTTCTCTCAAACAACAATTGATGGAGTTGTTTGAGATGAAAGATCTAGGGTTCCTTCGTTATTTCTTGGGAATTGAGGTTACTTAATCCGCCACAGGAGGATGAAGATGACTCACAAGGGCTGGATAATTTCATCCATAATGACTAGGTCTATCACGAGCGCGGTGATCATCACCCTAGGGCATGTGCACGGCGTTTTGATGATCAGCTTCACGATGGTTCCACCGAAGGCCATATCCAAGCACGTGCCAAACACCTCGCATTTCCCTAGGTCTCACATGCCCATTGTTTCTTTCGATTCCACTGTACCCTTGAAGCTGACAAGATAGATATGGCTTCATTCCACATGGAGGGTCATGCTCTCCGCTGGCTCGATCATTATCTTCATCACAGTGCTCGTGCTACCTGGATGATCTTGAACAAGCATTGATTGTTCACTTTGGGCCTCTTGCATATCAAATTTCCAACAAGCTACTTTCTTGGGTTTGCCAGAAGACTTCGGTCCAAGACTCTGTGGATGAATTTGAAAAGCTGGCCAATTGGGTCCGTCATTGGCCAGAAGATGCTTTAGTTGGCACCTTTATTGGGGGATTGAGTGACGACATTGCCAATGAGATGGATACTCTAAACCCTCAAACTTTAACTGAGGTTATTTGTGTCGCTCACACTTGTGAAGAGAAAGTCAATAATCAGTAGCGTCACCTTAGGCTTCCCACCCTACTCTCCTCTTCGAGTACTCCTACCTCCACATCCTCCACTACCACAACCCCTGATAAAAAACTCTCAAGCTGAGGTGACTGCTCACCGCTCTAAGGGCTTGTGTTACAATTATGACAAAAAATATAGCTCTGGCCACCATTGCAAAATAGTTCACATGTTTATTACCGCAAAGGATCAGGGTCCCATTGCCAAGTTTGATGCCAATTTAGCCACGTTGGTCAATGACATTCATCCTATCATATCCTTCCATGCACATCAAGGTGTTGAGGCTCCTTATACTATGCGTGTTAATGGTCAAATGGAAAAACAATGAGTCTAGTGTTGATCAACACTTGGAGTATTCATTCCTTCATCAATGAGGGGGTTGCATGCACATTGGGCTTGAACATTTCCGATTGTTTTCCATTTGAAGTTATGGATGGTGATGGTGCCAAGCTTTGTTGTTCTGACATTTGACATGGTGCCACCTTATTTGCCCAAGGTATCCCTATTACTTCATATTTCTAACTTCTTCCTTTAAAAGGGGGGCAGATGCTCTCGGGATTGATTGACTTCGTACCCTAGGCAAAGTTGAATGAGACTTTGATCAAATGCAGCTCACATTCCAACTTGGCGGTGATAAACATCATCTAACTGCCCAACCACCGGAGAAGTTGCACATCATATAAAAGCCTTGAGGACAAGGACAGGCGGATGCAGGGGTGGATTGTTATGAATCAAAATTAGGGTTCTTTTAGTTTCCTTAATTAGGATTTCTATTATGAGTAGGCCACTTAGTATCTAATGCTTTATTAAAGGCAAGATGCTTTATTTTAATTACTTTCCCTAATTAGATTAGATTCCTTACAATAAGAGGCTCTTAAGCCTACAAATTGTAAGACACTTCTCTTCTAAGATAATAAGCACAAAGAACACAAAATTAGTAGTTTATTGTTACCTCTTCCATTCAAACTTTTCTCTAATCCTACTGTAGCAACAACCTACAACAATCAATGACCCTCATTAAGATTAACCTGGAGAACTTGCCTTTGAGGTACCATGTCCTAATTATTGGCGTCATCGTCTCCCCATGGGAAGATTTGGCTACATAACTACCAAACAATTTTTTGTAAGAAGTTCAACAAATTCTAGGTGGGTACGGATCCTAGTGTTTTCAGGTTCGAACTTTTGTAGACACTCCGTTGAAGGCTTTCATTGAGGTTTTTAAGAAGCTTTTCATTTAAGGTTTCCATCAGAGTAAATTTCATGACATACTGAGAATATCCACTAGAGACTATATGATCAGTACGTATGTGAATGCAACGGTGTGTTAAGTGGGCAACAAGAGTAGTTCCCCTAGCCAAACCTGAGTTTTGGCACCATAATGATGTAGAACACTACCACCAGCATGAAAAATGCAAAGGAGATAAGCAAATGTTTCATTGTAAGTCAATACTAGTATAAGATTAAAACCACCCTTGTATACACAGCAAAAAAATTATAGCAAGCAGTTAAATCAAAGTCCAAATTTGCTAGCACTTGATAGTATCCGACAATATAGAACTAGAAGATCATTGGAAATCAATGACTCTCACAGGGCAGGGCAGGGAAGTAAATTAGGTAACATACTCAAACTCAAGTAAGGCACCTATTGTTGACATATCGGTTAAGCAATGGATGATTAACAATTAAAATATATAGAAAAAAACTAAAGCATCATTTGGAACTACAAGTCTTTAGTGAGTTTAAACAGTTCACACAGTAAGGACCTATTCGGTAGACAAAAAGGAGATCATTGATAACATTTTAATATAAGAAAACAAATATTACAAGGAGAGAGACCCACTGGCCTATTTGAACTGGTTACCATGGGTTTGTTGTGCCCGGTGGCACAACAGGGTTTGGCGTGGAGGAAGAGGAAGGAGAAGGAGACACTGAAGGAGGAAAAGGAAAATCTTTCATTCACTTCTAACTCGGGCCAAACGACCTTACAAATATCAACACTACAATCTATTGCTCAAACATTGAGATTGATCATTCAACCTACTAGACTCGACTCCTAAGGGATCAATCAATTTCTTTAACTAGGCGATTCACCTTATTGGACTCAATATCTAAGAGATCAATTGATCGCTTTGACAGGGTGATCAATCGTTCAAATTACTCCACTTGATTTATTAGCCCACTGATCGATCGTTCTTGAGGTGATTGATTTCATCTTTGAAATACAATCCAAACAAAAATGAAATACAATCAAACAAAGGAACACAACAGGGTTGGAAGAGTCTTCGAATCCCTCCAACTACCTTGACCTCTCCAGCTTGGTGACCCTTCCATAGGAAATGCCTCGGGTTCAATGTAGCCAAAAAATCATGAGAGATAGAGTGAGAAGGCTGACCTCTAAGGGAATGAAGAATTGTGTTATGTAGAAGAGGAACAGTCAAATCAACCCGACATTCATGTTTTTCTTCAGCCAAAGAGCTTCCAAAGGAGGTCGCAACTCGACTTGTTGGCCAAAAGTCTATATTTATTAATGAATGCAGCAAATGGCTACTACCAAGGCAGAAAGTCAGCAACTATGGCCTGCAAGGTTGCCGTAATCATAAGAAGAAATTGATGAAAAATGGCCATTGCATAGAAGGAATTGTAGCCATCATGAAGGGCACTAATAGTTGCCGGTTCAGAAGAGTTGATGACGGGTACCACAAATGCAAGACCACAAAGACAACAACAACTGCGGTCACTGCCGGAGGTTCTCATGACAGACTGAGACTGTTCTGGCAAGCAGAGAATAGTAACGTCTGTTCTAAGTTGCAACTAGGTTGTGATGATTTAGGATTCCATAAGTTTTTGGAGAACCGGGGGGGGGGGGGGGGGGGGAATAGGAAGGAAGACCTGGATTTTAGCACCTTGGTGCCGATTTCATCACTGACTGAAGGGAAGATTGATTTACAAGTTCAGTACCAGAGCTGCTTGGAATTAGCACCAAGCCACTGGGAAATCACCGTCAACAGTGACTATCTTTCTGTCATGTACATTTCATTCCTAAGTTCAGCCTTTAAATAGGTTTATATAGAATTTCCTAACAGAAAATCAAATCAAACCTAAATCTATAACCAACACGAAAATAAAATCAATTCTAAATGAGGAAACAATAATTCCATAAAAAAGCAAAACTCTCCCAAATCCTTAGCAAATCAAACCCTCACCAATCTCTAATTAAAAAAAAATCAAGTAAATAAGTGAAGCAAAATCAAATATCTCAGGGTATGCCTAAATCTGGTGTCTTAACTATCTGCTGGTCAAATGTTCACCTCAGTTACCAATGGTTTCTTTAGCACGATGCAAATTGGGCAAATGTCTCCTCAGTTTTTACATTGCACATGTGCTTATTCCATATCTTCCAATCTCTTTGCTCATACATAACATTGTCAATTACGCCCCTTCTTGATTGTCTTCCACTTGGACCTATAGAAGTTAGAACACAACCAATTTCATCAATGTTTCCTAAATTTGGAACAAGTTAGTCATGAAGCACGCTATGTGCTAGTCTTCAGTTCAACCAAGCCGCTCTAACCCTAATGACAGGGGTTCATCCGTATCGACTCATTAAAAATTAGAACCCAAATATCTTAACTGGTTCCTATCAAGGGATTTTTTTTTATCTAATATGTATACTAATTGTTCGTTGATATTGACTCTAACACGAAATTTCAAATAAGTAAGAGAACTTATACATAACCCTCAGCTCTGAAAGTTTCCCTCCACTTCTATGATTAAATTCTTCTCGCTTTTCTACCAATGCTCAATAATAAGCAAACGCTGATAGGTGAGAATCTTTTTGTTGAGTGAGAAAAATATTACAGCATCATGTACGACATCATAATGAAATAAATGGTATTACCGCCCTAAACTCACATTTGAGAATATTCCTAAATTAAAAAGACAAAACTTGGAACTAGCTGTGAAAAATAATAGGATGTGAGTGATGCGAGGAAAAAAATAAAAAATCAGCATCACATTTGCAGAGGAGAGAAAGAGGTGACGAGGAACACTTACTATTGCAAGAGACGGGAATGGGAGGAGCAGAGGGGAAAGACCAGGTGGTGTTGCTGAAGTGAGGGGAAGAGAAGAAAGCCGTGATGGGCTCATTGGCGGGGCCAGAGTCACCAAGACCGTGGAGCCAGAGGATAAAGCTTCTGCCCCCGGCGATTGACATAGGACGATCCAGGAGAGGCTGCTGATGGTATCGACGGGGTGAGGATGAGAGGAGGACACAAGTAGTGGCGGCGAGGGTGACAAGAAACACCGCGAGGAGCATCACCACAGCTGACAATTTCATTACTAATGCGCGCCAACGGTGGCGTCCAGGGCAGGTATGCAGGGGTGCTAACGAGCAGTCTAGTCTTGGATTAGCTTGGCTTATGGTATTGGCGGCTAGCCTTATCGTAGTTAACTTAGCTTTGGTTGTAACGTTGCTAAAAAAAAATAATCTTTTTTACTATTTTATATATAATATTTTTTATGTTAAATATATTATCAAATAAATATGATATTTTTTATTATTTAAATATATTTTTTTATTAAATATAATTTCATCATTCTGTTATTAAAGTTATACACTTGACTATGTTATTTTAAATAATATTTATATTTTTTATATTAGTCATATATTTAATGCATAAAAATAAATCCAAAAACTTAATTAATATTTTTACCTCATTATATTAATATATTAATTACTTGGTAAAAAATAATATTATCAAATACTCTCTCTATCTTAAATTAATAGCTTCATTTAGTTTTTTAAAATAAAATCACATCTCAAACTCTTATCCAGGGATAAGTTTTTACCTCTATTCAGAGATAAAAAACCATCCTTTTGAACAAAAAACATGAGTCATACAAAATCAATGCTTGTGAAGGCCAAATACAATATAGTTTAAATTAATGAAAGACTCTAGAAACTATGGTTAATCTCGGTAAATATGGTTTTACAATTTAAATCCAACAAGGCTAAATCATGACGCAAATAGAGTAAGTACATGTATGACTAAATATACATGAATATAGACGTAAGTAATTCCACTATATGATAGTAATATTCTGCTATCTTGATGTAAATGACATGTTAATCCATGCAAATCTGGATTACAACAAGTGTTACAAGTCAAAAACTACATTGTTGTTTGATTGGGCCCTTGGGCTATTAATAAGTAGTCCAAAAACAAAGAACAATAACATTTATCAATTAGGCCCTTAGGTGATCGATTGATTGACCAAATATGAGGAATAGTAAGTTTGCTAATTGATTGAGCCCTTTGACAATCAATTAGTCCATCAAAACAAAGGTAAGAATACGTCCGTCAATCAATCAGCCCAAGAGGGCAATCAATCAGTTAGCCAATTGCAAAGAAACGTAAAACAATAGTAACTTTTGTGATCGATTAGCTCATAGGGGCAATTGATCGGTGTGATCAAAACTTTTGAAAGTTATGATTTTAACCCAAAAGAATTCTAATTAAGGATCAAAACTCCTAAATCTTTGTGTAAACAATGTCAAATCCTTAGATATGAATGAATTAATAAAACCCATGAAAAAACTTGTAAAACAACACCAAAATTCACACATAAGGGGGATTAGACCAAATCATCTATTAACAATAAAAATTGTGATTAATAATATAACTGTCGGTGTTAATCCAATAAATATTCAACAAGCAAAAACTCCTTACCTTTAGTCAATAAAGAATCACTTCAATTCCTCTTTTGGATCAAAGAATCTCTAATAAAAAAATTATGATCCATTAGTCCTAAGCATAAACCACATTTCTTCTACCAAATTGAGACTCAAAATACCCATAACTGTCACGTTCGAGGTTTTTTTTACATTTAATTGAAAATTTTATAAATATTTTATTTCGAAAGACGGATGTAAATCAAATGAAACCACAAAATTCAAAATGTATGAAAATAATTGTTGTAAATTAATTCATCATACAACAAAACTAACATTCTCAGGCATGACCTGAAACAAAAACATGAAAGTAAAACTTGGCATGGCAATGGTTTTTAATATGTCTCAGGCATCTCTGAGTACATGTTCTTTAACAGTCTAAAAAATAAATTGTATATTCATACACAAGTCTAGTAAATAATACATTTCCCTCACCTTAATCAATACATAAGATTGTGGCACTAAAATCCACAAAGCCTCACTACGATTTTGCTATATTCCAAGTCGAGGAAAAATGGTCTGCCACGGGGAAAAGAGTTAACTCCAAAAATCTATCGATAGACCTGCAAAAGCCTCCCGACGAAAGGGATAAAAAAATAGGGTGAGTATTTTCGTACTTAGTAGGAAAATACCTAGTAGGAGAAATAAATCAATGAACTTCGTAAGTTCATACATAGATACATTCATGCAACCATACATGAAGCAAACAAAATATGAAACATAAATATGGTCTCATAGACAAATCATTGTACTAGCTGAACTTACACTTACTCTTATGTCATGCTCTTACACTTACGCTCTGTATCAGAGTCTTACCAACTTACTTGTACAATTGTACACTTACACTTACAACATATGCATAATCATATGAACTTACTTATATGACCTTACTCATACAATCTTACTCTTACTCATAAACATACTCTTACGTCTTCCTTAGAAGCTCACACTTACACTTACTCTGAATCTTACACATATTGCTTACTCAAAATCTGATGCATATAACTTACTCTTACTGTTGTACACATACTACCGACAACTAAAGCTTATTACCATTAATAATCTTCAGCGTCAGAAAGGAAGGGAATGTCACTGGGGCATCACCTGAACCTTCGGGGAGCAACTAGACGTCATGGACTTTTCCAAAGGCAAGGCACACCTATTCTCATAGGGCACAAGATCAAACAGGTAAGAACAGATCCATGATACTACTTACCTAAGCATGCAAATACCTACTCTCTGGGGTCATACAATGTCAACTAAGGGCAGAAAACATACGGTGCCACTCTTAGGTAGGAATCTTACAATGCCACTCTTGGGCGGAACATACAGTGCCGTATATAGGCAAAAATACATACAGTGCCCACGAAGGGCAAAAACTTACAGCACTCTCAATAGAGTCACACATCTGGGCCAAAATACAACATCAAGACTAAATCCCGTAGGATAACACCATGGCTAGACCAGGAAAAACGCTCAGTCGACAACCTATCAATTGGCTCAAAAATAGAACTTAATCCGTTGAAACCCTCAGTCTCAAACTCACAACGTTATCAAATTAGGGTTACTTACCATTCAAGCTCATATTAAGTAACTTATTCCTGTACAATTATGCTCAGAACTACTTTTGTCTCACATTCTTCAGCCAATAAGGCTAGAACTGCACCCATTCTAAAGCTCTAATCCATAAAGTTGGCATTCTTTACTTAGTTCATCCCCCACTCTTACACTTATAGTCTTACGAATCTCTGCATAGCTTTAAACTCAAATTCCATATTGGCACTCATACTATCATATACTTACGACCTTACATCTTACACTATCCGCCTTAAAACCGAATCATCTTACTTAAACTCCTCAAATGAAACCCTTTGGACCTAAGTCCTGTCATCAAACCCTTACTAATTCCTTACACATTATTTTCTGTTACAATTCATATTGCATACATTATGCAGGTACAATTATGGTGTTCACTCTCACTAATTCACAATCCCTCAAAGACGTCAAGAACCTTCAATTTTCCAAACCCTTACATTGTTTAGGTCTTCTACTCATTGCTCCAACATGACACCCAACTCAATCCAAACCAATTCTCCAATCTCATCAATCCAACCTTTGCCTATCAATCTTACATCTTTCCTCGCTCGACATATGGTCATAATTTTCACATCATAACCCATAAGGTACCCCTTCGACAAACTTGCAATCAATTGCACATACTCGTGCTCATCGTTCACACACCCACAGCCCACAACGAAGATCTATCACACGCTCTAATCACATACATATAGTTCATAACAACTTACTACCATACCCTTAGTCTTCACTAACATACGTACAATTCACATACATAAAACATGTTTATTTCATTAGCATTTATCATGCAATACATTAAGTTATAAACTCCTAGCATACTACTACACAATCAAGGCATGCTATAATGAAATTATGAGTTCAATGTCCCCTACCTTGTAATCCACGTGAGTTTGATGGCGAGCATACAACGGTGGCGGCGTCAATGGCGAAATAGGTGGCCAAAAGCATCACACTGATAGAGTTGTCGTCTCGAAGATTTTCAGATAAGCTGAAATTAACCTCAATAAGGTTAGACTAATTTCACTCAAAGTATAAGACTGGGTGCACTAGTGTGGCCGAACACAAGGTCGTACCACTAGGGATAGTAAGAGCGATCACAGAATAGGAGGTGACTAATTAGAGGTTGACCAACGGTTTATAAAACTTGTTAGCCACAAAACATTAAAATAGACTGTAGACTACATCCAACGGCAACAACTCCGCATTGTCGAAGCCTCACAACATGGTGGAGGACTTGGTTGCGTACTCATGAACTTAGGAGAGATAGAGGAGGGCTTTAACGTCCTAGTGGTAGAGTCATTACATCATCATATGCCGCAAAGGTGGTGCCTTTAACCAAAACTGCATGCGCAATACAATCATGCGCAGTAAAGGGGAAACCCTAGGGAAGGGTAGGTTGTCGGTGGGTTCCGAAATGACTCAAGCTAGTGGAAGCCAGATCCAACCACTCAATGGCGGAATCGGCTATCAAAAAACGTATGCACGTATTGTCACCCTAAAAGGGTGGTCTGTCACGAAAAAGGTAGGGTTCGCTAGTGGTCATTCCCTAAACACAAGTTGAAGCACTAAGGCCCGGCGTAGGTGGCTGACAAAGGCGACGACATTTCTAATCACTACCCACAACCAAATCATTATACAGGTGGTCGTGCATCAAGCACAGCTTACAGTGGAAGATATGGCCATGATAGGGTCAAGCCTTTGATGGCCCAAGGCTAATGGCTGACAATGTTATTTCCCCTTAGAAGAACCGGGAACTGGGAACTCTTTCCCTTGGTTTCTGGGTTGTGCATAACAAAAGTGGGGGTGCAGAGGTAGAATCGGGCTAGAATTGTTGGCCCTTGATGTCATTGGGCTGGGGCAAAGCCCACATCGGTCGGACATACTACCCAAGTTCGCGGAATGTCAAGCTAGATAGGTTGGCCCTTAGTTGGAATGGGGCATGCAGAAAATATAAGGGTTTAGTGGAGGGCAATAGTGTGCTGAGTTGGGGAGGTAAACATGCAACACCAGGCCACAGATGGCCATACAGGGCCTAGGGCCAAACCTAGGAGACAATGGCAACCCAGCAGTCGCTGGATCGCGACAAGTCATATGGAAATCGGTGCAATGTCATCCGATGTCCATTGGCGGAGAATAGACATTGCCAGAAAAAGGTGCAAGTTTTTCTGTGGCACGGGTCAGTCGATTGGGGCAAGGGAGGCCTCGGCACCTTGCCGTCATCGGCTGGAGGTGGCAATCCGGAGGTCGATCAGTAGGTGGCAGCCGGCAGTGAAAATAATGACAAAAAATTATAGACGACATTTTGACCGAATCGGAATTGGGCAAAGGAGGGGATCGCAGAAGAAAAGACAATTTAGGTTGGCAATCCAATTAGGGGCAGCCTTGCCATCATTTGTGGGTATTAGGCCGAAGGCCAACCAATGGCGGCGGGCATCGAAAATAAATGACAGACAAATCAAGGAAAAAGGGGAAATTTTTGGTCCCAATCGGAGTTGGGTAGAGGGGCTATGGAAGGCGGCGATCGGGGCGGCAACCTTGTCGTCACCAGGCTGGGGGAGGGCCAAAGGCCAGTCGCAATGGCCGGCCACCAACGGCATAGCCGGCGGCAGCAACACACAATGAGAAAAAGAAAACAAGGGGCGGTGGAATTTTACCTCACGACAGCAAAGCAGGGGCGGGGAGGCTAGGACAGAGGTGTCAGGAGCTCATCATGGCCGGGGCAGAGTTGTGGCGGCAAGCTGGAGGACATGCAGCTGGCGACGGTGTAAGGTCCCTGATTTTTCTACGATTTTCTGGGATTTTTCTGCCATTTTTCTGGTCATTTTCGGCAGGAAAATGTGACATTTCAGCGTATGGGTATTTGTGTCTTTTCCCCGTATTTATACCCATAGAGTCAGGTGTGGGGCTTAGTCGCGGGCCACGGGCCTCGCTGCGCGCTTATGGCGCGAATTTTGGAGGTTCAACGCGTAACCAGTGGGTTAACGCGCGTTGAGCGTACGTTTGGAAAAAGAAAAAAAAATAAAATAAAACAGGAAAATTGGATCGGGATCGGGATCGCCCGATCCAGAACTTCCTGCGCGATGAACAGTACCGCCGCCCCCCCCATTCTTCCTTTTCCCTGTGGCCGGCCGCCGCCGGCCGCCGGCAGGCCGCAGGATGCCGGCACAGGCTCTGCCCCGGCGGTGCGACGCAGAGGGGCCACTGCCCCGGCCGCCCACGGCCGCGCCGCCCTCTTTTCCAGTTAGCCGCCCTTTTACAGCCTTTTTGGATTCCGCCGCCGTCATAGGCCGGCGAGGGCCGGCCGTCCGCCCACGGCTCCGCCATGGGCCGGCGACGGCGGGAGGCCACTCCCCCCGGCCCCGGACGGCCCCAGCTCCGCCGTCCCGCTCCCTCTCTCTGTTGCCCTGTTTTTCGCCCCCACTTTGGATCGTCGTTCCGCCGCTGCCACGGGCCGGCACGGCCCGACCGGCCGGCCACGGCTCCGCCCCGGGCCGGCGACGGTGAGGAGCCACTCCTCCCGGCCCGGTGGGCCTCCGTTCCGCCGCCCGTCCTCATCCCCCTCTCTGCCCTATTTTTCCGCCGGACGACTGTTTTGGTCGATTTGGGGCCGCCGGCGGCGAGCTGCGGCCGATCGGACCTCCTCCCGGCCTGTCTGGCACCGCCTTGCTCCGGCGACGGTGAGGAGCCCCTCCTCCCGGCCCGGTGGGCCTCGGCACCGCCGCCCCACCCTCTTTCCCCCTCTGTTCACTGTTCCGCCGACGGACTGTTTGGGCAAACAGTGGCCGCCGGCGGTGATCTGCGGCCGATTCGGCCCTCCCCCAGTCCCGCCTTGCTCCAGCGAAGGCAGTGGACTACACCTCCGTGCCCGATTCAGCCGCCGCCCCCATGGCCACTCCGCCCTTACGGGTTTTCTCCGGTCGTCCCCTATTTTTGGCCTACGTCCGTTTTGGACGTTGTGACTGACGTTATCAGTCGAACGCCGGATTTGATTTAGCGGACCGTAGTTCGGCTCCGCCCCAGCCCGGTGACACTAGTGGGCCACCCTCTGGGTCTTGTTCAGCCTTGCGGCCCGTAGCCGCAGCTAGTCCGCCTTACCGGCATGTGTGTCGTTGACCCTTCTTGCCCATTTTACGTCGTCGGTACCGGACGGCCTCGGGCAAGAATTTGTATGTCTTACCTTGACAGAAGGTGGACGAGTTCACCTGCTCAGGCCTTAGCCAGTGACAGCCTCATAGCCTTTGCTCGACCTTGAACCCTCCCCTTGCTCTCTATCGTGCGAGATGCATAGCCGCCCGCACCATGAGTATTGGTTGTGGGTGGCGATCGGCAATGTTGCCGCTTAGATTGGCCATAGCTAAGGGCCTTAGCCCTGTTGACTTTTGTGGGCCTTGAGTCGCCTCATTTCAGCCATCTCCCCCGCCCTTTGGGTCGCGTGTACATGTGGCCACGCGTATACTTCTGGGTTTAGGCGCCGCATTCGTGCCGCCTAACCATCGGTTGGCTTTGCCACCGAGTGGAGTTGACCACTAGAGCCGTCCTCCACCACCTCTCCTTTGATTCTCGAGCGTTGCCCCACGCTCTCTGCCCGTATGTGGGCCTTTGTTGACCGAAATCATCGTCGTTGGGTGCTGTCCACGGCCGATTTCGACGTCTTGTGGCCGGCTGTGCACGTCTTAGCCACCGGCTGATCTTCAGTGTACACCATCGACTTCGGGTCGCACCGCCACTTAGGTTGGCTTGACATTTCTCCCGGCCGCCCTAGGGTGCCGCCGTGGATCGCGGATTTTGCCGCATTGATTTCTGACACCCTGTTTGGCCGTGACCAGTTCCGGCGCATCCTAAAACCCTCGGGACAGCAGTTCTCTCAGCCAGGCAACGGTTTTGACCGCCAACTCCGCCGCCGACGCCGCCACCGTCGTGTGCTCGCCATCGAACGTCATGATTACGAGGTAGGGGAGCTTTGAACTCGTAAATTCATGAAGCATGCTTTGAATGAGTAGCAGCATGCTAGGATTGTATGATTCCATGCTTGGATGTTAAGTAACGATCCGATTGCATGATGTGCGTGTAAGCATGATTGTATGGTATGATTGATATGCATGAGATGTATGCATGTTTTATGGATGTGGATTATGTATGCGCTGGCGATGGCTAGCAAATATGTCAGTATGCTATGTATGGGTTATGCACGTGCTAGTGATGGCTAGCGTGCATGTTTGAAGTATGTATGAATGTGTGTGTGCACGTGCTAGAGAGGACTAGCGTGTACGTTGGATGTATGCATGTGCTAGTGATGGCTAGCGTGCATGTTTGATGTATGTGTGAATGTATGCATATGCTAGTGATGGCTAGCGTGCATGTTTGACGTGTGGATGCATGTGCTAGTGATGGCTAGCGTGCATGTTTGACGTGTGGATGCATGTGCTAGTGATGGCTAGCGTGCATGTTTGTAAGTTATATATGTATGACCGTATGTGTATGTTATACGTATGTGTGAGACATACATATGTATGATGGCATTTTGCCTATGCTTTGGATGTGTGTAAGTGTATGTGGACAGAGATATGGGCGATGGACAGTAAGAGGTGACAGAAGCTTTGTCTGGATTTGGATACAGTTGTGTAAGCGTATGACAGAGGATTTGAGTATGACGGGCAAGGATTAGAATGGATCGGTTTGGGTTGGATTGTATGTTGGGCGTTTGTCAGACAGTAAGAGTGTTCAAAATTGTACAAGCATAACGTACAGATTATGAAGTGAAAAATAAGTATAATAAGTGAGATATAAGTAAGAGGGCGACAACTGGGTTGGCTCTGAGGAGCGATATTTGAGGATGTCAGTGTAAGAGGATTTGGCCATAAGACGGATGGCGAAGTGTGTAAAACTGTAAGGGTTTGTTGTACGATGAGTTTTGTCCACGAGGTGGACGGGTAAGTGAAGTCTGTTGCCCTAACGAACTTGGGTTTCGGATCGGGCTCAGCTTCGGTTTGACCAGTCGAGGACTGTGAGTTTGTGTGGCATAATTGTACCGCATAATATACTTAATTCAAACTGGAATTATAAGCACAGCTAATGATAGCGTTGTGAGTTTGAGACCTGAGGGTTCGATGGATTAAGTTCCGTGTTTGAGCTGGCCGCTGATGAGTTGGCCGAGCGTTTATCATGTCTTGCCATGGTGTTTATCCTGCGGGATGTTGTCTGTGTGCTATGTAGAGCACCGGACGTCTGATGCTCTGCTGAGAGTGACGTCGTTTTGATTTGGTCTGCGTGCTGTATAAGCCCAGACGTTTGATGCTCTGTTGAGAACAATGTACGTTTCTGACTTTGTCTGCGTGCTGTATGAAGCCCAGACGTCTGATGCTCTGCTGAGAGCGACGTATGTTTCTGATTTGGTCTGTGTGCTGTGTAAGCCCAGACGTTTGATGCTCTGTTGAGAGCGTTGTATGTTTTCGCCCAAGAGTGGCACTGTACGTTTCTGCCCAAGAGTGGCAATGGTACTATAAGACCCATTATGGTGGGCGATTCTATGGCACTATAAGACCCATTATGGTGGGCGATTCTATGGCACTATAAGACCCATTATGGTGGGCGATTCTATGGCACTATAAGACCCATTATGGTGGGCAACTGTATGACCCCTTATGTGTGGGTGTTTATGTTTGCGCGCTCAGGTAAGTAGTATCATGGATCTACTCTTACCTGTTTGATCCAGTGCCCCATGAGCATTGGTGTGCCTTACCTTCGGAAAAGTCCATGGCGTCTAGTCACTCCCCGGAGGTTAAGGTGTTGCCCCTGTGGCATTCTTTTCCATTTCGACGCTGGAGCTTATTAGTTGTAATGAGCTTCAGTGGTCGTTGATATGTGTACGATTATGAGTACGACTGTATGAGTGTGAGTACGATTGTATGTGTATGAGTAAGACTGTAAGCGTATGAGTATGAGTAAGACTGTAAGCGTATGAGTATGAGCATGACTGTAAGAGTATGGGTACGATTGTGAGAATATGGTTCTGAGTAAGACAGTAAGTATGATTTTGTGCAGACTGTACGAGTAAGGTCGTACGAGTCTGATTGTACGAGTAAGGTCATACATGTATGGGTAAGTTATATGAGTGAGCATACGATTGTACGAGTAAGATCGTACAAGTATGCGTATGTTGTATGCGTATGCGTACGGTGGTACGAGTAAGTTTGTATGACCCTGGATAAGGGTGTTTGTGTAAGTTGATTGGATAGTATGATTTTGGCACGATGGTGCTTGTAGTATGATTTTGGCACGATGGTGCCTTTGGTATGATTCTGGCACGATGGTGCCTTCGGTATGATTCTGGCACGATGATGCCTTGATATGATTTTGGCACGGTGGTGCATTTGGTATGTCTTTGGCACGATAGTGCACTTAGTATGATCGTATGCGTATGTGCACGATATGATTATATTATGTTGACTGCTTCATGTTGAGTTGCATGACGCATGCATTTCTGAACTTATGGAGTTCACCGTTTGGGGTTTCCCCTACTGAGTATTTTCCTACTGAGTATGAAAATACTCACCCTACTATTTTTAGCCCCGTTGTACAGGAGGTTTTGCAGGTTGTGCGGAGAGCTCCTGGTGATGGACGCTCGTTTCAGCGGTGGATTGATTCCCGCTGACTCAGGTATCAGCTTGACTCTTTGCGAGTTCATTTGTGCCACGATCTCCTGTATTGGGTGAGATGAGAACACAAGATGTTTATTCTGGACTTTCATTTGGATCAGTCGGTGGACTGTTATGGGACTTGTACTCAGGGATGCCCGGGAGAGTGATTTGTATTTAAAAGTCTATGATCATAGCAGAATTTATTCGTACGTGTGTTTTCGGGTAGCGCCTGAGGATATTCGCTTTGGTCGTACGATGTTTAACCGTATGATGTTTTAAATTATAAACAGGTTTTGATTTTATCGTTTTGACTCCGATTTATGGAAAGAAAGAAAAAAAAAATTCTATGAGTTTTGAGAAAAAGGGATGAAAAATCTCGGGCGTTACAGACGGCAGCAAATCGGGGCAAAAAACTAAATGCGTCTCACCGAACCATATGGGGAAAAAGGGAGGAACAAGGCCAGCGGTGGCCGGTGGGCCAGGCCAAAATGACAGCACCGACGTCGCCATGCCGAGGCTGACCGGGCAGAAGCCGGTGGCCGACGACGGGGCTCCTCTATCCTCACACAGTGACAGGGGCTTCCCCCTTTACAATTCCGGAATGGGTCGGGCGCATTGAGATGCGCCCGATTAATTTCTATTATTTATGTTATATATATATATATATATATATATATATATATATATATATATATTCCTTTTCCTTTCTTTTATATTTTTAATTTACATTTCGACTCATCCTTTTTCTCTTTTGTTTTTGCGCCAAATGCTTATGTGATGCATCGAGGCCCATGACCTGCGACTAAACATCACTCCCGACTCATACGGTCATGAATATTAAAAATACGAATACGCCGAAGCGTCAAATTTCTTCATTGAAAATACGAGCAGAAAATTGCAGAACAATGTAGAAAATTGCAGAAAATGGCAAATATATGCAAAAAAATTACAAAAAAATCGGGGATGTTACAATAAAAAGACAAATAATGTATTTCCTTGTGTCTATTGAATTCTAAAACTTGAATATCAAGGTTATGAATAAAAAAACAAGGATTTATGGTTCTCCAACTTGGATTAAATGAAAGGATTTTTAGATATTTTCATTAAAGGATACTTGGAAATTGAGAATATACAAGAAGGACCTTTAAATCAAACAAAAACTTAATAAATTTTCAAGAAGAATTAACTTGACTCACCTTGAGAGATGGCTAGGGCATATTCTTTGAAATTTCAATGATAAAAAATAAGAGAGATGGTCAAGTTTGATTATTTATAGTAATTTGGGTAAGTAGACCATAAAGTACATTTCATGAACAAGTACGATTATTTTCCAGAATTTTACTGAAATAAACATGACTAAACTTGATCCCACTTGGTGAGCAAGAGTCAGCAAGCGTTAGCGAGAAGGGTCGTAAGACCCAGGGCAGGGCCCACTTCCTCAAAATAAGGAAATTTGTTAAAATTGTACCAAATTTGTAGTAAAGTCGGGGTTTATGCTAAGCACTAATGCACTCCATTACTACACCCACTTCATGGCTATTAAAACCAAGTTCGCCACTCCTCGAGCTTACTCTCAATGGATCGGGCCCATCAAATTCTCCACAAATTTCAAAATAATCTAAAATTTTCTACTGATTTACACAAACCATTAACATAATAAAGACAATGAAAATTTTAAAATTTGTGAATCTTATACCCACCCCACTTTTGCTCCCATTAAAAACTATATTTTTCATGTTCACCCCCTCCTCTCACACCATAAGTGTCTCCAGCCGATGATGACACTGGCATCCCCCACCTCATTTGTCTTGTCATCGGTGATGCCTCAAACCAGAGCTACCATGGCCAAATCTGGCTATGGTAGGTGGAGGTGCCTCATTGTTGGCGACTAGCCATGGTAGCTCTCATAGGCGTCTCTTGGGAGAGGGTCACCATGTCCAGTGACTCTGGCCATAACCATTGTTGGTTATAATCCCTCTCGTGGAACCTTTGGCCGAGGCCAAACTCTTGCCATTTGAACCATGACATTGGCAACTAGCGATGGAGGCTTCTGTAGGCGCCTCTGACTAAAGGGTTGCCATGGCCAGCTAATGTGTGTCACACCCAGTGCCCTCCCGACCAGAGCTGAACCCAATCTAGGGGCCGGTCTAAGCACATGGGGGCGACAAGATTGTTGGTTTAAATATGTTGCGAAGTCTTAACCCCTCTAGCAGGTGAATAACATACACGGAGTCATGCACCTTTAATCCTTTATGCAAGAGAAATTAGGAAAATTAAAGAGGATAACATCTTTGAAATAAATCTTCAACTCAACCCACATACTTAGCATCCTGAGCCGACACATGGCTCGAAATCAAAAAGTCTAAAACAAATCTAAAATCATAAGAAATACACGAATCTAGAACATAATCATCCATAAGTAGTGTTCTAGTATCATAAGAGAGTAAATCAAAAAACATAATAAGGTCTAAAGGCATCCACGCCTACTCCTATGCATATATCGAGCATCCCTCATACAGAGGATCCTGATCAACTACATGTCGCGCCATGCGGCCCTAAAACAAAACATAGAAAGAGGGGTGAGTAAAACTTAGTAAGGTTTGAATAATGGTAACGTCAATCAGAAAATAACTATGACACATCTACATGGTAATTTAGATCCATATTTTACATAATATCCCATTTCTGATTAATTCTCTTACCATACCCCTATTTACCCATAAGTAATTATCCTGCATACAAGTATCTCATACATACTAATCATGGTATGAATAATTACATTATGACATAACATCCATCTTGTATAATAAGTGATTCTCACCTAATCACATCATGCATAATCATCACATATAACCTGCATGAGAAGTGTCTCTAACACACATTAAGATCATGCATAAACATCACATATAACCTATATGAGAAGTGTCACTACCAACATTCTGATCATGCATAAACATCATATATAACCTGCATGAGAAGTGTTTCTACCACACATTCTGATCATACATAAACATCACATATAACTTGCATGAGAAGTGTCTCTACCACACAATCATATCATACATAATTATAATCCATCAACTTACATATCAAGTGTCTCTAACACACAATTATAATTGTGCAAGTCAATAAAATAACCATGCTTAATGGGCTGAAGCATAAGCAGTCTCTGCTCACTCCAAATCATCCCCAATAGGAAAGTCTAAAAGAATTACGCAGTTTGGGTAAATTCCCTAAAGGAGAAAACTACCCCCTAGTAAGCCGGTGCACTTGACTACACTAGCCCAAATTCTCAGGGTCCATATGTTCTCAATAGTTTATCTCCTTGTAGCATTGCCATTATTCTTAACCCGAGGAGGAAAACCCGTCCTCAAAGGACGTACAAGCCTTGTCCTTTTGGACGTAAAATTGAATCGATAAGCCTCTGATCGATTAACCCGACAAGTAATATCACACAATTGCATCCAATTGATCATAATTTAGCTAATCTCGATAAAGTCTCATTCATGAAATCCGCTTCATGATGCATGCAATATGATACATACATGAGAAATCTCTACATGAATTATAATTCATGGAACGTGCTCCCATTAGCCCCACATGCATCATATTTAATCATGACTATCAACAATTTACATGATTACTCCCCACATGTGTGTGTTCAAGATAGAAACATTGATTTCTAAGCATATAGCTAAGCAATATAGATAACCCACTAAGACACTACACACATGCTCTTTAACATCTAATCATGGCTCCTAACTAAAATCATGGGTAAAACCATCGAAAAACATCAATCAAATCAAGTGTAACCTCATGCTAGACCTATATAAGCATATGCACACCACACTTGAATCTAGACATGCCACCCTCATTCACCCATAATTTAATCACGCTATATGAAGACATACAATACCATTTTCATGCTATAACCTTGCTAGAATCATGCTTAAAAACATAAAGAATCATTCAATCATTAATTCAAGATAAGCAATCCTAATATGTTTAACCAACAACATGCAATTTCACATAATACTTAAATATTCATCATAATTTCTAACATCAATTTCTTACCCTTTCAATAGCTCATCCTAACATAAATTACTCAGCATGAACATAGAAAATGATATTTAAGAGTAAAAACTCAAAAATAGACAAAATAGTAAAAATCACCAATCTGCAGTGTTGGCATTCAAACGCCCTGCAGGGCTGTTCGATCGCCATAATGGGCTTTTTTGGTTCGTCTACCCCACTTCAAAATCAAAACTGAAACTTCACTTACACTTCATAAATCATCAAATATGTCTCCTAAACTTCATGTTAATCATATCCATGCTTAGGGAATATTAAATCTAGCCATTTCAAAACAAAAACACTAAGAAATCTTATCAAAGGTTAAACTTTTCTAAATTCATCATTAAAGCTCATAACCATGGAAACCCACTTCAAACTCTATCAACACTCAAATCTAAAATCACAGACACATTTAGAACTAAAACACTTACCTTTAACAAGCTTCTTGATTTGAAATTGCTCCTCCAACACCTTCAAAATCCTACCCAACATATGATTTTTGTTAGTACGTTCATAAATCTGATTTAAAACACCTAAATCTCTAAAAAACTAGTAGATCTAGGGTTTAAGAAGTTTTAAAATGAAATTCCCTTCATTAGGGTTTGAAATAGAAGTTTAAATTAATAGCTTTTTGGTTAGAAATCAAGATTGAACCATGGCAAAAGAAGAGATTTGGAAGATTTAAGAGAAGCCCCAAGAAATTAGTGAAAGATTACGCAAATCCCTATCTTAATCTCTTTTCCCTTTTTAGAAAATAGGGATTACACTCCTAAGATCCTAGTCTCAGCCCCTTCCCAATTGGGAAAGTGGTTATGTCATTCATTTTATAGTAAAGGTTGGGGTAAACCTAACAAATAGGTGGGGTACAAATAAAATTTACTACCACAAATTAAAAAACTTGCTTATTTTAAACCTAAATTAAAGTCTGAATATTTTGAAATAATTATCCACTGCCTGATGATGTTGTTAGAGTCATTTGGGATAATTATCTTAATTTAGCACGTGGGTCTTACCCTAACTTTTCAGGAAAAAATAGTAAAAATTCTAAAAATTTTAGAAAAATTTCAAACGACTTATATTAAGATAAAACCATTAATGTGAAGAAATTTTTGATTAAAACCTTTTTTAACCACTTTAATTTCAAAAATAATCAAAATCAATCACAATTAGCATTAAACCGCACAATAACAATTAAATAGAATAAAAATAAACTGGTTCAAGTTTAGGAATCTTACAATGTGGCCAAAAGCCGTAAGATCTATTAATTTGAATACTTTCTAATTAGTGTAAAAAATTTTATTTTTATTTTAATTTGATTTTCTTAGGGTAATGGGTTAGTTTAATTTTGAATTTTTTGAGTTTAGAAACATTAGTGCCTAGCTTAATCCACTAATTTCCATAATTTGATGTCATTTTTCCATTTAAATTCCATTATCAAGGAAGTGCGCCTCACCATGGGACCCACATCTATATCATATTGCTTGCTAACCCCTTCAGTTGCTGACCGTCTCTTAAGTTTTCTAAATAGGCTTGTGCTTGGTTTATTTTATTTTTGAGGTCTAATGCACACATATGGGTTCAGTTAATGCTTATTGAAAGCCTTAGTAAGCCCTAGCCTTTCCCATTTGGGGAAGGGTTGAGATTGGGAAGACCTAGAAGGGCTCTACTGTCACGACCCATATTTTTAAAAGTATTTTGAAATAGCACGAACGATAAATAGCGAGAAATTTTTCTTCTTCTTTAGATACAAAACAAACCCTTCAATTAAATATCCAGGTCATGATAACTAGGGTTCACAAATACGAATATCAAATCATATAATATTATTTAACGTCTGAATATTCATAAAGACCAGCTCATCCATCTAAGTACAAGTCTGTCACCCGTCTGAAAATAAATAACAAGTTGACTCTCATGCCAAAGGTACACTAACGTACCGAAGTTGCAAAAACGCAGAATCTCTTGTGCTTGCCTGCCTTGATCTCACTTGTCCTCGCCTGGAGAATCTGCACAAAGCAAACCAAACAACAACCACAACCACAATGGAGCATCTCCGCCTACAAGAGAAAAGCTTCCAAAGGACAAAAGGTTTAATTAATATTTTTCGGATCAGGCCAACATCACCCGATGTTAGTTGCCTACGTACTCATCAGACAACATCTCCAATGTTTCCAACAAGATCGGATCCAAACATAGTTCTGCCTAGAAACTACTCTATCCAAAGAAGCATAGCACCACATATACAATGCTTAAGTATTTTCAACCTACATTTTAGTAAGTCATTTAATCATTCCACTTGTCTAATTAACAAGCAATATCAAACAATGTTGTTAATTATCTCACAACTCTTGTTCAATAATTAATACTATCCAACCTATAACTCAGAGATGACTCGCCCCTCGAGAAATCTCCAAACAAAGGACTCCAACCTTGGAGTAGACTACTTAACAACAGCTTGACCCAAATCCCCAGGGCTCTCAATAGCCTGCCACGAGTCTGGAGAAGAGGATCCCAACTGTGCTCATGGACACAGATTGGCGAGAAGTACAAGCCTTCCATGATACTCATACAACTCCGCTTTTCGTATGTACTAAATAGTCCTGAGAAGACCTGCGGGAGACCCGCGGTAAAGACCCTCTGGTCAATACCCAAACAGTCATGGCGATGAAGATGCATATTACCTTCCCAACGCTGGGAAAAAATGTCTTATAAGACATTACTATTGTATCAATAGAAGCCTTAGGTCCTTATGACCAATGACTCCCCCCAAACATTTGAAACTTAGACTAGATTATTTCCATCCAATCAAGTAACCACTCAACCATGTGGGTCCTCTTCACCTTGTGAATCAGCCCACAAAATAGCTCATCCACTGAGCTATGACTCAAAGAACATCCCATAGCCACCATCGGTTCATTAACCAAGGTAAGATCTATGTCAGGGCCCCGTTCACTCCATGAACTGGTCCCAACCCTAAAGAGGGTATTTTAGTTATTATCTTTATTAGGTATTCTCCCCTCAAACCAACAACAACTCATGCCTCTTGATTAATCTTCATTAATCTTAAATTATTGATATAACTTAAAACATCAATATCAAAAGCATACATCAGCATAAATAACATACAATCATACAAATGTATAAATAATAAACGGAGACCCATTGCATTCATTTGCAGGGCTAGGGCTCGGAGAATTCAAGCCCGATAGTATAAACAACTCTAGCGCATCCTGTGAGTTACGTAAATGACACTCTAGTCAATCGGTGCACTCAGTTGCAGACACGTGAAATACACTGCTTTAAACCTGAGAATTAGGGTTCTACCCCTTATTTCTCATGACACTATGACCTGACAAGGTCTTCGTGTCACTTACTGGTTATACTCCTTCCTTTTGAAGTCATTTATAGGGTACCCTAACTCTTGGTTCACTAGGTCATCCGTTTCGACATAAACAGAATAAATTGCCCCTAAGGGCATTAGGGTAATTTTACCACCTAGGGTATGATACCCTCCATTGGGTCATTCTAGTCATTTTACTGCCCCTCTATTAATTTAAGTCATTGACCTCTCACAAGGCTCCACTCTCAAACCGACTCACGCTTCCATTCACATGAATGTGGGCGGGTCCACCCTAAGGGGTATTTTTGTCATTTGGGTTAAGGCCTTAATGACATCCAATGGGTCCAAATTTAGGGTCAAGGGTACTACTTGACTTCATGGACTCTGTGTAGTTTTCCTGGCATGTGACGGGGTTGTGAACCCCATGAACCGACCCAGGTTTTGGCTAACGGTTTATAATTAACCCTAGGGGCAAAATGGTCAATTACACTATCACTGGGATTTTTTCTCACCAAAAGGTTTGGCCTATAATTAGGTTACCCATTAAACTCTCACTGAGAATTTCCTAGTTTTTAGATCCACTCATAGGCCCCTGAACCAGAGCTTGAACTCGGGTAAGTTAATATTATAAGATAATTAACTAGTAGGGGTAAAAAAGTCATTTCACAGTCACTGGCATTTTTCCCTTAGCTGAAACTTAGTCAGAATAATCCCAAACCTCTCCGAATACATGAATATTTTTCTAAAATTTATTTAACACTTTTAGCCCCCCTGAACCGGACCCGGTTCACTCCCTTCTCTCTTCTTCTTCTTTTTTTATAAACCGACCCGGACCGGTTCGGTTTGGGTCGATGACCCGCGTTGCGGGTCGTCTTCCCCACGTCCGGCCAGAGGCGTTTCGGCCTCTGGCGGTGCCGCCCCCTACCACGGCAGAGATATGGCGGCTCATCGGTTTTCCAACCGCCAGAACACGGCAGAACCGACGACGTCAGTCCCGCCACTGTCCGGTAGCCAGATGGTGGCCAAAACCGCCACTTTCCCTACTTCCCCTTTTTTTATTTTTTATCAGACGGCAAAGCCGCCGTGGCCGGGGCCAGGGCCAGCGTGGCCCAGCCTGGCACGTCTGGGAAATCGTGGCTTGGAACAATGCGGCCGGGACTGGTGTGGCCACGGCCAGCGCATCCACGGAAGGCGCAGCCTCAGCCAGCGCCGACAATCTCTTCTTTTTTTCTTTTTTTTTACTGTGCGGAGCCGCCGCCGCCGCCAAGCATCCCCGGCCACCGCGGCCAAGGCCAGGACTGGCACACCCCTCCAGACGTGGGTCCAGCCACCAGCGGTCGGCCGATGGCCGGTCGGTGACTGGCCGGCAGCAATTAGAAAACAAAAACAGTATGAACAGTGATTGCAGAAATCACTATTCACATCATTAACAAAACGGTTTATATTTTAATAATAAAATATCACTAATCTGGATTCAAAATCCTACCTCGATGGCTGAGTTGTTGTCTATCCACTGTCGCCAACGCTTCGCCGGAGTCTCGCCGGAAAATTCCTTCATCTCCTTTACTATCCAAAAAAAACCTTCTCTTCTATTAGCCCTAATTCGCCTTTTATAGGCATGAAATTACGGCTCCTAATCCCATAATAAATTAGGCCAAAATCTCTTCAACTTAGCAACCAAATTGGGTCCCAAAACACACAATTCGGAATGCTAATTGATCGGGCCCATATAGTGACTTAAACGGACAATTCACACGTTCAATTCGGGTAAACGGGTCCTGCACGATATGTTCAACTTCAGACAGTCGTTTCTCCCTAATCCGAACTCCGATTTGCGCATTCTTGGTGGCATTTCGAAGATCTTTCTGTCTATTTTCCATTCATATATACTTTAGCCACCACTTCCAACTGATAATCAAGTTATTCTAATGAAAAGGTCAAGGGGTCTAGCACCCTAATTTCCACGTGCACGACTTTGGGAATTTAGAAAATTCCCGGACGTTACATCTACCCCCTATTCCCAAAGAGAAAATCTTGTCTTAAGGTAAAATTATTTTAATCCTTTCATTTTTGGCTTAATAATCTCATGTTAACCTCTTCTATTGTGCTTATAGGTTTATTCTCATCAAGCTTTTTTCTTTAATCTTGATTCGAAATCCTAAATCTTGTATTTTCGTTTTAAACACAATGGAGTCTTAGATCTACCACCTACTTGTTGATTTAAGTCAATTTTGGTATAAAAAGTTAGATTTTGCTTAGGGCTAATAAAAACCCTAATTTGTGGGTAGGAATTCTTTATTTTGGAGATCATTTAAGAGGTCTGCAATGCAATTAGAGGTAATAGATTTTCATTCGAAAAGGTTTTCTTGTATTTAGCACCATGAATGTAGGTAGATTCAAGTTCTTAAACTTTTTTTATAGGTTATAGTGATTCTTTTAAAATAGATGATTTAATGTTTTTTTTTGCATGTTTAAGCATGATAAATATTAGATCATCATGTTTTAGGTTTAACTAAAGAATATATGAAGTTTCATTAAGTTTTAGGAATTTATATGAAATTTTGGAATGATTTCGGTTTGATTTAGACATGAGGAAGATCAATTGTTTGCAATTCTAGGCCGATCGAATGGCCAGCTATTTGAACGGGTTGTCAGGCCATTCGAATGGTCAAATAGGCCTTTGAGAATCCTTTGTTCATGATCAAATGGCCCAAGGGGCCGATTGATCAGTTGAACTATTTTTTTTGGATTTATGTTCATTTTTTGTTGGATTTTGATCGTTCTTCTTGCTTATCTGATCATTCAAGTGGATTATGACCATAAGGGAGTATAAATGCTTGCACATATCACAATTATTATATATAAACCATGTTTCACATATTTTAGCTTTATTATAGTCATAACTATGTATTCTTAAGCTTAGTATGATGCCTTACTTGTTTTATAGTCATATTTCAATCATTTCTTCATGTATACTCCAGTACTCCAATAGATTATGACCATCTAGGAGTATGAATGCTTGCATATGTCACATTAATTATCGATGAGCTACATTCTACATGTTTTAACTTAACTATGAACATGACTATGGATGTATATTTTTAGTCATGCTTACATGACCTTATTTGCCACGTATGGACTATTTTTCATGCATAATAGGACTGATTAGTGTATGCTTACCATGCTTGCATATGTTAAACATTGCTCACGTATGGATATATGCTTATATTTACACCTATTGCGAATGGAATGATAATATTTGAACATGAAGGATGAATGTGAATTGTTACACTAGAATATGCTATATGAAAGTGGATTATATTACTTGTTCATACAAGATGGGAATGGATTATGAGATTTCAATGAATGCACATGTTGCATGTATGTGATTATGAAATATGATTGAGACTATAATGGGCAAGTGTTGTTTGAGGAATGTGTTGCATGATTAAGATGACTCCACAGGTTGGATGTGAATGTGCTCATGTGTTGTTTACACCGTTTTGCATGAGGTTGATGTCATGATTATGTCGTGGTGTTAATATGAGTGTTATGATTATTTAAGCTCACCCCTTGTTGTGTAATTTTTTTTGGGGGTTGTATGTTTGTGTCATGCACGTGCTCAAGATCAGTTGTTTCATGACCATAGAGGCGATGAGTAGATTCACATGGAGAGAGTGGGCTTGTTATTTTATTATGAGATAAGACTCATGTTATATTTGGTGTTAGAACCTTTTACTCACATGTTTTATGGATAGCCTTTGTTGACTAAGATATGTTGTTGCATTTAGGCTTGTGACTATTTTGTTGTGAGATTATGTGAGTAATATGTTGGACTAAGTGAAACTAACTAATTCCCTTACCTCTAGTTATTTGCTTTTGCACAAAGGGAATGTATTGTGTAATTCGATCTAGCCCTCATGGGATAGTTTTTCTGCTTCATCGCGCCTTGTCACATCTCTTTGAACTGGGCTCGGGTAAGGGAGATGGGGCGGGGCATGATAAAAGCACCACTAGCTATGATGCCTCACATGGCCCCTCTGGCCATGGCCAAGCACTGGCTAGAGGTCTCGTGGTGTCCTCTTGCCATATCGCCATGGCTATGACAGCTCTATCAATGGCATTAATCGTTAATGGCTCCAGTCATGGCCACAATGGTGGCAGTTTCTAGCCATGGCAGAATCAGTGTCTAAGGTAGAAGAAAGGTGGAGAGGAGGGGATAGTGAGGAGGTCATTGTCATCGGCATAGGCCAATGCCAACAGAAACACCAGAGATGAAAGAGAGAATTAGAGAAATTACACATGAGGAAAGAATCCTAGGGGAAGGGTGTAAGGTCCCTGATTTTTCTACGATTTTCTGGGATTTTTCTGCCATTTTTCTGGTCATTTTCGGCAGGAAAATGTGACGTTTCAGCGTATGGGTATTTGTGTCTTTTCCCCATATTTATACCCGTAGAGTCGGGTGTGGGGCTTAGTCGCAGGCCACGGGCCTCACTGCGCGCTTACGGCGCAAATTTTGGAGGTTCGGCGCGTAACTAGTGAGTTAACGCGCATTGGGGACGTAGATGTAAAAATTAAAAAGTTTAACTATACATATCTTCCTCCCCGTCGGTTTTCACAGAACCGACTTCCAGAAAATTTTTTTGACGTCCAGTGAGTTTTTGAGAAAACCCGAGGGCATATCCGGTCGCTCCGTTCTCCCTCCTCCGTCATCGGATTCCGTTGATTCTTGTCAGGATCCGCTTTGCCTCACCGCCACGAGTCCGTAGGTACCGGCTATGACCGCCGCCACGGCCTCTTCGCTCCTCCACGAGGTACCGAACCTTTTTTCGGGTTTTTCTCTCCTTCAATCCCGTTTTTGCACTGTGGGTGTACGATTTTGACATCGTTTGCGGCCGCTCTCAACTAGACTTATGTTTAGTTGGCCGCTAGGAACCCATAGACACTGGCTGGAGCCGCCGCCATGCTTTCTTCGCTCCGTGGTGAGCTACCGATCTTTTGGTCGGGTTTTTGTTACTATTCACATCTCACTGTCCGTGGGACGTTTTGGACGCCGGTGTGTTTCCGGTCGTCGTCCGGCCATCGGATGGACTCTGTCCAGCCTACCTCGACCCAGTGTCGGTAGGGTGTTGCCGTTTCCGACCCCGCCTCGCCCCTATTGCCATGCTCCGCCCAATTAGACGCTTTGGGTGCGTCTTGGGCCGTGGTCATCGGCGAGCCGTATGCTATTTGGCCATTATGGGCTCTGCCCCGGCTCGGCGACAGTGAGGGTCAACCCCACTTTGCCCGATTATATATTACCGCTCGGAATGGGCCGCTTGTCATGGCCTTATACCATGCGAGATGCATAGCCGCCCGCACCATGGGTATTGGTTGTGGGTGGCGATCGGCGATGTCGCCGCTTTGATTGGCCACAGCTAAGGGCCTTAGCCCTGTTGGCTTTTGTGGGCCTTGGGTCGCCCCCTTTCAGCCATCTCCCCCACCCTTTGGGCCGCGTGTGCATGTGGCCACGCGTGTACTTCTGGGTTTAGGCGCCACATTCGTGCCGCCTAACCATCGGTTGGCTTTGCCACCGAGTGGAGTTGACCACTAGAGCTGTCCTCCACCTCTCCTTTGGTTCTCGAGCGTTGCCCCACGCTCTCCGCCCGTATGTGGGCCTTTGTTGACCGAAATCGTCGCCGTTGGGTGCTGTCCACGGCCGATTTCGACGTCTTTGTGGCTGGCTGAGCACGTTTTAGCCACCGGCTGATCTTCAGTGTACACCATCGACTTCGGGTCGCACCGCCACATATGTTGGCTTGACTTTTCTCCCGGCCGCCCTAGGGTGCCGCCGTGGATCGCGGGTTTTACCGCTTTGAGTTCTGACACTCTGTTTGGCCGTGATAGTTCCGGCGCATCCTAAAATCCTCGGGACAGCAGCTCTCTCAGCTAGGCAACGGTTTGACCGCCAACTCCGCCGCCGACGCCGCCACCATCGTGTGCTCGCCATCGAACGTCATGATTACGAGGTAGGGGAGCTTTGAACTCGTAAATTCATGAAGCATGCTTTGAATGAGTAGCAGCATGCTAGGATTGTATGATTCCATGCTTGGATGTTAAGTAACGATCCGATTGCATGATGTGCGTGTAAGCATGATTGTATGGTATGATTGATATGCATGAGATGTATGCATGTTTTATGGATGTGGATTATGTATGCGCTGGCGATGGCTAGCAAATATGTCAGTATGCTATGTATGGGTTATGCATGTGCTAGTGATGGCTAGCGTGCATGTTTGAAGTATGTAAGAATGTGTGTGCACGTGCTAGAGATGACTAGCGTGTACGTTTGATGTATGCATGTGCTAGTGATGGCTAGCGTGCATGTTTGATGTATGTGTGAATGTATGCATGTGCTAGTGATGGCTAGCGTGCATGTTTGAAGTATGTAAGAATGTGTGTGCACGTGCTAGAGATGACTAGCGTGTACGTTTGATGTATGCATGTGCTAGTGATGGCTAGCGTGCATGTTTGATGTATGTGTGAATGTATGCATATGCTAGTGATGGCTAGCGTGCACGTTTGACGTGTGTATGCATGTGCTAGTGATGGCTAGCATGCATGTTTGTAAGTTATGTATGTATGACCATATGTGTATGTTGTACGTATGTGTGAGACATACGTATGTATGATGGCTTTTGCCTATGCTTTGGATGTGCGTATGTGTTTGTGGGCAGAGATATGGGCGATGGACAGTAAGAGGTGACAGAAGCTCTGTCTAAATTTGGATGCGGTTGTGTAAGCGTATGACAGAGGATATGAGTATGACGGGCAAGGATTAGAATGGATCAGTTTGGGGTGGATTGTATGTTGGGCATTTGTCAGACAGTAAGAGTGTTCATAATTGTACAAGCATAACGTACAGATTATGAAGTGAAAAGTAAGTATAATAAGTGGGATATAAGTAAGAGGGCGACAACTGGGTTGGCTCTGAGGAGCGTTATTTGAGGATGTCAGTGTAAGAGGTTTTGGCCATAAGATGGATGGCGAAGTGTAAGACTGTAAGGGTTTGTTATACGGTGAGTTTTGTCCATGATGTGGACGGGTAAGTGAAGTCTGCTGCCTTGACGAACTGGGGTTTCGATCGGGCTCAGCTTCGGTTTGACCAGTCGAGGACTGTGAGTTGTGTGGCATAATTGTACTGCATAATATATTTAATTCAAACTTGAATTATAAGCACAGCTAATGATAGCGTTGTGAGTTTGAGACCTGAGGGTTCGACGGATTAAGTTCCGTGTTTGAGTTGGCCGCTGATGAGTTGGCCGAGCATTTATCATGTCTTGCCATGGTGTTTATCCTGCGGGATGTTGTCTGTGTGCTATGTAGAGCACCAGACGTCTGATGCTCTGTTGAGAGCGATGTACGTTTCTGACTTTGTCTGCGTGCTGTATGAAGCCCAGACGTCTGATGCTCTGCTGAGAGTGGTGTTGTTTCTGATTTGGTCTGTGTGCTGTGTAAGCCCAGACGTTTGATGCTCTGTTGAGGGCGTAGTATGTTTCTGCCCAAGAGTGGCACTGTACGTTTCTGCCCAAGTGGCACTGTATGTTTTCTGCCCAAGAGTGGCAATGGCACTATAAGACCCATTATGGTGGGCAATTCTATGGCACTATAAGACCCATTATGGTGGGCGATTCTATGGCACTATAAGACCCATTATGGTGGGCAACTGTATGACCCCTTATGTGTGGGTGTTTATGTTTGCGCGCTCAGGTAAGTAGTATCATGGATCTACTCTTACCTGTTTGATCCAGTGCCCCATGAGCATTGGTGTGCCTTACCTTCGGAAAAGTCCATGGCGTCTAGTCACTCCCCGGAGGTTAAGGTGTTGCCCCGATGGCATTCTTTTTCCATTTCGACGCTGGAGCTTATTAGTTGTAATGAGCTTCGGTGGTCGTTGATATGTGTACGATTATGAGTACGACCGTATGAGTGTGAGTACGACCGTATGTGTATGAGCGGACTGTAAGTGTATGAGTATGAGCAGGATCGTAAGTGTATGAGTATGAGTAAGACTGTAAGCGTATGAGTATGAGTAAGACCGTAAGCGTATGAGTATGAGTAAGACCGTAAGCGTATGAGTATGAGCACGACCGTAAGAGTATGAGTACGATTGTGAGAAATTGGTTCACGAGTAAGACAAAGAAGTATGATTTTGTGCGTACCGTACGAGTAAGGTCGTACGAGTCTGATTGTACGAGTAAGGTCGTACATGTATGGGTAAGCTGTATGAGTGGGCATACGATTGTACGAGTAAGATCGTACAAGTATGCGTATGTTGTATGAGTATGCGTACGGTGGTACGAGTAAATTGTATGACCCTGGATAAGGGTGTTTGTGTAAGTTGTTTGGATAGTATGATTTTGGCACGATGGTGCCTTTGGTATGATTCTGGCACGATGGTGCCTTCGGTATGATTCTGGCACGATGATGCCTTGATATGATTTTGGCACGGTGGTGCATTTGGTATGTCTTTGGCACGATAGTGCATTTAGTATGATCGTATGCGTATGTGCACAATATGATTATATTATGTTGACTGCTTCATGTTTGAGTTGCATGATGCATGCATTTTTGAACTTGGAGTTCACCGTTTGGGATTTCCCCTACTGGGTATTTTCCTACTGAGTATGAAAATACTCACCCTACTATTTTTAGCCCCGTTGTACGGGAGGTTTTGCAGGTTGTGTTGGAGAGCTCCTGGAGATGGACGCTCGTTTCAGTGGTGGATTGATTCCCGTTGACTCAGGTATCAGCTTGACTCTCTGCGAGTTTATTTGTGCCACGATCTCCTGTATTGGGTGAGATGAGACATCATGATGTTTATCTGGACTTTCATTTGGAACAGTTAGTGGACTGTTAGGGGACTTGTACTCAGGGATGCCCGGGAGTGATTTGTATTTAAAAGTCTATGATCATAGCAGAATTTATTCGTACGTGTGTTTTCGAGTAGCGCCTGATGATATTTGCTTTGGTCGTACGATGATTGACCGTATGTGGATGTTTAATGTTTTAAATTATACACTGTTTTATCAGGTTTTGGTTTCGTCATTTTTCCTCCGATTTACAGACGTTATATTGAAAAAATTTTCCGTGAACTTTAAGGAAAATGTGTGAAAAATCTCGGGCGTTACAAAGGGGGCGGGGGCATTCGCCTACTGTAGCACCCTGACTTTTTAAATTAAATTAAAGGCCGAAGTGCTACCAATTTGTAATTAAAAGCAGGCCAAGATCAACCGTGCACATAATAGTAATTATTCACTAATTTACATAATTACAAAAGTTTACAAAACGAGGCCTATCATGCCTTAGCAAAATCAAAGTTGCACATATCTAAAATTAATACAGAACAAAAGAACATAGTAAAGTAAATTAACAACATTGATCTTTCAAAGTTCTATAGGCAATATTCATTGACATCATCTTTATCGTTTGGACCTGCAGTGTTTAGGGGTGGGTGAGTATAATCATACTCAGTAGATAGAGTTAAATTCTATTAGCATGCTAAAATATAAAGCATAAATAAATATGCATAAAATATTCTCATAATAAAAAGTCAACTTAAATTAATATTATCAACTAACAGAATCCAACACACTTCTTACATAAAAGTCAGACAAAATAGTTCTTCGCAGAGTTCATAAAACTCGGATAATTCTTTCCTAGCCAGAATCTGATAAACAATTCAAAACCAAATAAAACATCATTCACAAAATGTCACCGATACCGGAGTGACATACACTCATGCTTATGGGGCGACGTGATCATAATGAAGAGGATCTTCGCACGATATTCAACTTCATGGATGCGCCATATGTCATAATAGGCGGTACCTAGAAGTCATAACTCCGATAGCTTTTGGGCTTTATACCAAATAGCTACCCTTCAAAACTGATCATAGTTTTTAAGTTTTATACCAAATAACTATCATTCAAATCTGGTCAAATCATTCGTAAAATATATTTTAGATTATAATGTTATTTTAAAGTTCATATCATGATAAATTCCATCATAGAGGTGTATGATACGCTATTATCTTAGTGTTCACCCGACCTCTAATAATAATCATCATTTCTCGAAATACCATTTTATTTAAGAGACGAATAAATTACAAAAATAAACGCCTAGTTGTAGCATAAAATTAGAGATTAAAACCAACTACACTTTGAAATCATACGGTCTAGTCATAGCACAAAATTAGAAGTTCAAGCCATCTACACTTCGTTCTTTATATTGACCGGAGTAACTACCGGCGGTCGGAGCCTTGTCACGTTCATGGCTTAGGAGCGGCGGATAGAGTCTCCCCCTACATAGGGACAATTCCTGGTTCCGACTCGAAAGTGGCGAATGGAGCCTCCTTTTACCCCGAGTCATTCCCCCTTTAGAGTAGCTAACTTAAAAAATAGATTGTTCGATGACATAGAGTACCCTCGAATTAGCTAAGAATGGTTTTTGAAAAGAAAAAAATGAACGAGAAACGGCTTAGAAACAAGAGACAAATGTTTTTCAGACGGGTGAGAATGAATGAAATCGTCTCCCACCCCTCCCCTTTTATAGGCATTTAGTGTCGTTGTATGCGCGCCATGTGGTGCACAACTAACGGCTAAAAATTGACATAGTGTGTTAGAGTTAACGCATGCCAGTGCATGTGTCAGTGCATAATGGCCTGCCGTTGGCAAGCCATGTTGTAGGCAGCCATGCATCAGCTATGCTCTAGTGATGCAAGCTCAATTTTTTTCATTTTTATATTAGAACAAAATTTAACACTTCAAACGGCAGTAACTCCTTACCCTGAACTCGAAATCATGTGTTCTTGGTACCGTTGAACTCATATTAATAAGCCCTTCGAAACAATACCACAGGGTATGTTTTCTAGCAAAATTAAAGTCAGTCCCACCTATGGCATGCTTCCCGATGTCATAGCCTACTTTCTCGATGTCTATTTGACAAAGTTCTTTCGCTTAATACGTTCATCTTGCCGAGCCCTATCAAATGCCATAAGGCTCATTTGAATGAATCAAACTCAAAATGGTCTAATTTTAAGAAAAGTTGTTATTGGGCCTTAAAACTCGTTAATGGGCCCAAACGTTTAAATTTGAAAACATTAAAATTTTGGGGTGTTACACCTACCCATCATACATTTATTTGAGTAGTGTTATACAACAAACATGATTCTCACATAAAATTTCATGAATTGATGGCAGTGGTCATGAAGGCCATATCACCACTCCTTTATTCATCTCCCCTCCCATTTCTTGTTCTCTAACCCCACCCCACCTCCCTCCTCTTGTCTTTGTCATCATCCCCCAATCCTTTCCCCTACCTTGGCCAACAGCCATATCCCACACCTCATTGTCCAACCACTTCACATGACATTGCAACCTCCAAATCACCCTCTCTGCTTGGTTCCCCATGTTTGGCCTGTTGGTTTTGTGGGTATCATACCCACATAAAACCGGAAATGAAGAAGAGAGATAGTCGGGATTTGAAAGAAACGTGAATGAGGTGAGCTCCACAATCCCATTAAATACATGATTAACAAGTCCGATCTATATATTTCGTGGGGTAGTTATAAAATCAAAACCACCTACTCATTACGTGACGGACGAAAAACAAGAGTTTCAGCTTCTTTCTTCTCTCACAAACAAACAACCAGAGAACGCTCTCTCCTCTCTTCACATCCAACCCAATTGAGCAACAGCAAAATTTTTTCTCTTCTCTTTAATTGAGTGGCAAACAAAGAGAACTATGCATTTGTGGAAAATTGTGACAACGCTATTGCTCTCATCTTCTCTTTGATAAGTGGTGATTAGCCTTATTCAAGTCAAATGATCCCAGCAATTTGGCTGAGGAGTAAAGAGGTTTCTCTTAGTTGGAAGAGAAGAGATTAATCAATTAAAGATGTATTTATAATTCCCCATATTTATACTTAAAATAAATAAAGAGGTTATGCGTACTTCTATGTAATTTGCCACGTCTTTGGAGCTCAACCCCTAAAGGTCAATAGTAATAAATTCTTACTTTAATTCATGTCAATTTAAAGTTATTTGAATTTATTCTATTATTTATATATGTATTTATATATAAATACATATAAATTGCTTGGAGACATAAAAGTAAAATTTTTTACATATCCTTAAGTAAGGCTCGCCACCAAACTTCTGCTACACCACCCAACACGACCTCTAGCTTTTGACTTCTGACCTCCAACCCTGAACCCTGACACAAGGGACTGCGTTAGCTCCTGCACCAACAGCCATGCTAGTGTCACGTTCTCCTATGATACCACCTCATCCTTGTCATTGCCCACTCTTAGTATCCCAGCCATCGTCCATTTTTAAGTCTGAGCCAAGCCCTCTCTCCTACCCTGCCTCCCTCCCACCAACATCCAGGTAACGGTTGACATATTGTACACCGCCTCCGTCGCCACGCCTCGCAACCCCCACAATTACCCTGAACCAACAATAGCCAGAATCAGTCCAACTCGTTGTCCAACCCTGCTATCCACTTCAAATTGGCCTGCTCCTATGCGAGGATCCCACCGTCCTCATCACCAGCTCTCGCCTCTCCTCCCCAGCTGGTCCACTGGTAGAGCAAGATCTCGAAAGGCATCTCCTCCCTACTATTGTCTCGCCACTCTGTGCTGCCTTTCACGGTGGTGGCAATGTACCGCCCCCGGACGGTGAGAGAGAGTTATTGATGTGGCCAGTAGGGGGCAACCGAGACGATCGAGGGCAGAGACACCTCGTTGTTTCCTGCTCGCCCTAGTATTACCCTTGCAAAGCAGTGGCAGGGCTGGAGGTTAGAAAGGATTTTGAGGCAGAAGGCCGGTGGGTAGGGTTAGGGCCTGGAGGCGATGAGGGGTGGGCGGGGGGCTGATGGCCGGTATGTGGAGGCAACCCGGACGAGAGGTTGGTTAGGGATGGCAAAAGAATTAAAGAGAAAAGAAAGAAAGATGTTGATGACTTTGGCTGCATATGTCAGGACGTAAATTTGTCCGTGAGAAAAGAGCGGGAGAAAAAGCATTTTCCTTTCGATTTGGTGTGGTCGGTTACGCGTTTGCGGTGATTGGCGCGGGGTAGACCCGGTCGCTGCGCCACCCCAAAGTACGTAAGCCAGCCCTTTTACTTTTAAATATAGAAACTTGAGAGATGCCCCGTCGTCCTCCACAGGAACAGAGCAGAGAAGTAGGCGTTTGCTCTTGAATAGTGCCACTTCACATTTTGCAGACGGAAATGGCAAGGAAGACAGGATCGGCCTCCGGCCCAAGCACCTTCCTCCTATGCACCGCCCTCCTTTTCCTCTTTCTCCTCCTCGGCCACCTGGCCAATGCCATCTCGGTCGGAGAAGAAGAGACCAAGGCAGCATGCGCTCACCCCAATGCAAAGGCCTGCGGAGCCCAAAAGGTGTCCCTGGACGCAGATAGCGTCGACACCGTCTCTACTCCGCCACCCGCGCTTGTTCCCGATGAGGAGGACGACGACGAGGAGGATGATTCCTATGAGGTCCAACAACAGTTCATGGTTATGGGCCACTAGTTCCTCCCTCGTTCTATCTACTTATTTTTTTATTTTTTCTGCCTCCCCCAAAATCACTTTTGACTTCTTTACAATTTTAATTTCTGTGTGCTTCCCCTCTCCCTCTTTGTTCCTGTTTGGTTTTTCCATGTAATTATTACAAAGTGTAATAAATTTCCTGTTCCTACCTATATTCTCCTTGCGGTTCCCGCGACTGTACGTTTTCTCGTAGACGAGGGCTCAAATAGGTCATTGGAGTGTACAAGCTCAAATGCCTACCCTTCGAAGGACGTCAGAATAAAATCAGCAGATAACAACAGTGGGATTCATTATAACCAAGCTAAAACAGTCGCTCTAAAATTCAATTCATAGATTATTACAAGACGAAAACAAGGGCAAAAGGTTACAAGATGGAAAATGTAGACGGCAAAAAAGTAAGAATTCTCAGTAAGGAAGGTCCCCTTGAGGCATTTCCCAGTTGTCTTCGGCTTCATCACCGTTTCCACCGTTCTTAGCCGTGGCATCTGATCTATCCCCCAACAACGACGACGACGATGATGAGAATCTGGGTCCTAACCGCCTTTTCCACGTGAGAGGAAAAAAACCCATAATTAATTGAAGCTCGAAAACAAAAGAACATCAGTTCATCAAATCGTTTGTAGACGCAGCGGGGAAAACAAAATACTCCATAAAACTGTGACAAATGTTTACTTCAGCTCCCTAAAATTCCAATATTAATTCCAAACACAAAATAAATAAATAAAGAATTTTACAATACCAAATGTAAAATAAAAAAGGGTCCAGGTCGGATATGGATTCTGGATCTGGTGGGCGGATTAATTTGAATATACTCGACAAATATTTATTTATTAGAAGAACAACAAAAAAAAGGCGGAATTAGGGGCCTGGAATATTGGAGGGCAGGGCGGCTGGAGCAGGAGAGATCTAATTGGATAAGTACCTGCGGCGGTTTCGCTTCCCGGCTTCGCGGGCTTTGCGCTTCTTCTCCTCCTGCTTGTTCTCGAAGAACCTCCGGCGCTTGCACTCCTGAATGACCCCGGCCTTGGACACCTCCCGACGAAACCTTCTAAGAAGCACCTCCTCCGGCTCGTCCTCGTCCACCATTATCTGCACGTTGTAGGCGGACTTGAAGAAGAGCAGGTTGGCGTAGCTGAAGCCGGGGCTCACCACCGACTGAAGGGAGTACTGATCGGGGGAATCTCGGAGGCTGCTTCCGACTCGGAGAGAAGGAAATGAGGCAAGCGGGGATGTGGGGATGCGAGCGGATAACGAAAAAGAAATAGGGGGTTGCCACTGCCTGTTGGGAAGAGAGGGAGGCAGAACAGAGTGGTTGCAGGTTGCGAGAAGGGCCATCTCCGGCGAAGGAGGAGGAGGCGGCGGCGGTGGTGGAGAGTCACAGGTACGGTATTCGGAGGAAAACGGAGGAAATATAGACAGGTTTCACGAGTTTGGGTTTAACTTTGGCTTCAAGTTCTAGTCAATAATCAAAAGATATTCAAAGCGAGAGTAGAGGAAGAGTGGGAAGTGAAGATTGTCACGCCGATGCGAGTCTTGCGAATCTTATCCTTTTGGTTGCACTTAGGCTCGTAAAAACCAGCTCGACCTTTGACTCGTACCCGCACCTTACCCAATAAAATAGAGCAAGGGTCAAGGTTTTAAAACTTTATTTATTTTTAAAAATAGAGTTAAGTTAAAATTTATCAATATAATTTGTACAACTTAGACCTTATTATTTAATGATATTATTACCTAAATTTAAAAAAAATTAAAATTTTATTTTTTTATATTTTTATGTTATTTAATAATTAATTGATATTTTTTGTAGTATTTTTATAGTTTTGGACTTGTGTCTTATAATGCCGAAATATTCTTTATCAAGTTATAACTTTCTTAAATAACACAAAATATGTTCAACATTTATTTATAATGTTGCAATATAATTAAATTCTTTCAACAATTGGTCCATACAAAGATCACATTAAAATATTAAGTTAAGAAAAAATTTATTGACAAAAAAAATAAGGTCACCCGCATAGCCGACTCAATTTAAGTAGGGTTAGGGTTTGCATTTTTTACTTGTTACTTGACCTGATTCCTAGCCCTAGTTGTCGTACTTGTCCTCCACCACAGAAGTTCTATGTTCCCCATTGATAATGAGCCTAGCTTTAAAGAAGGAGTCATTGATATTTGAAATCAACAGTCACATGTTAGCACATATTAACATTATTGGTCTTGATGCTAAAATGTGCTAGCATGTGTACCGTTGATTTTCTAAATAGATGGCTCTAATGTGTTCCTTATGCTAGGATCATTGTGAGTAGGGAGGATAGAATCCACCGTCACCCCCTTGGTCAAGTGTCAATTTGCTCCACTTTCTCAAAAGCAAATTAATATTACAATAAATTCTTAGGTTCTTTATAAAATCTCTTAAATTCTTTGTTTTCTTACATTGATAGCCTCCCTCCACCATGGCCTCCTCCTCAGCTACCTTCTACAATTCCTCCTCTTTTCTTCTTCTCTTCCCTCTCTTTTTTTAGTCATCAACGAGCCAAGGTAGCACAAAATGCACATAACTACAACAAAGTCACATCCTTTTTCGCCACGCTGACTATGGTTAGGTCATATCTGGCCGAATTACAACTAGTATGGCCAAAAAGATAGCTGCTTTGCCATGTCCACATGGAGCCACTTCTTCCTCCTTCTCATCCTTTTTCTCTCTTCTTTCTTGTCTCCTCTACCTCCTTCTCAACAATCAAAGAGAAGGGGGCAATGAGGTAGGTTGGGTAGCTGACACTACCACCCCTCAGTAAAAGGAAGCTTATATCTCTACTATGAATCTTATACATCATCCATATACCGCTTGCACCTCACCAATCATAAAACATTACATCATGTCCTACTGTACAAAAGGACACGTCGAGGCATTGCCAACTCTTCATCCTACCCCCATCCCTTTGCAACCTCATCTTCATCTTCATCCCCCAAAACTCAATCTTCTACCTCCCTGCACTCCCTCCTCTCCAACCTCGCCTCCCTTTTTTCCTCCTCTCACCCATCTCGACTCCCTTTGCACCCTTTGTCACCTCTCCAAGCCACTCCTCCCATCTCACACCAAATCACTGGCTCCAGAATCCTTGGCCTTGTCGGTTCCCTAGACCCAGCATTTGAGTCCACCCTACTCCTACTCATTGACCTCTCCTTGGACGACGACAACAAGGTCAGCTTGGTGGCCGAAGGTGCCTTATCTCGAATTGTCTCTGTGTTGCAGGTCGGCACCCACCCGTCCAACTCTGCTTGCCCTTCTGTCCTTCCCTTCCTTTCTAATTTGGCTTGCCCGACTCCTATTTGGGAGCAAAAACCACCCCACCCACCCGCCCTCCCCTCTTTCCCCTATTTTTCGATTTCAAATATGTAACACCCCATCTTAGAATCCTAAGCCAACACACATGGCTTGAATCATAAAGTCTCAAACAAATCTGAAAACATAAGATATACACAAGTCCGAAACGAGAACCACCACACATGATGTTCTACCATCATAACAAAGTAAATAAAAAAATCATAACAAAGTCTAGAGGCATTCATGCCTAATCTCATGCTCTACCCCACCGTTCCTCATACAGAGGATCTTGCCGACTACATATCGCATCATGCAGCCCCAAAATAAAAACATAAAAAATGAGGCGAGTAAAACTCAGTAAGGTTTAAATTCTGCGACAATAATCAGAAAACTATCACGGCATAGCAATATATCAATTCAAATCTATAATTGACATGGTATACCTTTTTCTAATCATTCCCTTGTTAAACCCCTATTTATCCAGAAAACATAAGAACTAGCATGCATATAACACCCATATCAAAGTCAAGGCATAAACGATCAAGCTATAACCTAACATTCAACCTGTATAGGTAATAGTTCACATTTTATCAAAGCAAGCATAATATCACACATAAACCACATGAGAAGTGTCTTTCACACACTTTCTGATCATACAACCATATCACATAAACCTGCATAATACTGTCTCAATCATACCATTCAGATCAAGCATACATATCTCATAAACCTGCATAATAGTGTCTCCATTACACAATTCATATCATACATTGATATCTCATAAACCTACATAATAGTGTCTCCATTACACAATTCAGATATGCATTCATATCTCATAAACCTGCATAATAATGTCTTCATCACACAATTCAAATCATGCATTCATATCTCATAAACCTGCATGAGAAGTGTCTCTAACACACATTATTACATAATGCAGATTCATATCAGTCATCCATAAATCATTCACCCTACACGATAAGTATCTCAATCACACTATACAAAATCATGCATAATAATCATATCCACATGTGCCACATAAATGCAAATATCCCTACACAACTTGTGCAATCCTGTGAATAACATAAACGCCAACATATGCATCATCAACAAGTTGTGAATGCCTCTATCAAGGAATAAACATAATCATTGCCACAAAGGCTAGACGTTGTCCGATTTCCTAACCAGAAACCTGGGGCCTTGCCTGCTTTGGACACAGTCCGAATTCTAGATGAGAACGAAGATGTAAGGGTAGATAGCCCCTCTGCTCGCCCAGGACAATCCACACAGGAAGTCTAAATTCCCAAAGTGAACCTAAAGTAGGTCTGCTCACCCAATACAATTCTGGCCAAGAACGTTCAAATTCTCACACAAGGAACCTAGAGCAGTGTGTTCGCCCAAGACATCTCTGCAGTACGGAGAGTTCAAATTCCCACATAGGGAACTTAGAACATGTGATAGCTGGTGCACGAAGGCGTACCACTCTGGATGCTCAGTGTCCATATGTGACTATTGCAAGAAATCTCAACCTCCAGACAAGTCCATCCCTCATCTCCATATAACTCAAATTGACTCAACTTAACCCAGAGAGTATCCATGTTCCATATAGGAACTCAAATCGAAATCATGTCCTTTCGAACTAGCCAAGCTCCTATTAAACCCACGATCGATTAATCTGGCACGTAATCTCACACCATTGCATCCAATCGATCAAACACGGCTAAACATCGGTAAAGTCTCATACATGAAATACATTTCATAATGTATGCAACATGATACATACGTGAGCAATCTCTACGTGAATTCCAACACATGGAATGTGCTCCCATTAGTCCCCACATGCATCACATTAGAATCATAAACAACCATGATTTCATTAGAATTTTCCCACGTGTGCGTTCATATATTTTTAAGCACATGATTATGCTTTGATAATAGCTCATAAGACAATACACACTTGCTTTGATGAAATCTAATCATGTTTACCAACAAAAATCATGGGTAAAATCTATCATAAACCATCATTCCATTCATGTGAAATCAAATGCTTAACTCTTACAAGCATAATTATTCTACACGTGAAGCTAGAATATGATATCACCATTCACCCAATTTTCCTTCTTACTATAAGATGACATATCATATCATTGTCATACAATAACCTTTCTAGAACATGCTTAAACATAAGAATTTCATCAAAATAGATTCAAGAGATCAATGCTAGCATGTCTAGCCATAATCATGAAATTCTACATAATAATTAGGCACGCTTCATAAATCCCAACCTAAATATCATATCCTTTCAGTAGTTTATTCCAACTCCAAACACTTCAAATAAACATTAAAAATATCAGTAAAAAGTTAAAATGCCAAAATAAACATAAAAACTCAATATGCCCAAATTTGTTATGGAGCCAATCGATCAGCCTGGAAGGCCATTTAATGGGCCCAATCGATCGCCAACAAGGCAGATCGAAGTCTTCTTCTTCCTTTCGAAATTCAAAACTGAAACACCATCAATGAAGCTTAAAACCTTCATTTCAAGCCTCATACACCATAAAAATTCAATCAAACATTCCAAAATGTTAAATCAACTCATTTCAAACCAAAACCCTAAGAAATCAAGGCAAAAGATTAACCTTTTATTAATCTACCATTAAAGCCTTAATTAAGAAACTCATTCAAGAAAAACACATAAAATTGAGATTTTTCAAACATAGCAAGGCTGAGATTAAACCGATTACCTTTCACCACCTTTTGAGTTGGATTTGGCTCCTCAATCACCTCTGAAACCTCTAATCACTTCTTTTTTGGCCCTATTAGAGAATTAGGCTCTAAATCTAGTAGCTCATCCCTTTCCCAAATAGGAAAAGGGCCAGCCATTTCCTTTTATAAGAAAGAATGGGCTAAATATAATTAAAACTTGGGGTGTGAATAGAAGTTTTAACAAGAATTAGAAAATTTAGTCATTTAAACAAAAATTAGGACTAGAAAATTTCTGAAAAATTTCCTAATAACTTGTTTTGATGTTTGGGATGTTTTAGACCAAAAACCCCAAATTCGACCGTGGGGCTCATAGGGGGGTCCCGCTAAACCCTAATTTTTTAAGGGAAAATTATTAAAATAATAATTAAAAAAATATTTACTGAAATATACCACTTTGGGAAATATTTTTCCCAAAGTGGTGTTCGTTTTTGCCACGCAGGCGCCAGCCAAGTAGCTGGCGCCAGCGTGGTTTTTTTTATATTTTTTAAGTTGATTTCGTCGTTTAGAACGACGAAATTGGTTTGAATACGATTTCGTCGTTCTAAACGACGAAACCTTTTATTACTTGACCCGGTTTCGTCGTTCTGAACGACGAAACTACCACACTTGTCTAATTTCAGGCTCTGGCATGGGAACATTGATTTTGATTTCGTCGTTTAGGACGACGAAATCATCATCGTTTTAACCGCGACTCCGCTCCGCCTCCAGTCGCGTTCCAGTCACCCGTTTTTCGCTCCGCCGCTTCTGCCGACTTCCGAACACCGTCATTCTCGCCGCCGCCGACCTCAGTCCACCGCCGCCGACCTTAGTCCGCCGCCGCCGACCTCAGTCCGCCACCGCCGCCCTCAGTCCGCCGCCGGCTAGACCAGTCGCGTTCCAGTCAGTAGTTTTTTGCTCCGCCATTTCTGCCGATGTCCGGACGCTGCCATTCTCGCCGCCGACGTCCAACCCACCGCCGTCGAACTCAGTCCGCCGCCGCAAACCTCAGTCCGCCGCCGCCGCCTAGGTCTAGCCCGCTGCTGCCCACATCGAGCCGCTCCCGTTTCATTTTTCTGGTGCGTGTCCTTTTATTTATTTTTTATTTACTTTTGTTTCAATCGTTGTAATATATTTTTTGTATGTTACATTGAAAAAATTTATCTTTTATATATTACATCAAAAAAATTTGAAGTTTTGATTGTCCCGTCATTGAGCCCTAGTTTTAGAAGTATTGTTCTAAGTCGTTTTGTGTGTTTTTTGTGTTTAAGATTATTTAATTGAGATGAATTTTTAATTAATGAGTTTTTATTTTTTAAGATGACAAGTCTCTCAAATTTTGGAAAATGAGGAGGATTTGAGTTTTTGAACATGTTTTTATATGATTTGTGACATTGTATGCGTTATTGAATCAATTGTGTAATTATATTAATTAGAAAATTTACTCATTAATATAAAGTATTAATGATATGCTTATATATTTGGTAAAGTTATTAGTTTCTATGCGTATATATTTTGAAAATATATTTGTTAGGGTAGATATTAGTATTAATTTGTTTAATCTAATATTAATTTAATTTATTATTTATGAATTAATTGAATAGAAATGGCAGAAGAAATGGTTAGTTTTTTCATTAACTACGACGGACGCATAGAAGGATTATTAATGAAGAAACCGTCTACATTTGATGAATTTGAGATGCACATAGCAAGTAAGGTTGGGTTGGATCGAAGAAGATGGAAAATTACTATCAAATGTAATCTTCCGTCCTATGGATCGAGAATGATACTAATGAACATAAATGATGATTCATCAATGGCTTTTATGTTTCACCACTCGCGACACATAATTTCTTTCAAGTTATTTCTCGAAAAGAGGCTTGAGTGACTAGTGAAAGGCGAAGTAGTTCACATAGGAGCTCTCACAGAAGCTCACAAAGGAGCTCGTATAGAAATGTGAACAATGAAAGTCATATGCAAGTGCCGGTGGATGACGAAGAAGAGGGAAATTTATCTATGACAGTAGCTTCAAATGAACGTCATAGGTCGTGTTCCCCTATTTACGATGGAAGTGGACCTACTTAGAGGTAAGGGTTGATTTAGTTGTGAATACGTTTTCAATCTTATTATCCTTTAATGAAAATACGTTTAGCTAAATTTTGAGATTTTGTGTGTAATATGGAAGGTCTACTACGCATGCACACAAGCCATTTAGCGTTCAAATGTCTCAAGGCGGTGCATGGTATGAAACTCAAAGTTCGATGGGCCTTCATTACCCCTACACGTATGTTGGTCATACCGATGCTGGACCATCTAATCAGAGGTGAAATATATATTTATAAATGAATTCAACTTTTTTATGCTTACGAAATTTAATACATATGCGATGTTTATATGTAGGGGGGGATATGTCTACGGTGAAGATATTGATGAAAATGAGGATAATGAAGGTGAAGATAATATTGATGAAGTAAGTGGAGAAGATTCTGATATGAATGTAGAAGGGGTTAGAGGTGAAGAAAGTGCTCAACAGATGGTTGACGGCGAGGGGGATGATGCGGTAGACAATGTCATTGCTGGGAATGATATGAATGTAGATGATGAAGAGCCGCCGTACTGTGAAGTGGAGCCACTCTATGCACACATCACAGATGAGGAGATAGATGCGGCAGTGAATTCTACAATGGATTTGGACCAACAAAATGAAGATAAGTTATACGTTGGCCGCATCTTTGAGAATAAAGAAGCATTCGTTACAGCCTTGCAGAAGTTTTCCATTCAAAATCATGTCGAATACAGGGTTGTACGAACAAATCCGGCGGAGTATACAGTGAAGTGCATTGATAGCACTTGCCCTTGGAGAGTGCATGGCTCAATCAAAAGGGGTAGTGGGTCCTTTAAATTGAAGACGTACAAAGGTGACCACACATGTCGGAATGCCCAGCTTAGCACAAATCATAGGTAGTGCAGTGCCTCCTTTATTTCGAAGGTCATAATGCCCATTATCCAAGCCGAATTAACTCTCACACCAGGGGATATTATTCAAAGAATGAAGGAGAAGTATCATGTTGACATATATAATAAGAAAGCATGGGCAGCAAGGAATATGGCGATCAAGGCCATTTATCGAGATTGGGTAGAATCATATAAATTGTTGCCAATGTACCTAAGGGCGGTGCAAGAAGCCAATCCTGACACCTACTACCGCTTAGAGGATGATGTAGTACCTCGTGCAGATGGTGGCACTTGTAGGAGATTTAGACGGTTGTTTTGGGCGTTTGGGCCATCTATAGCTGGGTTTCGACATTGCATCCCTGTGATTGGAGTTGATGCCACTCACTTGTATGGCAGATATCCTAGTGCTCTTATGGCTGCAACGGCTACAGATGGAAATAATGGGATATTTCCTCTTGCATTCGGGCTTGTCGAGAAGGAAGACGAAGACAATTGGAAATGGTTTTTTATGGAATTGAGGGATCATGTACTGATGGGCATGACGAACATCGTCATTATTTCATATCGACATAAGGGGCTTCAGAAGACAGTGCCTGAGGTTCTTCCAGAGCCGGATTACCACCATTGTTATTGCATCCATCACATAAAAGCAAATTTTAAGAAGGAGTTCAAAAATGATACAATGACGGACTTGATTGGGGCAGCAGCTAGTGCACTCACAGTAGAAAAGTTTGATGCTAAAATGGACTTGATTGGTCAAGAGAGTCCTAGGGCAAAACATCTCCTCTTAGGAGGAGAATTGCATCCTGCACAGTGGTCCCTTGCACACGGTGGTTTTATGACATTTGGCATGACGACTATAAATATGGCTGAAAGTTTAAATAGCATCTTGCAGGGGGCACGAGGGTTACCCATGTAGGCTTTAGTGTCAGCTATCTTTTATCGGCTCATAAAATTTTTTGTTAAACGATCTTCTGCCGCCTCTGCCATAGTCACCCCATATACTCCTAGAGTGGAAGCCATATTGAGAGAGCAAACAAGAAAAATTGGAGAGTATATAGTTAATTGGATCAACAGGAGTCAGTACGAAGTGACATCAATTCGTGCCCACAAGGTTATGGTAAATGCTGTGATACATACTTGTACATGCAACATCCCTCAGGTTTATGGTTGTCCTTGCTCGCACCTTATCGCCGTGTGGGCAAAGCAGCGGGAGCCAATCAATGCATCACCGTTTTACACATCTTCTACTTATAGAAATGTGTACTCCGCAGAATTTTATTCTCCTTGTGGTCGGGAGTATTGGGAGAGGGATATACCATTTGTGTTATACCCACCGATAGCAACAAGGCAACCCGGTCACCCACGGTCTGTTCGCATTAGGAATACCATGGACCGCAGAACAATGGAAAGAGATGGTAGAGGAGGATATAAATGCGGGAGGTGTAAATAAAGTGGGCATAATAGTAAATCATGTAGAAACCCTCCTGTTAATTGGTAAACATATAATCAACCTCTGTATTTATTATATTTTTTTAGTTACGTACGCATGTATTCCTTACGATTAATGATATGATCTTCATCTTCCACAGATCATATGGATCATGCAGAGCCTTGTTACGGGCCAGGCCCGAGTGACGCTTCTTTACTCGTAGAGCAGGAGTCACATAGGTCTGCTGCTATTTGGAGAGGAGAGGTATGATAACTTTTTTTAAAATTTGTTTCATTGTTTTTTGGTTGATATAGTACGACATGTTATAATTTTAAAATTTATTGTAGGACCCCGGGTGCCTTGAGTGCACTGAACATTTTAAATATCTCCGCCATTGGCCTATAGATGAGCATATATTACCTTATATCGAGCGAGCGGGATTCGGCCATTTCATTCATCTACAGTATGTTCGTCTCGATCGGCCTCTATTGACAGCTCTTGTTGAGAGATGGAGGAGGGAGACACAGACATTTCATTTGTCATATGGAGAGATGTCCATCACGCTCATGGATGTGGCAGTTCTATTAGGAATCCGTATTGATGGACGTCTAGTGACAGGCACGACAGGAGGAGCTCATATGGATATATTAGTTAGACTTCTTGGTAGAGCTCCTCCTCCTACAGTGATGCGTGGTAGCCGAGTGAGCCTACGATGGCTCTTACAGGAGTTTCGTGAGCTCCCAGCCGATGCTACAGAGATAGTTATCAAGCAGCATGCACGAGCCTATATATTGCATTTACTTGGAGCCACCATATTTGCGGATACCATGAGCAGCCACGTGCATGTTTCGTATCTCTCTCTCCTTGCCGACTTTGACATGGCTGGCACTTATTCATGGGGCAGTGCTACTCTCGCATTCTTATACCGAGAGTTAGGAAAGGCATGCTAGGCCATGACCTCGGGGATTGCGGGCTATCTGACTCTTCTTTAGGTAAATAATTGTGTAACTTTATTTAGAGTTTTAGTCACGTATAATTTTTTAATTCTAATATTTGTTATCACTATTTTATGACATAGTTATGGTCGTGGGAGCACTTACACGTCGCCAACCAGCTGCTGAGATGGGTCGCTTGGTTGAGGGTGCTCCATTAGGGGCGAGGTAGGTTGTATTTATGTTTACCACATTACTTTTTAAACAACGTTTTATGAACATATGCTGAACTCATTTCTTAAATTTAACTCCTTAAGGTGGAATGTTCAGAAGAAGAGAACCGAAAATCCACAAGGAGTCCTCCGTTTGTATAGAGGGGAGTTAGACCACAAGCGGCCATGCCAGGTAATTTTATTACCGTGTTGAACTTTTTAATGTAATGATTTTAAAAAAAATTGTCGTTATTTAAACTAACTTATCTTTATATATTATATAGATTATTTGGCAGCTGTACTCGGAGGACTTGTTCGCTGTGATACCTCCACTCTGTACTAACGGTCGAGAGGTGTGGCTTTCTCGAACCCCTCTCATATGTTATGAGATTATAGAGATGTATGTGCCAGATCGTGTAATGCTCCAGTTTAACCTGGAGCAAGGGGTCCCACCTTCTACTGTCGAGTTTGTCCATCGCATCACTCGACAGGGCCGCCATATTATCGACTGGGCTGCCATATTACCGACTGGGCTATATATCATGCGTCGTATATTGCTCGATGGGAGGATAGGAGAGCCACTATTATTAGAGGGGAGCTGGCTACGACATTGCGAGATGTTCGTAGTACTTATATGCACTGGTATTTACCGATTACACGGCGATATATTTTACCGCGCAATGATGTAGAGGAGATAACATATCAGCCTAGGGGAGCATCTGAGGCAGCTCTAGTAAGTACAACTTTGTTAATTAAGGCATATATTATTTTCTTATTTCGTTTTAATTATTTATCTAATATTTAATTTATTTTTTTATAACTTCGTCAGATTCGACATACTAATGTGTATTTGAGTGATGCACTTGTCACCTGTACTTCATGCGAGGACTTAGCAGCAGCATGTGTGTAAGGACCCTCATCTTTAAACCGGTTTTGATTTTTATTTAATTATGGGTTATCGTGCAATTTATGTGTTTTCTGATCTTATTCGGTGATTTTGTAAATAAATAGAGTTTGTGATGGTTTTAACCAAAATTAACTTCAATATTAGTGGTTTTAAGTGATTTTAAACCAAATGTGAATTTTTGGAATTTTTCGGATTTTTCACTATTTTCCCAAAAATTAGGGTTTTGGCGGGACCCCTGTGGGCCCCACGGTCGAAAATTTTATTTTTGTGTCAAATGAACCTAGACATATACTTAAGGTCACACAAAAATTTTCAGAATTTTATTAGGCTTAATTCGTGCTTAAATTTGCAAAATAACCACTTTTAGCCTACTTTTCATATGTACACCCCAAAACTTACCTATGCCTACCCCAACCCTTACTATAAAAGGGCAAACCAGAGCCATTTCTATTTTTGGGAATAGGCTAAGGAAGGAGGTCTGGCCTAATCCCCACTTAGGCCCGAATTAGAAGCCGATTAAGGTAAGCTTGCTCTAATTAAGCACTAATCCATGGCTTTTCTCTTAATTTCTTCTAAATCTACCATTTTCCCCTTGATTCAATTCGTTTTTGACCATCAAAAGCTACTGATTTATGTTTTACTACAAACCCTAACATTCAAAATTCGATTTTTACTACCAACAAGCCCTAGATCTAAGATTTAATTAGGGATTTCTTAAGTAAATCGATTTCTATTGGTGTTTGATTCAAACTCATTGTGTTTTCAAGGATTTTAAGAAGGGTGACTCTTCAATCCGAGCTTAATCAAGTGCTGAGGTAATGGGTCTTCAAAATCTCTGTTTATCCATGGTAAAACTCTTCATTTTTGGCTTATTTCGAAATGGTTTGCTTGATTTAGTGTGTTAATGGTAAGATTAGAAAATAAAATTATTTAATCCCGATTTCTTAGGGTTTTGCATTATTATGGTTTGGTTTGATATTCTGGAAGTCAAGGAGGACTTTTGATGATGATTAGGGTGTTAGATGTGGATTTGAAGTGTTATCTATGGTGTTTCGGTTTGATTTTGCAAAAGGAAGAAGATGACTGTTCTGCCGTGTTGGCGATCGATCGGCCTTGCAGGGCGATCGATCGGCTGAACTGAAAATTTCAAATTTTTGCGTGTAACCGATCGAACGGCCTGAAGGGCGATCGATCGGCTACACAGAAAACTATATGTTGTGTGTATGATGCCTATTTTGATGATTCCACTTTAACATGCCAATTTTATATGAATATGGAGTGTTTTAAGCTATGTTAGGCTACTGGAAATGCATGCTATTGAGTTTATAGAGTTGAGACATATGCTTAGAGATGGTGGGATGACTTATGTTTTGTGGCATGATGTTGGAATCGTTATCTTGAAATTATGAACGGTTGGTTCCCTTTGGATAAGCATATATTTTCAGTAGGACTACAATCATTGTTGGACTGATTTGTCATGATAAATTGTGATTAATGGTGTGTGAATGTTGGTGATTGCCATGACTCAATGATGAAATGAGTGATGTTATAGATGTTTAGCCTTTGTGGTTGAGTTTTGCATTTAACTATGATTTCAACGATTCTTCTACTATGATTTCCGTTGGAATTCATGTTTAGGTAAAAATTCACATGTGTAGTGTGGTAGTGAGTTGATTTTCAAGCATGTTAATATGCATTATATGAAATGCTTCTACTAGTTACACACACACATGTGGGGGTTAAATGATGATGTTGAAGCTTAATATCGTGATTATGAATGATGCATTAGGGGCTGGTGAGAGCACTTATCATGATTAGGATTCATGTATGCTTTGCCCACGCATGTACCATGCTGCACACATCATGAAAATGGATTTCCAAGTGAGGCCTTATCGTGATTAATTGAATTTGACCGATTGGATGCAATGTGATGGAATTGTGTGCCGGGTTTATCGGTCGTGGATTAATCGCAAGTTGATTGGTCCGAAAGGACATATTTTGATTTGAAGTTCCTGTGTGGAACGATTTGAAGTTCCTGTGTGGAACGATTTGAAGTTCCTGTGTGGAACGAGTGCACTCCCCGGGTTGAGTCTTGTTTAATGGAATGATGTGGGGACGAGTTGTGTACTTGTCTTGCGGATACGTGAGAATATTTTTATGTGTGTCATACGGACCACGAGAATCCAGTGTGGTATGCCGTGTGCACCCCGCTACCACGTGTTCTAGGGTTCTCTGTGTGAGAACTCGGGCTCTTCCCTCCGCAGGAGATGTCCCTGGGCGAACACCCCTGCTCTAGATTCTCTGTGTGAGAATGGGACATCCTTGGCCAGGATCGTACAGGGCGAGCAGTATTAGGGATTGACAACCCCGATCTTTCTTGAATTCTTGTGTAGAATTTTGTACCATGACACGCCTTCGTGGCCTTGTCTATGCTCCCGTCTGTGTGACGTTAACGTGTGATTACTCCTTGATGGAGGTGGATTGTGATGACATTATGCATGAGGAATATGTATGTTAGAGATACATCCATGCATGTTGATTTTGACATTATGCATGTGGGAATATGTATGTTAGAGATACATCCATGCATGTTGATTTTGATGTTATGCATGTGAATTAGGTATGTTAGAGATACATCCATGCATGCTGATTTTGATGTTATGCATGTGGAATATGAATGTTAGAGATACATCCATGCATGTTGATTTTGATGTTATGCATGTGGAATATGTACGTTAGAGATACATCCATGCGGGATTGGTTATGATGTGAATGCATGTGGGAATATGTATGCTAGAGATACATCCATGCAGGTTGAATTATGCATTTTTATGCAGTGTTAAGTGATATGAATGTGTGATCAGAAAGTGATGCACCATGTAAATCTTTGATCTGAAACGATCTCATTTCTAAGCTATCGTATTTTCTACGTTGACAGTGATATTAAAAACATTGCTGAGTGTTAAAACTCACCCCTCTTTTGTGTTTTGATTTGGGGCTGCGTGGTGCGACACGCAGACGGACAGGATTGCCTTTTTGAGGAAAGGTCAGAGGTAGCTTGGGTGTGATGATGGAGATCGTTGCGTGACTTATCATCGTTTCTTTCATGCTTTATGTTCGAACCTTTGTGTAGGGTTCTTGTTGTGGTTTTATGTCACATGTTACAGTTATGTTTGCTTATGACTTATTTTGAGCCGGTGTGGGCTTTACTTAACTAAGTTTGTGGGTTTGAGATTGTTGTTTACTTTGTGTTAAGCAACACCTTTTCTTCCCCTTTTATTTACTCTTACTCAAAGGATTGTGCGCACTCCGTGTTGCTGTTAATCGCCCGTGGTTAGGGATTAAGTCTTCCGCTAGAATCGTTTCTCAATTTCACTTCGTCGCCCCCGCGCGCTTGACCGGCCCTTGGACCGGGTTCGGCTCGGGTCGGGCATCGCCGGGGCGTGACAATGTGAGTCGGTGATTAGAGCGTCTAATGATGCCCTTCGTAGCTTGCCACTACTTCTTTCGGTGATCACGGACGTTCATCGAGATTATCCTGTCGACGAGGCAGCCGATGCACTCTTCATGCCCTGATATTCCATCATCATCAGCAGCATATAGCTCTCCTCCAAGTTCATCATTTCCAGACACTACACATGTCACTCAGCCATATCCAATTTTATATTATAGACGACATCGGCCAGCTCGTATTGTACCGTCTATTACTTATGCTGAGCCGGAGCCCGAGCAGGAGCCTGACATGGAGTCGCAGCCGGAGCTGGAGCCCCAGCCCCAGTCGGAGCCTGAGTCCCAGCCCCAGTTGGAGCCAGAGCTAGAGCCACAGCCAGAGGTAGATCATGAGGAGCTCGTACACCACCGTCGAGGACGAGGGCGAGGACGAGGACGTAGGAGATTATGATATTACTTGTGATGTTTTATATTTGTTACTCGTATATGATGTACTTTACTTATATTTGTTATGGTGATATTCGTGATAGTGATATTTGTTATGGTGATATTTGTCATGGGTGGAATGAATGAAGTCGTGCATATAAATATGTGTTCTGTGTTTTGAATGAATGAACAGGGACAAGTGATAAAATTGGTTTTAAATAGTAATTTTAAAAAAAATTATTTGATTTCGTCGTTTAGAACGACGAAATCAGTGTTGTTCCACCGCCCACGGCCGAAATTAACCAAGTGTGGCAGTTTCGTCGTTCAGAATGACGAAATCAGCTTAAGTTGATGATTTCGTCGTTCTGAACGACGAAACCGGGTCAAGTAATAAAAGGTTTCGTCGTTTAGAACGACGAAATCGTATGAAAACCAATTTCGTCGTTCTAAACGACAAAATCAACTTAAAAAATAAAAAATAAAAAGCCACGCTGGCGCCTGCGTGGCAAAAAGGAACACCACTTTGGGAAATATTTCCCAAAGTGGTATATTTTGGTAAATATTTTTATTATTATTATTATTTTAATAATTTTCCCATTTTTTAATTTAAAAAAATACCAAAAATTGACAAATGACTTGGATTCACTTAAAACTCATAAATTTGAAATTGGTTTTTATTAAAACCATTGGAAACCACATTTATTTTTGAAAATTACTGAACTCAATCAAAAAAGGCTTAAACAACATAATGATGATTAAATAATAAATGAAATTAAATGTAAATTTGTTTAAGACAAGAGTTCTTACATATATTTTAAACATTGATGATCAATAAAAACTTTAAATTTCCCCATAAAAGTAGTGTCTCCAAATTTTTAGTGCAAAAACCACTACTCCTAATTCTAAATCGTGAGTGGGGTAGTTGCCTTCATGTGTTTTCAATTGTCGTGAAGCATATGTTATAACTTTCTCATTCTACATTAGCACACATCTCATGCCTCTTCCTGAGGCATCACTATATACAATAAATCCTCCACTACTAGTTGGTAACGATAAGATTGGTGTGGTCGTTAACTTTCTTTATAGTTCTTGTAAGCTCATTTGCATGACTCATCCCGAATAAATTTTAATTATTTTCTTGTCAATTTTGTCAAAGGTAAAGCAATACTTGAAAATCCATAGATGAACATCTGGTAATAACATGCAAGGACTAGAATTTCTGTGACTGTCTTGGACCTTTCTCATTTTATCACTTTTTCTATCTTTGTTGGATCTATAGGTACTTCATGCTTAGAAATAACATGACCTAAGAAAACCACTTGTTCCATCTAAAATTCACAATTACTAAATTTGGCATATAGCTTATGAGAATGTGTAAAATTATTTGCAAGTGTTCTTGGTACTCTAAACTACTAGAGTAAATTAGGATGTCATCAATAAACACGATCACAAATTTATCTAAAAAGGCCCAAAAAACTCTATTCATGAGGTCTATGATGGATGCAGGTGCATTTGTTAGCCCAATGGCATTACTAGAAACTCGTATTGACCATATCAGGTGCGGAAGGTTATTTTAGAAATATCCTCATCCTGTATTCTCAATTAATGATAACCCAACCGCAAATCTATTTTTCAGGAGACACTAATAGTTTGTAATTGATCTAAATAGTCATCAATACGAGGTAGAGGGTACTTGTTTTTTATAGTGACTGCATTGAGCAACCTATAATTGATGTATAGTCTCAGCGATCCATCCTTCTTTCTTATAAAAATAACAAGTGTTCCCCAAGGGGAGACAATATGTAAGATCTCTGTTCTTAAACCGGTTTTCGTTTCACTTTAATTATCGGTTATTACATGGTTAACTCATTTTCTTATTAATTCGGTGGTTTCATAAATAAATGGTGTTTATGATAGTTTTAATCAAAATTAACTTTTCAATTAGTAGTTTTAAGTGATTTTGAATCAAATGTGAATTTTTAGGATTTTTTAGAATTTTTATTATTTTTCCAAAAATTAGGGTTTGGCGGGACCCCCTATGGGCCCCACCATCAAAATTTGGGTTTTTGGACCAAATGAACCCGTCTCAACTTAAGCTCATACAAAAAATTTTAGAATTTTCTCAAACTAAATGCCCAAATTTATAAAATACTCATTTTTAACCCAAAATTCTACTTACACCCCATTAGTTCAGTTAGTGCAACCCAAACCCTACTATAAAAGGCAAGACCTGAGCCATTCCTATTTTGGGAATAGGCTAAGAAGGAGAGGCCAAGCCTAATCTCCAATTAGGCCCGGATTAGAAAGTGTTAAAGGTAAGTCCATTCTAATTAAGCACCAAATCCTAGTTTTTCTCTTAATCTCTTCTAGATCTACCATTTCCCCTTTGTTTTGATTCGTTTTTAAACATCAAAACTACTGATTTGCATCTTTACTTCAAACCCTAGTTCTAAAAATTCGATTTTTATGTTCAACAAGCCCTAGATCTAAGTTTTTGATTTAGGTTTTCTTTCTTAAATCAGTTTTAATGGAGCTTAATTCAAATTATATGTCTTTGTAAGGTTTTCAAGAAGGGTGACCATCAAATCCAAGCCTAATCAAGGGATAAGGTAATGAACTTTCAATATTTCAGTCTTCCTATGGTAAAACACTTGATTTTGTGGTTTGTTTTAAATGGAATTACTTGATTTAGAACTTTAATGGCATGATTAGTAAATAGTAATTTTTAATCCCGATTTCATAGGGTTTTATCTTGTTATGATGTAGATTAGCATTCTGGAAGGTATTGTGAAGTTTTGATGTCATTTGAGTTGTTAGATGGAGATTTTAAGATTTATCAATGGAGTTTCGGTTTGAAAAATTGAAATGAAGAAGATGACCAAAAACTTCTTTGTTGGCGTTAGAACGGCCCTGCAGGGCGTTCGAATGGCAACACTACAGTTTTGGCATTTTTCCTGTTTAGCTGATCAAACGGCCCTGCAGGGCGTTCAAACGGCTACACTGTAGGATTTGACAATTTTATGTATGTTGTTTATTTCGACATATCTACTTCAAAATATCATTTTTATGTTTATGTGGAGTGTTTTGATCTATAATAAGCTACTTGAAGAGCATTTTATTGATGTTAGAAGTTGTGGTATATATATTTAAAGTTATGTGGAATGGCTTGTGGTTGGTTATATGAGGTTGGAATTACCATCTTGAAGTTATGAATGGTTGATTCTCTATGGTTAGGTGTATTTTCAGTAGGGCTACAGTATACTAATGGGCTGATATGTCATGTTAAGATGTGGTTAATTGATGTGTGAATGTTAGTGAATGTCATGGCTTAAGGATGAAGTAATGATCTTATATGTGTTTAGCTTGTGGTTGAGTTTTGATTTGAATTATGATTTTTAATTATTTTTCTCCTATGATTTCTGCTGAAATTCATGATTAGATGTTAATTCACATATGTAATGTGGTAGTGAGTTAATTTCAAGCATGTTGATATGCATTGAGTGAAGTGCTTTGACTAGGTACACATACACACACATGTGAGGTTTAATGATGATGATGATGATGATGAGAATTGATATTATGATTATGAATGATGCATGAGGGGCTGATGAGAGCACTTATCATAAATTAGGATTCAGGTATGCCTTGCCCACGTATGTACCATGTTGCATGCATCATGAAAATAGATTTCCAATTGAGGGTTTAATGAGATTAATCAAATTTGATCGATTGGGTGCAATGTGGTGAAATTGCGTGCCAGATTAATCAGTCGTGGTTTAATCAAAACTTGATGGGTCCGAAAGGACATGTTTTGATTTGATGGTTTGTCCGAGTGCACCGGCTTACCAGGTATTATTGCTTGGAACTTTTGTCTTGATAGGCAGGGTTGCCCGGGAGTTTAGACTTGATGGGCAGGAGTTGCTCAAAGGTGTTGGCCTTGAGGAGAAGGAGTTGCTCGAAGGCGTTAGCCTTGAGGAGCAGGAGTTGCTCGAAGGTTTTGGCCTTGAGGAGCAAGAGTTGCTTGAGACTTTAGTCTTGACAGGCAGGGTTGCCCGGGAGTTTAGACTTGATGGGCAGGAGTTGCTCGAAGACGTTGGCCTTGAGGAGCAGGAGTTGCTTGAGACTTCGGTCTTAACAAGCAAGAGTTGTTCGAAGGCGTTGGCCTTGAGGAGCAGGAGTTGCTCGAAGGCTTTGACCTTGATGAGCATATCTATTTGATAAGTGTTTGCTCGAGGGCTCCGGCCTTGAAGAGCAAGTTTATTCTCTATGTGTATGGACTTGCATGTTGTACTAGTGTGTGTGTGACATTTATACATGCATGATGAATGAGAATGTTAATGCATGATTGGATATGTATATTAGAGATACATTTTATGCAGGTTGATATGATGTGACGCATGATTGGATATGTATGTTAGAGATACATTTCATGCAGGTTGATATGATGTAATGCATGATTGGATATGTATGTTAGAGATACATTTATGCAGGTTGATATGATGTGACGCATGATTGGATATGTATGTTAGAGATACATTTCATGCAAGTTGATATGATGTGATGCATGATTGGATATATATGTTAGAGATACATTTCATGTAGGTTGATATGATGTGAATGGCACTATGTGGATTATACACTATGATGCAGGTTTAGGTGATATGTATGTGTGATCATAAAATGATACATCTTGTCAATCTTTGATCTGAATGATTTTATTACTATGCTATCGTATTTCCGATGATGATAGTTATATTAAAAACCATTGCTGAGTTTTGTTAAACTCACCCCTCTTTATTGTGTTTTGCTTTGGGGCTGCGTGGTGCGACACGCAGATGAACAGGATTTCCTCTTTGAGGAAAAATTGGAGACGACTTGGATGTGATCGTGGAAACTCTTATATGACTTATTTTCCTTGGTTTATGCTTTATGTTTAGAACTTTTGTGTATGGTTCTCTGTTGGATTTATATTACTTTATACAGTTATGTTGTCTAAGACTTATTTTAGAGCCAGAACAGGCTATAGTTGACTAAGCATGTGGGTTTGAGGCTAGTCGTTTATTTTGAGTTAAGCGACTCTCTTTCTTTTCTTCTTATTTACTCTTTCTCAAAGTGGTGTGCATACTCCGTAATTCTGTTAGGTCGCCCGTATTTAGGGTTAAGTCTTCTGTTAAACCGTATCTCAATTCCCCTCGTCGCCCCCGCGCGCTTGACCGGCCCCTGGACTGGGTTCGGCTCAGGTCAGGCAGCGCCGGGGCGTGACACACTAGGTTGAATAAATCCCTTATCCTAAAAATTTCGCATTTAACTTTTCAATTCTTTTAACTCTACTAGAGCCATGTGGCAGGGCTCTTTAGAGATAGTGCCTATTCCAGGCATCAAGTAAATAGAAAAATCTATCTCTCTTTTTGGTGGTACCCTAAGAAGATCATCAAGGAAGACAACAGATAAGTCTCATGCTACTTCAATATTTTCTAACTTAATCATTAAGGTCTCTCTAGTTTCTACACTAGCAAGATATGCTTCACATTCTTTGCCCAATAGTCGGTGGGCCTTAGTTGCCAAAATAACACACATTTTGGAATAATTCTTCAATCCATGAAAGGTAAAACTCTTTTCTCCCTTCGTTTTGAAAATAACCTTCTTTTTACAATCTATTAGGGACTCATTATCAACTAACCAATTCATAGCTAATATAACATCAAAGTCTATCATACTTAGGAGAATAAGGTCAGCATTCCAATGTTGTTCGTCTAAAGAAATGGGTACCTCTCAAAGAAATTCACAGGCTTGAAAGTTTTTTCCAATTGGAGTTTACGCTTCTAAAACATATCGTAATTTCAAAAAAGGATAGATGATACTCAAAGCAAAATCATATGATATAAAAGAATGTGTTGACCCTAGATTGATCAAAACTTTAGTTATTTTATCCAAGACTAAGAGTGCACCTTGAATAACTACAGTCAATGTCTAAGTCTCTTCAGCTATGATCGCAAAGACTCAACCTTGATCTTTGGGTTTCTTATCTGGCTTCAACTCTCATAGATGCCTAGCGGAGCTTAGAATTCCAGGGTATGGATTTCGAAAGCAAACATGATGTATATAGAGGAGAAGTGGCAATGAAATTTGCGACCTTTAGCTGAAGGTCGATGTTAGCCATCAGTTGCTAGCGTGTCAATGCAACAAAGCTCAATGCTCCAATATGTCATGGTCGTGTCAAAGAAGGAACATTGAGATGACTACAACATGCAAAGACTATGATGAAAGTTCTACTCTGTCCAATTATTGACTCGCCAAAATTCACAAAAAAAAAATGTATGGAAATTTTGGGATGCCACAAGTCCTCCACTCATGTGGCTTCTTCTTTTGACTTACAAATATTGTTAAATAAACTAGTACTCAAGTAAGTTAAGCCATCACCCCCAAGAGATTTCTATACTAGGAATTCCATCAAATCCTAATAGTTTACTTTTCCTCATCTTCTTTAAGGCATCTCCTATCTCTTCTACCTCAAGTCCTAATGTTAGGTCCACTTTTGAAAGTTTACAAATGCTCTTCCCTCTTCTTAAAATAAGTATTTGCAAGCTATTGAAAATTTGAGGATAGTTTCTCCCATCTTATTCCTCTCCCTAAATCCATATCTTCCATGTACCCTCTCATACCTTACACTTTCCCCCCCTACATGCCCATTTGAATCCTTCCCTAAGATAACATTTTCTTCTTTAGGTACTACTTGAATTATTAGGCCCATTTCCTCTCAAAATTATTTTTTAAGGTTTGCTCCTAATACTAATTGAGGTGCATAAGCACAAATTGCATTAACTATGTATTTTCATAGTTTCACAAATATAATTCTATAAAAAAATCTCTTACCACTTACATGGTTTTCTCTTGAGTCCTTGTCTACCACTAAACCTACCTCATTCCTATTTGACTCTTTACTAACATAAAATAGTTTAAAGCTCTTATGTAACTCCCTAGCTTTTCTCCTATAAACATTATCTCTTGCAAGCAAGTTATGTTAACCCTCCTTCTCCTAAGTGTCTCCACGGCTATACAACTTTACTCTTCAAGGCCCCAATATTCCAAGTTGCTACTCTAATTTTACGATTTTGGAGTAGCTTCTTTACTCGAGCATATTTGGTCCAACACAAGAACCCTTACTCACTTATCATAGTAGCCGAATATTGTTACATGTTGCTTCCTAGAGACACCCTAGTCAACACTTTTTATTTATCACTACACCTGGGTTTTGGTGCAATGTGTCACCTCTAGGAAATGCTCTAGTTCTAACTAGAATATGTGGTGCAAGATTGTCATAACCAACCATCAACCTAATGTGATTGTCACTCTATAAAGATTGACAAAATTGTCATAACCAACTATCAACCTAATGCAATTGTCCTCTTTTACCCAAGCTTTAAGACCAATGTTGTTGTGAGACATAACAATGAAGTAAAGCCAAGCCAAGTTCGACATTAACACTATTTTTCATATGTGTGTAGTTACCAAAAGCTAAAGTTGATATGAAACACAAACTTGCGTGTCATAATTATAATTCAAGCTGGAAACCTTCATTTTTATGTGTTTCTTGACTCCACATCTCTTTAGTCTATAAATAAGTAGTGCTACTCTTACGATTATTTACACAAATAAGGTGCCCACGGGCTTTTGAGGAGCCATTGATATGTGGGTTCCGTGTTTTCAAAACACTAACTTCTGATAAACAAGTAAACAACCCATGAGTTTTCCAGTGGGTGAATTCCCGTGGTCTTAGAATTTTTCATAAAGGACGTGAAAACCTAGGTCTCTCCCAGTGTATTGTGAGATATATTATCAATTTTCTCATAAATACTTGGTAGTTATCTTTTCATTCTACTATACTTTGTTGTTGGCGTGAATTCTCTTCCATGCTCGCAGTTTTTTTACAGTTTTAACTATTGGCGTAAGTGAAGTGAGAGAATGTTAGGCTTGTTTTTATATTGAAAATATTAAGTGGCCCATTTTTATATTAAAAACATCAAATTGCCCAACTGTCTCTATTGTACTATTTTAAACTTTTAAAACTGTCTAAGTAATGAGCCTAAATCTGAATACCCATTAAACTGTAATTTTAAGTGGTAAATCTAGACTGGTGGCTGACCTCTAGATAGAGGGTCAAGATTTTAAAATTCTTAACAATAGTATCCTAATTTAATTATAAATACACTATTAGTTTACCTTGAGCAAAATTATTTTCAAGTGAAACTCATTATGTGATTTTGATGAGGATTACCATAGACAATGTTTTAATAAAAAGATTAAGCTTTATTGAATGCCTAAACTTTGTATATTATATTCTATCAAACAGCCCTTTCATACAGTTCCTCTTGGTCACATATTATTATTTCATTTGAATTCCTAAAAATCAGGTTACAAGCACAGACCTAAATAAATCTGAACTTATGGTTCAACATGCACAATGTCGGACCCATTAACATGCGAGACATATATTTCAGAGGCAATCTGGCATTACAAAAAATGATCCGATTAAAATCGACCGATTAATGTAAAACAAGTTTTTTTTCCTTTCGGCCGGAACGTAAAAGATGGAATGGACATGCTATTCTATCTGCAAGAGACATACATATATGTGAAATTATTTCTTTAAAAGAAAAAAATAGCTCTTTCTAAACTGAGCAGCAGTACAAATCCAGGGTTGAGTCACCCCGCCCTGGCCAACTCAACGTCAGCCACCTTCCTTGTCGCTAGCACCGCAAAGGCCCTCTCATGCAGAATTTTTGCCTGACTAGTTGAACAAGCTGACCCACAGCGAACCAAGCACAATCTAGCTAAGCTTTTTGTCACTGCTAGATAATCCAGATGGCAAGACGGTGCACAATATTCAGCAAATGCAAGAAACAAAATATCGCCAAGAAGAGATATTGATTCCATTTTTCTCTCTAATTTGCATATCCCTCTTGTTATCCAAAGTTTGGAATATGAAATACAAATAGCAGTGTTGATCTATTTTTTGCCCTTTAGGCGCAAAAAGAGACTTAGGAACTGTCCATGGGACTGTCTGTAAAGTTTTCAGCAATTTTCTTGTTATTATTTGAAGCGCTAAAAGTGAAATCATGAGAAGGTGCACTAAGGCTAGCTCGATCGAAGATGGAGACTGTTGACGGCTGGTTGAAAGTTGGAACGGGCTTTACAGTTTCCACTTTAGAAAAGCCAAATGCAAATGACGGAGGACCCGATGGAGGAAGAGGATGGGTTGCATTCACAAAAATTTTCTGCTCGTAGTCCTGCAATTGCCGATGCACCGCTGCCATATATTTAAAAAAGATGTCACGTTAATAAAGGAACACAGCCAAATTTCAAGGTGGATCAAACCAAAAGAAACTTTTAATATAGCAATTAATGATTACGAATTTAGCACTATTTAGACCCACATTAAAGGATCGTATATGGTTTGTCATAAACAAAAACAAGTTGGTCTACAGACCATTTCATCTACCGATTTCAAATTTATTACCCAATATAATTATTTCCGCCACATAAAAGAAAATATTCATGAAAATCAAACTCTCCTGATCTTCAAAAAATACTAAGACCGTTTATTCTCTGTATACTCTACCATAATGCACTACAATATGTGAGACATGCCAGACAGAAATATGACAACAAAAAGAACATTCATTCCCCACATCCACCCGACTGCTTAATTCTTTTAGGTCATGAACATATTCTACTCTATGCAATCTTATCTCCCGCTCAAGAGCCCAAAAGAAGACAGTTCTATGTCCTCTCTTTCGGCAAGCTGATAGACATTTCTAAAAAAACCAGAGAAACCTGGTTAGATTAAAGAACGCCTGGTAAAATTCAGCATAAATACGTGATGTAGAATGGAAGAAATAACAGAGAACTTTGATTTCTGGATGAAAATGGTGTTTACAAGCTTGAATCCACAAGCTCCTTCTAATCCACGAAGGTGTTTCAGGAAAACAGGAACTGAATCCACAGTCCAGGCTCAAATCCATGAGCAGAACAGAGGCTTCTGGAAGAAATTTCGAAATTTAAAAGTCTCCTTCTCTCCTTCCATCCACCACTGTTTGTACTCTAGAATGTAACTGATTCTGACACAGCAACCAACTGAATTACAGAAACGACAAGAATATCCCCTGCTAATCCACCAGCTGGAATCACTTAAAAAGGCAAAGACAGAAATACCCCTTCATCCCAATTAAACTGTTGACAGCAAACAATACTGCAGGAGTTGAATAAACCAGTAAAAAAAAGACTGAAATAGCCCTCTGCATCAGTACGTTGCCATCCACTTGTGATATGGGTGAAGCTTGTTAGCAGCTAGATTTTTTTAAGGGGTTTTATCACTTAGGACAAGTTAGAGGCTTAATTTATGACAATTTTCTACTACAACAAATTTATTGCATAAGAACAGATTATAGAAAGACTAAAATACCCTCTTCCCTTCCAAAACTTAGCTTTCCCAAACTTGAATAAATGCGGCAGACAAATGCCGGACCCCCACCAGATGTCACTGGAAAGCCGCCAGACACTGCCTGGGCCGCTGGTGTTTGCCAGACCACCGCTGGAGCCTGCTGGACAACCTCAGGAGATCCCTGGACACTGCCAGAGCTCGCTGGAGACATTACATGAGCTCACTGGACCGTCACCGAGATACCAAGGTACAGCTCCAGAAGTACTGCCACCAGAGTTGGGGAAGAAGGAAGAAAACAAACTCTTACAAAATAGAAAAGTTACTATTTTATTCCAAATTGTAAATTTACAATTTCAATCCAAAGAAGAAAATTTTGTTGTTTCGAACAAACTCAAAATTTTACTTTGTGAAGACATCCAAGCCCGAAAGAGCCATGGAAAAAAAAGAGCCTTGGCCAACCATGGCCAAACCACATCCTAGCACTACAGTAACTGCCTGGCCTGGCCGTGGGCAGCCAACCATGGCCAGCCTTGCCTGGATTGGCCATGGTTGGATGGCTGGGCACTGATCAGTGATCTGCACCGATGAGGGCAGTGGGATGGGGCAAGGAAAGTGAGGAAGACAGAGGGTAAAGATGGTGGCAACAATGTTCAAGGTGCCAGCAGTGGCAGCCATCCATTGCCCTGGTGGTCGTGGCTGTCACGCAAATCTGACAAGGTTGTGATCATGGCGGCCATGGAAAGATCAGGCTAGGCTGCCTTGGCAGCGATGGGTCATGGTCAAAAGCACTGCAGCAGCAAGGTCGAAGGTGTGATATCAGAGGCGTCTGAGGTGTGACAACAGAGATGCAGTGGCATCGAAGGCAGTACGGAGGGAAGCAACCATGGTGCATGGTGCAGATTGTGAGGAAGAAGAAGACGATAAGGGTAAAAGAAGAGGGGAAGATAGTGCTCTCATATAGGAAAAATCGGTGGCAGAAATTGTAATTTTTTGTCTACTTCAAAAAAATTTAAAAACAAAACAGGGGCAAATCAATGATGCTACACTTAAATGGAGATTTCATATTTAAATGCTGTTTTCCATTTTTTAAGCCGAGAACTAGGTGCTGGAAAGCACTAAAATGACTATTGTAAGTCTCTGACCCTAAATTTTTTATATTGCATATATGATCACATGATCAACATTATTCAGGATATATTATCCAATAAATGACAAAAAAATTCCCTTGAACTACAAGGTAGTAGGACCCATCAATGAGAGGGACCACCTGGCTATAGTGATGCAAAAGGAAGGCCACATCACTATGCAAGGAAATTTTCTTCGTGGGTTGTACTCATGTGGGTGCTACCTGGATCTCGTGCTACTATTTGTAATTTTCTCATCATTTAGATTCAACTTCGGTCGTCAAAGGCTCAAAACAATTAGATGGATTTTTGTAGGAAGAGGACTTTTACATAGATAAGGCATCTTCCAAGATTTAAAGCCTAAATTTAAGCCAAATTAAGGGCCAGATCTGTTGTTGAACCTTGGAGAATTTTCAGGTGCGAACTCACCATATTTTAATACAATGCAGTGCATTCGTTGAGCCATTGGATCTTATCCAACAGCCTGCTAGTGCAGTCTTTTTAACCCATTTTATAAAGAAATTTTGTTTTCGAATTTCACCCCTAACTACATGAATAAAAAAACCTTTTGTCTTCCTCTCCTCTTGCACTGGTTGTGGTCCCCTCCTTGTGTTGTCACTTTTTAGTAGATGACACTCCAGCATAGTCCACAACATCTAAGATATGTCTCACATATATTTATATATGTGGCTTGACCACCAATACAAGATATAGGGGAAGATTGAAGATTTGCAAAATCTGAGATATATCACAAATATTGGCAATATATCTAAGATATTTGGCAATATCTAGGATTCACCCCGACTTTCCAACACTCTTCCAAGAACCTCTGCGACAGCATTTGGACACTCCAACACCCTTCACAACATCTTTTTTGGCACCAGTGACCAATACATTAAAATGTTCCCCATTATATATTATCGTTTGACTTTTAAGCTTTATTTATATGTACACCGCCGTGTCTCCAATTAATCATTGATATTACCTTCAAACTTGTTCTTCTTCATCATCATTGATCAACTTCCACTTAGATAAATATAATTTATATTAGTATAATATATTGAAATGGTGTTATGATTGTTTGAGAATAGTATTAGGGCTTTTAGATGTTAACATAAACTTAGATTAACAAGATACTTGTGAAAATATTTTTAAATCACTGATTTTTTCTACCCAATGTCTCTGGTATTGGGTAAACCCATTAGGGAGAATCAGGAGATTGCCGATATGTGCCCTTTACTTTCAATCAATTCTTCACGTTGATTAGTCTTTGGGTCACCGATACCCAATAAAAGATATTGCAAACCATGCACCCCTGTGTGGGTGCAAAACCAATAGAGAGAGATAAGGGATGGCCTTCCCCAAGGACCAGCCCATGGGTCTCACCTACAATTTCATTGAGAAAGCCAACAACTAGGCCACGCAAGGGGTTGGGTAAAGAGCAATTGATCTGACGTCCCTTCGTCGCCACATACAGGGGATTCAAGATCAGCATCATGACTGCCACCCCATCCTCCGCCATGGAGGTCGCCATTGAATTGCAAACAGTGATGCAATCAATGATGAAGGTGGCCAAACATTCCTCTCCATATTTTCGGACCTTAAGAATTTAGCACCAAAGATTGAATCAGATCACCACCCAACCCCATGGCCAGAAGCCACTACACCTGATGCAGGCTGCGAGAAGGATGCCAGCAGGTTAAAGTGGGAGTTCAAGCATGTCAACAAGCACTTGTTCACAAGCTCCTGCTCAAGAGCAAATGTGCTTTTCACTTTCAGTCACAGGGTATTAATAGGCAGAGAGATGACTTGTAATTAATTTTGAAATTCAAATTTATTCTAGTAACCTGAGACATCATCTCTGTCTGTGATCTATGGATCTGAGCTGTGTGCTCGATGCATGGAGAGTTGTGCTTGTTGAAATGGTGTTTTTATGTGTTTGAGTAGTGAATTCAACTTGTTTCTTCAATAAAGTTCATATTCTTCTCTTCAATTTCTTTGTTTTATTCAATTCGGAGTTGTTACTATGTTTCCTTGGATCGAGTTGCATCATTTTGGTACAAGAGCAGTTCGGTTTGTCTTCCATGGCAACTAACAATCCTTTCAATGGTGAGACAAGTTTACTTCTGAAAGAGCAATTCCAGCGCCATCTAGATCTCAGCATGTTGATCTGCAACTGTGCAAAGTTACGTGAACAGTGAAGAGCAGGCTCCGAAAATGGCAGATCCAGTGGAAGAGGGTGAAATTGAAGAAATTGAGTTGCTTTTGAAATTTGTAGAACCAGAAGATGATACTCCGAAATTCACGCATCCAAAAGAAGCTAGTGAAGTTGGTAGCACTTCATTCTAAATATTGAAGGAGACCAATGCTATAATACAAACACAGGTCAAAGAAGAGATGAAATGATTGATTGAGGAAGATCAGTCATATTCGAAAATTGTGTATCTTCTACATGATCCTAATTCGGACAGTGGAACTTCAATAGTGGCAGCCAACAATTTAAAAAAGTTGGCACCAATATTCTCTTAGCCAAAGCAACTATGGGCTTCCCTGTGGGAGGCCTCAGATGATGAACAGATTTCTCTGTTAGCTGCAAAGCAAGAGATTCTGTTTGCCACTGAGCCACCTGACACTATTTCTGGAATAGCTGATGAGATACAGGTATTCTTTGGTCCAAGTTTTAAAGCTGACATCTCTCTCCATCAACTGAAATTTTCATCCGAGCAAGTTTTTGTGCTTCAATGAGCTTCATAGTAATTTGTAGAAAGTCTTAAGATTACAACTTTTTCCACTAAGAGAGTGATGTAGACCAAGGTCTACACCAAGAAAATTTAAGGAAAAAGGGGTGAGAGAAGGAAGGGGAAGAGCAAAATTAACTAGACCAATACCTGAATTTCATTCATTGTTGAAAACATGGCTGTGTACTACAATTTGTAAGAGAATTATAAATTATTCCTACTAGCATAAGGAAACTAATCCTAATCTAATTGCAATTTAATCAAAATACCCAATCCTACTTAATCTAGGAAAGAAGACTAATCTAGTAAAGCTGAAATCTAATTAGAGTGGTCATAACAGAGAGAAGACCTTGTTTTGGTTCAATCAACTGATAGAGGTCACAGCCTAACCTTCAATTCCTTCGGTAAACAATAATCTCCACTGAGGATAATCCTGGTGGGCAACTTCTAGCTAGAAGCTTGGGACAACCTCCAGATTGTTTGAAGTATGGATCTCACATAAAACTGAAGGAAACTTTCAACTTTTCAGAAGCTAATCACCCTGTAGATAGTGTTTGTAGAAATATCCCAACCAGCTATTGGTACAGAAACCTGTATAGAATTTGAGGCAGATGACGTTTTATCTATCATGTCTATTTTACTTAAATGGCTAGCTGAACTGAATCAGAAAAATGGTTTGGGAGACTCTAGAATTCTATAGAAGAAGATTTGTGTGATCTGAATGCCCAACTTGAGTTTGAGAGAATGATGCAAGTTCTTATACATCAGAAAAGCGGAAACAGAATTTTCAGTCTAGCCAATTTCAGTGGATTAAAAATGAGATTTATTCTGGACTGATTACAGGAGTATTTTTACTCAGTTTCCCAGACATAGCAAAACTGTAAATAGCTGAAATGCAGTTTTGTTGAAAAGTATTCTTACCAAATCACTCTTCATTTTATTACTGTGATGAAGCTAGATTTGGATTATTCAAGCATCTTAAATCACCAATGTCATTGTGGTTGTTTATTGATGACCGAGTAGACATTGGGATAGCCCATCACATGTTCGAGGAAATGTGTACGATGAAAAGCCCTAACACCATTTTCCATTCCATTCCAGTCTTCAAGGGTTCGTTTCTGGAAATACTAATACATTTGTATTAATAATCAGTGGACGGTATTTTCATAATAAGGGTGGTTTTCCAAGCTAAATACAGACATATTGGCACACTCAAAATGAAGAATTCCCTTTTTTATGTTAGTAGACAGATTTCTTGTGGTTCTTCTGAAATTCTTACATAAGATCAACATGACCATTATTAAGTGAGTCAGCATAATATTTATCAGGTTCTTGTTGGTCCGATTGAACTTGGTTCTTTCAGCCGTTCTGAGATCGCAAGGTTCTATCAACTCTCCATCTAGTATAGAAAGGAAGCATCTCACTCCATGCCCTAAATGGGTGCTCCAGTTGTCAAGAAACTCAATTATACTTGAAAAATACTTGTATCACCAATGGCAAATTTAATGAGGCTGATTTTGGCAATGGTTTAGCATTTGTGCAGAGGAGAAAATACTGTTGCTATCATTTTCAATCAAGAGCTTATTCCATCTTCACTCATCAGAATGCAATGTTGAAAGCCAAAGCTATTTTAGAGGACAAGCAGTTATCCACGAAAAAATGATAATACAACAATGATCTCTGCTGCAATTTTACACTTGGCATATATCTTATCTTTTGATAAATATCAAATTATTAATGGAATTCTCTGTATTTCCACTGCACTTGCCAAGTGGATTGTTGTTGCTGGGCAATCATTTACAGTTTTCTTGCACATTGGGGAAATCCAAGCATGTTTTCTGGACCAAGTGGTTAAATATGCATAGAAGCTCCCACATGTAGAATCAGTTTGTGTTGCTAAATTGATTCCCCAGATCTTCACACATTTTATAACGGTTGATATGTCCACTATCAACAACATATATTCTTATTATTTAGTGATAGGTTCAGCTTTCAACAATCTGAAACTGATTAGGTTCAAAACCTTTGTCCTTATGATGTCTGAGTGCAGGGATAAAGATGAATATTTGCACTTGATGAAAACCTTTATTCTCTGTCCTTTACTCCAAGGGTGAAATGGAGGTAATGCCTGCATAATAAGTTGATAGTTGGATTTTGCTGGCTTCATCCACGAGTTTTTCAGATCACATAAGGTTGGAGAATGCAGTCAAATATGGAACTAAAAGTCTGCAACAGTGTGTCATGGCAGAATTAACGACTTCAACTAAACTTCAAGCTTAAGCTACTAGTTCAGCTGTTACATCAACCATTACATTTCTTCAGTGGTGCCATTTTATTTGGTTTGAAGATCCCCCACCTTCTGGCATTTTGGACGGAATTCTGTGCCAAGATCACACATTGGAATTCAGTTATTCCATTCAATTAGTATAGCCTTTATCTGCTTGCAGATTGGAAATCAGCCTTTATCTGCTTGCAGATTGGAAATCAGCCTTTATCTGCTTGCAGATTGGAAATCAACTCGTTTCTTCAATAAAGTTCATATTCTCCTCTTCAATTCCTCTGTTTTCTTCGATTTGAAGTTGTTACCCGGTTTTATTGGATCAAGCTGAATCAACACCTTTCTCTGTTATTTTGTAGACCCTTGTTTAACCTCTTAGAATCTAAAAGCCACAAATCAATCTCCATCCTTGATTTCCGCCCAAGAAACATGTCTTCCTTTTCTTACATCCTACGATTTCCTACCCCATTGCAATCTTCACTTATGCAAATCGGACCTTGCTAGTCCCCCTGCATTTTCAAAGATTTTGCCAGCAATTCCCGCAAGCCCATTGTCAAAATCCACTTCTCAGTTCTCACCAAATGGCTTCTGGGTTCTTTGGTAATTCAAATGTCTAACCAGGAATCAGTTTATCTGACTTATTCTCAGATACCCAGACTGAGTTCCATCGAACCTGAGTTTTCCAAGTAGCCTGGTCCTTGAATACACTCCACTCCAGCTTCCTCACCATCACCAAATTCAACTTCACAGGCCTCCTCACCATCCTCCAATACCTGACCTCTACCTGGGGCATATGGGTGCTTGCCAGCTCATCTTCCTCCAAAACAACTGCCAGGAAGTTCCTCCCAGCAGTCTACATCTTCTTCGATGTGCCACCCTCACCGACACCAACCTTCTTCCTATTAGAGGTGGCACCGGTGAGAACAATGACAGCCCTTTGCGAGTGAGTGTGTGAAGGGATTAGGAAAGTCCATAGGGGGGAACAGCAAGGAGTTTCCACCGCAGGCAAGGTCACGGTGGGAGTCAGAAGCGAGGGAGGTAGGTGAAGTTCTGAGTCAAGTAGTAAGAAGTAAACTTGGGATACAAACTTTCTTATAAAATGGGTAAAACATCTTCACCGTGAACCGTTGGATCAGATCCAATGGCTCAGCAAACACATCACATTGTATTAAGATGTGGTGCATTGGCACCTAAAAATTCTCCGTAGAACCATATCAATATTATCAAACATGTGCTTTCTCAAAATTTAATACCGATTAAAAATATGGAACACATGTGCTTCCCATCTATGGTTATAAAGTTGTCAGTTTTAAATAGTTATTTTTTCTTTGGGGTTGCGTGAATCCAAATAATAAAATTGATGCTTTAAAGCATTGCAGCAATGTCAAAATTGTAAACGGAGCCTTAAATTGTACTATTATATTTTGTTGCTTTCCTTGCATATTGATTTTCTACTCCTTTATTGTCCTTTTATTATCACTAAGAACCCCAAAAACACACTTAAACCTAACCAAAATTGTCCTGTTTCAACCTTCAACTTAACTGTGACCAAATCAGCTGTTTAGGTCCTCAATCTAAGCCTCCCCAAACAGTCCTAAGGTGACCTCAAATAAGCGTCAATAATTCCAGCTAAATTGTATACACAACTTATAGCTTTTCAGAGAGTCAAGACAACAACACAGACACTCCCAAGCTGAAGTCTCTGTTTAAAAGGCATTCTTGCTTTCAGAAAAAAAGACATAAAAGTAGGTATTCCTAAAAAAAATGAACCAAGTACGATGCAGTAAGTGGACAAAGCCATCACTGATGTCCAATCATACATGGTCAGAAATTAGGCATTAACTACTTAATGCATAATTACAGAATATAGCAGCATCACTTTGCTGGAAAACTTATAGATGCATAACATGAGTAGAAGAAAGCAGACCTTCTGATAGCTCCACTGATGGCCTACGGTCCTTGACCCATTGGTAAGATTGTGCAAGCCTCCATTCCTTACATTTCATCAAGTACGCTATTACTACTGCTGCTGATCTGTGAAAAGTCACTGCATAAAGTTAGATATCCAAAATTGGAATGCAACATTAAACAAATTATAAAAACTAACCTATTCTTCCCCCACATACAGTGGACCAGAACTCGCGCTTTGTCCTGTTCACATTGTTCTGCAAAGAAAGAAAGGTTAACTACACACTACACTGCAAATAAACATCAAATATACATTTACCAGGGTAAATAATTTCAGCCTAGTTTATTTTAAGGAACATTTCTAAGTTCAAAATTAGCATTCACTTAACAATATCAAATAAGAAAAAAAACATTACAATGAAGTGCAAAAAGGGCTTAGCGTCAGACAAGTCAGTCATACTGAAGTGTGCAGTGTCTTATAACACTCTTTCACCAAAACAGACTTCCAATAACATTCATTATTATCAAGGTTTACAATTACCACAAAGAAAGACATCGTGAGAAAACATTGGCAGTAACACATTCAATATAATTAGGGATTCAGCACCCAAATCCAAAAATTTCTCTATAACATAATGAGAATCTTTTTTAAAAAATGCATAAATTGGTTGTACTGCATGCAGAAGCTACATAAAGTAACACTCTTCCCTCACAGTACACTAATAAACTCTAAGAAAGTGATGGACATACCTAAAAAGCGAATTGCATCATCAAAAGGTAATACATTCTCATCTTGAAGACAGTGGTAAGTAAAAGAGTTCTTGTACAGGTTCTGACAGGCAGGCACAGTCTGCATAAAATGCCGAAGTATAAGGACAAACCAAAGAGTTTTTCAATTCACAACGAACAAAGTTCAACTACCATGAAAGATAAATAAATATAATGAACCCACTGTTTCCTATTTTGCTTTCCTCTATGTATCTAGTAATGATCATAATGAAGTTTAAATACAGTATAGTTTATTCGCATTATCCATATGTATTAGCATGTGTGAAAAGCTACAATACACCTAGGAAACAAATTGATAGCTATATTAGAGTCCCCTTCACAGCAAACTAGGATCAGTAACAGTATTATAAATCTTGATTTCATTATTCTGACCCAAAAAATGAACCCTACCACAAAATCACTAAAAATTTTACTGTGCTCTTCTACACATTCTTTCAAACCTAACTACAAACTGTTAAAATAATTTGGCTGTAATTGCCACCTCTAGTAGCTCCTGGTTGGCTTTCATGGAATGATGTGCACGGGGTAGGTTTCAAATAGCTCAGGACATACTGGGTGGTTGCTTAAATATGCCTAGGTGATTCACCTAGGGGTAGCAGAAAAGCGCACAAGTGACGAAAGATGGGTTGCAGACGAGGACCACCTAAGCTATACTAGCCATGATGCATGTGCGTAGGTAACCATGGTGCCAAGGCCGCCTTTAACAACCATGTCACCTAGAAATCTCTTTTTTATTTCAGCCCCTCCATCCCCAAAAAATGACGCCAACATATCCTTTGCCCAACATTTTACGATTTTATTCCCGGTTTTATACCCTGCTGACTTTTATTTCTGCCAAGTGCCATTATTGTGAAATATAATAGTATCTACAGAACAAATCCTGACATCGGATGCTCCAGGAAGCCCATACTCACGTAAGCATGCAGATCAAGTTTACATACATAGACGCTTCTTTCCATTTTCTGAACAAGAATATCTACATTGTAGGGAGACTTGTAAGCACGTATTAACACGTGATCAGGAAAACAAACTGGAACTCATAATACAATTTAGACCATTAATGTATTGTTGTTCATGGACACCGAAAAAATGGCGAAACTGAAATAGGCAGATTCAGCGAAATCGATTGGGAGTGAATCATTCAAGGTTATAGGGTTCCAACATAGAAAGAGTGTGTGTGTGTGTGTGTGTGAGAGAGAGAGAGAGAGTGAAGAGACTAGTAAAAGGGGAAGAAGGCGGTGTATACATTAAGAACGCGGGAGATGCCTTGGGCCTTGAGAAGCTCAGCTCGGGAAGCATTGTCGTAGCTCCCCAGGTAAAGGAAATCGGGCAGGATCTCCGAGGCAAAGGCGCTGGCGTGAATGCCCGAAATCTCAAAGGAGGCGGGAGCCCGGTGACCGCAGATCCCACAGATTTCACCTTCTTCGTACTTGTGGTAATGACCACAAACGGCACAAGGGTTTTCTCTCTCCCTTTTCCTCATCTTCAAACCTCAAACTCGGAAGCAAGCACGGCAAAGATTCCCCCCCCCCTCCCCGGGAAATCCGCGAGTTAACTCGGACCACAAACTAGGATTACAACCCGGGGTCAGAAAAAGCAAGCACGACAAAGCACAAGCCCGCCTTTAGACTGGAGAAGGCAGCTGGAATTTGATGAGGCAACGGCGGTGTAGAGGGACGGGACGGGACCGGATTTTGCCGGCGAAGACGAAACAGATTGAAGCGAAGTTGCCTTATGACGGGAGTTTAGTGCTCTTTTTATTTTTTCGCATCCAAAACGAAAAGGAAGAAAGAGAGCTTGAAAGGGCAGGGCGGGGCGGGGCCGGGCCGAGAATTTTACAAGGGACTTCTCTGGCATGAAGAATGGCTCGCCGACCGAGAATAAAAAATTGCCACATCACCATGGAAATGGTTGAGAGAGAAAGCTAGGAACAGATCCAACGGTTATCAGTTTTTACATTTTATCTGTGTATTGGTCAAACAATCTGATCATAGCATAGCAATATGGGGTCCGGAAATAATTTTCTTTTACAAGTAGGACCGGCACCGGAGTATTTTCATGTAGTGCTAACAACATGTACCTATTGCCCCTGATGTAGTATAATTTATAGGTAAGTGATTTATAAATGGGTAATGGGTGTCTATTGATTAAGCGGCTAGAGTATAAGTGTCTATTATACTCGTAACCCAGGTCATATAAAGAAGATACTTATAACCTAAATTCAATATATAATTACCTATATGACCCATTTAGCTATTGCTCTCATTTAGCTCATGTCGTCCATCTTAAATGCAAATATTCTTGTAATAAAATTTATATAAATATTTTTTAATAAATGTTTATTCTTATTATTTATTAATGGTCGGATTTGACCTAATGTTATAAATCTTTTTATTTTATGTAATTATTTTATTTATATATTATAATTCTTTTATTATAGATGAAAGTTGGTGTTATATTGGTTGTCATCAATCTTTCTAAATAAGTGTCTTTATATGAAATAACATAGTCGTTGCTTTTAGGCATAAGCTAATAAACAATCCTTACGTTTATGCAATTGCAGATGTTGCCCTATTTTCAATGAAAATATCTTGCATGTGGAATCATTTGTGTCTTTGTAGGAAAAGATTCACAGTCCTTATTTTTGGCATGGTTGAGCAATGTCCAGTGATTTAGATCATTATACATCTAGATTAAACTTGTTATTATAATGGGCTTATATAAACATATATTGTATATACTTTTAAGAAGAAAAAAAATCTAGCCAACACTAAGGCTGCAATACTGGCTAAATAACTTTTGTAGCAGGCTATTTATTTGTTTATTATATTATTTATTTATTGTTTAATTAGTTCTTAATATATTATTGATCAAATTGTTCGATGAGTAATAAGTAGGATATGAGTAATAAATAAGGAAATGGGTAATGAGTATGATATGGGTAAAATTATAAGAAGTGGGTATATATGCCAGTAAAGTTTTACCAAACGTTAACATTTCCATGACATGTTTGTTCCTTAATGTGCTAAAAGTTCCAAGTACAACTTCGGACATGTATTTTTTAGAATAAAGCTAAGATTTATTGATTAATGCAGTCCTTTGGCGATACACTTCTATAATGTATAATGCTTTTTAGTATTCATAAGGTATAAGCAATTACAATAAGGGTCTTATTATTCTTTATACGTAATCCCTTATGCCTCACAATTGAACACATCTAGGAGAACTTTAATCCTAACCCCATCAACCTCAATAATTTTAATATGAGACGACTAACCACATTTTACAAAGAAACATGTCAATTTATCATGAGACTCATGGGAAGTACCTCGGGCTCCCCACTTGGGTAGGGAAATCCAAGGGCCACTCGCTCAAAGAAATCCGTGACCGTATTTGGAAAAAAAAAACTCCTAGGATGGAAAGCGAGGCTTTTGTCCACGGCCGGAAAGGAGGCCCTCATCAAAGCCATTGTCCAAGCTATGCGGCTTCTTCCATGACGAGCTTCTTTCTCCCGTCCTGCCTCTGCAAGCTGATCGCTTATTTTTGGTGGGGCCAAAGGGCATGAGAAAAAAATTCTCTAGTTGCGTTGGGATAAATTTTGCACGCCTAAAGGTGAGGGTCATCTCGGCTTTCGTAGTCTTAAAAGTTTTTAATATTGCCTCGTTAGTTATACAGGCCTGGATGATCATTCAAAACAAGGACTCCCTCCTCCACCTGGTCTTAAAAGGCTAAATACTTCACTAATTCCTCTTTTCTTGGGGCCCCTCTCAAGCCCAAAGCCTCTTTTGCTAGGAGAAGCCTTCTAGCTAGAAGAAAAATTATAATTGGTGGACTGAGATGGGGGTCGACATACAATAGTAGTAACATTTAAGGCAGCAAATATTATGAGCCATCTCGGTAACCCAACCCGACCCATAAATTTTATGGTAGTAGTAATAATCGTAATAGCAGTGGTAATAGTAGTAGTGGTTATAATAATAGTGGTCGTGGCCACTGTGATAGGAGTAGCAATAATGACAAGTACATTAATTTTTTTTCTAAAATTCTTAATCTAGAGGGGTAAAATTTTTAAAGGAATTGACCGAAGTAGACTCCTACTTTTGTCAAATAACCGAAGTGTGAGCAAGTTTCTATTATTTATCAAAGTGGACTTACTCGCGTGAGAACTTCCATTCGTGGGAGCATTTTTGACTGAGATATCCTCTGCCATAGTGTATATTCGTCACCCTGACCACCTTCACCTCCTGGAGAGCATTATCTTTTGCCATTTTTGCCTTCATCTGCATGTTCTTTCCTCTCTCGGTTTTAGTCTTTTGGCCTCATTCCCTTCCGGAGCCGTCATTTCGCCCTTGCCTTCACCATCCTTAGTGCCCTTATTTCGCCATTGGTCATCTTGCCCTCGCCCTCACTGCCCTCATCTCGGCCTCGAGAGGAATTGTCCTCGCTCTCACTGCCTTCATCTCAACCTCGACCTCGCTTGCACTGCCTCATGTCGCCCTCGTCCTCACCCTCGCTGTTTTCATCTGAAGCTATATTGTTTTATAAATTTGATATATTTGCTAATTTTAGTCATTGGATTTTGTCTGCATTTTCCATACATAATTGGTTAACAAACTTCCTCATTTGGTCTATTTTGTTTTTGCCTATATTTCCACGTTATTGTGAATGTTACGTAAAAACTAAAAATTTGGATTTCCTCATTAATTAGTTACAAATTGCTTGATGTGATTAGTACGTAATGATTAAAATTTTTATTTTTTTGATGATTAAGCATTAATTAGTCTCAAATGGACCGCTGTGACAACATTGTCTGTTAAATATTACTATCAAACTGTGAACTGAATAACTACAAATCTGGTAAACTATAGAACTAAAAAATTGGAAATTGAAAGTAAATTTACCGGTTATTTGGCATAAAATAAGTGGAAAAGTGTGAAAATAAATAACAAGAAAAATATAAGACTGGAAAATTATAAAACGGGAAAACTATAAAATTGGAAAACTATATAATGAGAATTCCACCTACAACCGGAAAACTATAAAATGGAAAACTATTAAACTGGATAATAAAGAGCTTGATTAGTGAGCAATAATTTATTTTTTTAGGCATTCTCTTTTTCTTATATTAATAGCTTGATTATACACTATATGTATATTCCCTTTTCATTAATTTAGTCATTCATCAAATGTTTTCTTTTCATAACATTTAATTGAAGGCTTTACTAACGTAGCTGTTGAACCTTTTTTTTCAAAAGATGACAAGCCCCTTCTGGAGACAAAGAAGCAAGCATAAAAACCAAGCATGCCATGTGTTGAAGGGTGGGCAAGATGCAGTTTAATTTGGGAGCACCAGGAAGCCTAGACATCAGCTTAGCTCATCTATCCTCGCAGAGCACCAGAATGCAATCTAATTGGAGATCACAGTAGGTGGGGCACGTCTCAACTGGGGATCTTCCTCACAGATGGTAGGAGGTTGGTCCATGACAATTTTTCTAAGAGAAACATAAAATTATGGTGCACTAATGGAAATTGTCATAGACCAACCTACTGCCATCCGTGAAGAAGATCCCCAGTTGAGTGTGCCCCGCTTATTGTGATCCCTAGTTGATCTCATGATAGATAAGATGAGCTGATGTCTAGGTTTCCTGCTACTCGCAAATTTTAGTTTTTATGTAACAGTCACAATAATATGGAAAATATAGGAAAAAATAAAATAAACCAAATGAGAAAATTTGTTAACCAATCACGTATGAGAAATGTAGGCAAAACCCAATGACTAAAATTAACAACTATATCAAATTTATAGAAAAAATCATACCTTCAAATGAGGTCGAGGCCGAGATCTGGGAGTGCAGGTGAGGGCAAGGCCGAGATGAGGGCAATGAGGGTGAGGGCAAGATAGCCGAGGCCAAGATGAGGATAGTGAGAGCGGTGAGGGCAAGGGTAAAATAGCTGACGACGAAATAGGAGTAGTAAGGGTACTGAAAGAGAGGGCAAAATGTTGGCTTTGGAAGAGAATGAAGCCAGAAGACTAAAAGAGGATGAAGGTGAGGTTAAAATGACAGCTCAAAAAGCAAAAGAGGAAAGAATATGGAGATGAAGGTAGAAATGGCAAAAGAGGATGCTCCCTAGAAGGCGAAGGTGGTAATGAAAATGAATAGTCACTACAAACGGGAGGAGATATGACCAAGCAAGAGAAGACACAAAGAAGCGGGAAGAGGCATTTAAGGGAAGGTATTTCATTTAAAAACCCTCCTACATATATAAATTCTTACGTAAGTAAGTCTATTTTAATTAATAATAAATTATTACTGTTATTTGACCAAGGTCGAAATTTACTTTATTTAATTCCTCAAATTTTTAAGGCCAACTCTACCACTTTTACCGATCCAAAGAGAAAAAAAGGCAATGAAGAGAGTGGCGTGATGTCAAACCCGTCTCACACGTTCCCAGTTCCGTTCGCATTCAGACATGTGACGACCGGTCATGTGCCTCCCTCTCTTTGATTAATTTTACTACTGTCGCGGGTAGTGTCGCCCGCTAGACGCCAATGTCCAGAGAGTCGAGACAGCTGAGTGGGGGCTGACTGAAGAAGTGACAGTAGCTGCAAAGCAGCGGCTTCTTCACCTATTCCAACTTCCCTTCTCCGGACCATCACACACAAGCGACATAGTCTCTCTCTCTCTCTCTCTCTCTCTCTCTCTCTCTCTCTCTCTCCCCCTAGTAATACCATCACAGCCAGCCGGCTCCCCAAGTCAGCCTTCTCTCTCGCCACATTCCGCAATCACAGATCCGCTCCAAGATCTACGAGCCCTAGCTTTTCCCTTCGTCTCCGGTAAAATGCATCTCCTTCCCAATCTTCTCTTATCCTTTTTGTTTTTCTTCTCTACTCGACTCTTCTCCTGAATTTTCTCCTTCCTTTTTAATGGTCTCGTTATCCTGCGATCTCCTCTTACATCCTTCCCTTCCACGTCCGTTGAACCAGAATGACATAACTACTATTGTGAGGAGATCTTTTTTATCATGTCCACTAGTAGGTAGATGACTATTCGGAATACGGGGGAACGGCGACACCATCCTAAATAGTCATTGAGTGTAGCTTATGAATGCGATAATGTATCTTTCGTTCTGTCGATTATCGATTTTTTTAAAAGTTACTGGCTGCGATGATTTTGAGAGTGCATTTTGCCTTTTTTACCTCCCCTATTTTTCGTGGCCTAAGTGCTTCAATCCAATGCATTTTAAGCTCTTGATGGCCTAGTCTTCCCCTTTCATTGCTTACTTTACGTGTGTGCCCTCAGTGCTTTGAAATTTTCTGAAAAAATGAATGTGATTAATGAATGTCGTGTGACAAATGATGTGATTTTGTTCAACAGATAGTGTTCACTCGTATCTGTATTTGTTGTCTCTAAAATGAGCTGAAAATAATCCATGCTATTCAGCCTTGACATTTACCCCAATTTTTTAAACTCATGTAGATGATCTTGTCTTTAATGTTCTAACAATTGCAGTCTTGTGTTTTCTTTTTGCTGCGTCATGTTTAGTTTTGCTCTACTTCGAGGCATTAACTGGATAAATGGCTTTTTAAGTTGTCCGCACAAGTTCCTGCAATTTGGTTACTTCGAGATCTACTTAGATCTAAGTTTTTTTTTCCGTTAACTTGTGTTTCATTTGCTAGAATTATTTGTGTTCTTTCCCATTCTGAGTTATCCATTTATTCTTGAACAGTGCGAAAGACAATGACAAGTCATTTTGGCCCCACATAATATCTTCAAATCTCTAGGTCACTTGATCTGATTCTTATAGCCTAAGCTTCTCCTTTTTACGTGTTTTTATGTCTTCAATGGTTAACTGTATTATTGGTGATGCAGCTTGAGTTTTTCTGCAATGGCAGTTACAGGCGCTCAAAGTCCTCTTCTAGGAGAGAGCACATGTGGGTCTCTGCTGCAGCAGTTACAGGTGAGATGCTGTCTCATGAACACTTGTAATTATGAGAAAAACACTTTCTTTCTTCTTTAAGTAAGCTAGAGCAGTGCCACTGGTTTTGGCTATCTGATTTGGAAGGGAGAGAAACGTGAACATGGATTATTTTTAAGTATTGTATGAAAGCAAAAGGGATTATTAAATTAAGTGTTGCTAGCTCCAATCCTGCGTTCTGGTGCCTCAAAGAATTGATTTGAATTATAGTTATTTCTGCCTTTCCTTGTGTAGATAATATGGGACGAGGTTGGTGAGAGTGATGAGGAACGAGATAAAATGCTTCTTCAGTTAGAGCAGGAGTGTCTGGATGTTTACAAGAGGAAGGTTGATCAGGCTGCTAAGTCGAGGGCTCACCTTCTTCAGATGTTGGCGGATTCCAAGGCAGGACTCTCAAGTCTTCTTTCTGCTCTTGGAGAGAAAACATATGTTGGGATTGTAAGTTTAATTATCTAGCACATTTCTATATTCATTTTTCTTGTTTAAACTGAAAATTTTTTCTTGAAAATGAAGTGAGTGAATTTTACAGCCTGACAAGTCAACGGGTACAATTAAGGAGCAACTTTCAGCTATAGCCCCTGTGCTTGAACAACTCAGGAAGCAGAGAGATGAGAGAGTTAAGGAGTTTTCAGATGTCCAGTCTCAGATTCAGAAAATACGTGGGGAAATTGCTGGAAATTTGGAAGTTATTGAGAAGGCAGGGAAACCCATTGTGGACGAGGATGATCTTTCCCAGAAAAAGCTAGATGATTTTCATTCTCAACTTCAAGAACTTCAGAAAGAAAAGGCGGGTCCTCTCATTTTCTTCCCTAAGTATGCTTAATGTTAGCTATTTTGGGAGGATTGAGTAATGAATTTGTTTTTTGGGTCTTTATAGAGTGACAGACTGCACAAGGTATTGGACTTTGTGAGCACTGTTCATGACCTTTGTGCTGTACTGGGAGTTGATTTCTTTAACACCATCACTGAGGTTCATCCTAGCTTAAATGACTCTGTTGGCGTGCAATCCAAGAGTATTAGTGATGATACTTTATCAATGTTGGCAAAAACAGTTATAGCCCTAAAAGGAGATAAGAGGGCGAGGCTACAAAAGGTTATATTTGCCACTCAAATGCTTACACATTTATGTACTTATCATTTGGTTTGTTCTGCTTTGTTGTGTTTTCACTGGAAATAGTTCTTAAAGCCATACTTTTGCTGTTATGAGGAAAATTATGCATGACTGTCCATTTGATTTACTATGTGAATATCTCCCGCATCTTGTGCTACCTTGTTTTTTAATTTCGACTTAATTTTGATACTCGTTTAAGTGCAAAACTGTATTATACTGTGAGCACTTGGAGAATTTTTTAAATTTATACATTTGTAGAGGAATAATTTAGTTGCCTTCAATCATTCGTTTTTCATCTTCATATCCGCAAATGCTTCTGAGAAAAGGAATATTTAGAAAGAATACTTTTTCATATCTTTCCATTAAGTTTTTTCCCACATTCGATGTTATATTTTTTTGCATTCAGCGTCCATTTTAGTTGAACAATTGTTTTTGATGTGCTAAAGATTATCTTTGTACGGTTCATTCTCCATATCTATGTAATTTTGATATTATTGCACGAAACTTTAATGAGCTAATTATATGATTGCTTTGAACCTAACTTCTCTGCAGCTGCAAGAGCTTGCGGGGCAACTGTTTGACTTATGGAACCTGATGGATACTCCAATGGAAGAGCGAAATTTATTTGATCATATCACTTGTAATATTTCGTCTTCAGTGGACGAAGTTACTGTTCCTGGAGCTCTCGCTCTCGATCTGATTGAGCAGGTGAGGCAATGGCGAGTTTGTGAAGTCCCATAACAAAGCTGAATGGAATTATGGAACTGACATATGTTAACTAATTTTTCTTTATCCTTTTCTTTCTTTTTGTTAAGGCTGAGGTGGAAGTTGAAAGGCTAGATCAGCTAAAGGCAAGCAAAATGAAGGAAATTGCTCTCAAGAAACAGTTGGAGCTGGAAGACATATATGCTCGAGCCCACATAGAAATAGATACAGAGGCTGCTAGAGGAAAAATATTGGACCTTATTGATTCTGGAAATATAGAACCTTCCGAATTATTGGTTGACATGGATGATCAGATAATGAAAGCCAAAGAGGAAGCTCTCAGCAGAAAGGAAATATTGGAGAAGGTTGAGAAATGGATGTCAGCGTGTGAAGAAGAAAGCTGGCTTGAAGATTACAATCAGGTCTGTATATTTCTTCTTTAATTTTTTTTTCTTTTTTTCCCACAAATTTCTCTCAAAAAATTGAAAGATAACACGGGAACTTTCTGCCGACAGTTGCTAATTTTCCCTTTTTATTTAATTGTTGACTCCTGATCTGGCGTTGGTTTATGGATATAGGACGAAAATAGGTATAATTCAAGCAGAGGTGCGCACTTAAACCTCAAACGTGCAGAGAAAGCACGCATTCTGGTCCACAAAATCCCTGGTAATTTTATGGATTACGATCATCCATTACATGGGATGTTTTGACTGACGATTTTGTTGTGTCTGGTAAAGTGAAAATGTTGTTGTATGATGTGCAGTTTGCAAAACAGTTGTTATGCTGTTATTGCAGGGACTTAAACAAGGATTTTCGTAGTGAATGATAGTTCATTTTGGGGAAAAATTAATATTCTAATATTTCTTATATTTCCAATCCTTACGATTGATGCCAAACATCCCTTTAACTCTTGGTTTGATTCAAGAATAACATAAACGTAGATTCTAGCGTTAGCTTCAAACATTATATGTTTTCAGTAGTAATGAACTATTTTGGTGCCAATAAATTGTAGAAGCCATTTTGGTTGTAACTGATATGCTTCCTTTTATAGCTCTGGTGGATAGTTTGGTGGCAAAGACTCAAGCATGGGAGCAGGATCGTGGGTCATCATTTGTGTACGATGGGGTTCCACTATTGGCTATGCTAGATGAATATGCCATGCTGAGGCATGAGAGGGAGGAGGCAAAACGGAGAATGAGGGTAAATGTTTTACTCTTTGTATTTCATTTTTCTCTTATATCAGTTACACAATCTTAGTTGCAATTTTCTGCGTTGGTTTTGGAAAGAAAATAGAAGTAGAGAGTTCTGTAGGATGCAGACGTATCTGTATGTATATGAGCAGTAATAGCACGCGTTAACCTGGCAGATCTGTTGAAGGTTGCACTTGACAGTAAGAGCCTTATTTATGTTATCAAGGAAGAGATTATTTTTACCCAGATTCTGCATCTTATACTGCAACAAGAAAAGAAAAAGAAAGATAATGCATCTCTGCAACTAGTGTCGAGCCTGTAGTAACTTTGTTAATTCTAAATTTGTTCTCTGCAGGATCAGAAACGATTCCATGAGCAGGTAACGACTGAACAAGAAGCTTTATTTGGCTCAAGGCCAAGTCCTAGCCGGCCGCTTGGTCCCAAGAAGGTTGTGGGTCCACGTGCCAATGGCAACACAACAAATGGCACTCCCAGTCGGCGTCTTTCACTCCAAAGCGGTGGGAAGTCGCTGACTAAAGAGAGCAAGAGGGATAATAATAGGCCAGTGGCTCCCGTGAACTATGTGGCCATCGCAAAAGAGGATGCTGCCTCACATGTTTCAGGCGGTGATACTGTTGCATCGTCTCCGTAACTATTAGAGAGCTTGGGCTAGGTTAGCATGTGGGTTAGATCTCTTTGATATAAAATGGTGTTCAGGGTAGTACTACTAGACAAGGAAAAGCAATTACATACTCGCTTTGATTGTGTCTTAACCTGCTGTTGTAGATTTACCGCCATCTCCCCGGAGTTGAGATTGTGTTTGGTGCTTTATTAACTCTTCCAGGCCCCAGCATCGCCTGATTCTTCGTTGCAGTTCTAATTTATCGAATCTTCTTTTAGCGTTTTCTAGTTCTCTAGCGCTCAAGATGGTGGCCGCAGACCTCAGGCTGGCGGCAACTCTAGTATACTACTGTATGCCATCAACGAACAAGGTTGTCCTTTTTTTAACGATTAACAGAAAAATAATTGCACTGGTCAATGTGAAGGTACAAAATGGATTGGAGCGCACTAGATTCAAAATGAACAAGAATGAAATAACATCTACACTAAACAAAATAATCAAATAGCAAGAAGCAATTATAGAGAAAGGAAATTTTCAATCACAGGCTTCACAACAAATCTTGTCCGAAGACAGAACAAGATATAATATATCTTGGACATGTTCAAAGAATTTGATCATTACTTTAAGGGTCGTGATACACAAAAGCCTTCAACATGTAAGTCTTACAAAAAAACTAATTTAGACTAACATATTTTATCTAATAAAATATTAGTTGAAGGGTTTTGTTAGACAAATTTGCTGAGTTATTATCATTTACCTTACATTAATTCTTTTCTTCTATTTTTTATATTAAATTTATTTTCAAAAGGTATCTTCTTTTAAAAAATATATTTTTATAATATTTTATTTACATTATCAAGCAGGAAATATGAGTTTTCAATATATTCAATAACAAACTCTATTTTTTCCATGTTCAATTGGATTTGATATTTGAGAACCCCGTAATGTATTCAAAATTTCATGATAATATTCAATGCCTATACTAACATGGTGTTTGTTAGCGCCCAATAAATTAGTAGATATTTAAAATTTTACCCAAACTTTTGTACTACAAACAAAGAGAAAGTTAACACTAGGTCCGGTAAATGAAATTATTCATTTTTTAAAAAAATGATAATCAACTAAGAAATCTGTCCAATAAAACCCTTTAATTAAGTATTAGTTGGACAAAATATATGGGCCTAAGTGAGTTTTTGTAAAACCACATTTTTTGTCTAACTAAAATCCAGTTGGAGGGTTTTGTCAAATAGATTCATTAGGTTAATGTAGATTACTATTATTTCTCTATTTTTTTCATCTCCTTCCTCTTTCTTCTTCTTTTTTCTCCTATCTTCTCTTTTTCCTTTAGTTGTCGCTTTTTTCTCCTATCTTCTCTTTTCCCTTTAGTTGTCGCTACCTCCTCTGACCACCGCCTCCTCCTTCTTTGTCGCTACTCTCTCCTCCCTTTGGCCCCCTTTCTCCTTCTAGTGGTCGCACTAGTTTGGATATGTACAATGAACTAAATATTGGCATAATAACTATCTATTATAAATTAAAAATCTAAGCACGAGTGGCTAATGCTTTATTTATAGTCCTTGATTATATTGAATATATGCACATAGACATCCTAGTAGTAAACTATCCTATGTAGGGATGGTCACAGACGGTTTGTGGTACCCAATGTCATGTTCCTGAATTTTTAAATTCATTTTATAAATAAAATAATAAAAATAAAATTTTAATTTTTTTGTTAAATATTTGACAAGTTATCTCAGGGTATGAGCCAACTGTTTTTGAACATACGAGTACTAAATTGGAATACAATAATAATTCAAGTCAAATCACAAATTGAATAGGGACTTGCCCGAGTACATGTCTGAATATTTTGATATGCACAAATACAAACAATAATACTCATGTGCCTAAAGTTATCCACCTTAAAGTAAGAAAATAATAAATATGCCAAGTGGCCTAGCAACTTCGTCCTTGCAGCACATCTAGAGTCCTAAAGTAACTTAACCCTACAACACTACAACAAATATGCGCTAAAGGGTATTTTCGACGCTTACGGAGCGTTGCAAATAACCCAGTCACTACTACTAAATTATGACAGAAAAAACATCGCTAATAATAGGCATTGTTAATAATAAGTATTAGCAACACTTTTATTTTTGTCGCTAATAGTGTGTATTAGCGATGGTTTCCTTAGCGTCGCTAATAATATGTATTATCGACGAGTTTATTTGTGTCACTAATAATAACCTATATTAGCGACAGTTTTATTACCGTTGCTAATAATATATGTATTAACAACGTTTATTTAATTTTTTAAATAAACACATACATTAGCGACTCTCTTGGAAAGCGTCACGAATAATCATATTTCTGACACTTAGAAAGCGTCGTAAATAATTATATTAGCGACGCTTAGTAAGCATCGCTATAATTGTTTACTAGTAGTGACACTTATTAAGCGTCACTAATATGATTATTAGTGACATTTATTTAGCATCAGTAATAATAAATTTAAAAAATAACCATTAGTGCCTCTTCTTAAGCATCGCTAATGGGAAAAAATGGAAAAAAATTGGAAAAAAATATAATGATACGCTAAATACAAATAAAAATTATATTTATAATTTCTTATTATATCTATACAATCATATTTAGAATACAATGAAAAATCGCTGCTTATGATACAATTTGAGTTCTTTCATATTAATTTCTACCTATGATGGACAAAAATAGATTATGATATGCAAATTTGACACCCTTAAGAGGGCCCAATGCACTGACAATCCTCCCACTAGTGGTTGTGGAGCTCATTGAGGAGTTTGGTCATGTTCCTGGCCCTGAACACGATGAGTACATTGACAAACTTTGTAGGCTGATCCAGCGAGAAGTATGGAGCAAACACACACTCTAGGTGGCACTTGCAGCCTTGGAATTTGCATAAGTCATAGGTGAGGTAGTGGAGCTTGCCATTTGCTTCAAACTATGAAGAAATAGAGATGGGTCCTCTTCAACTTGTGGTGCATTCCCAACTGAAACAATGATGCGAAGTAGAGTATTATTAAAAAATCTTTGAGCAAATTAAATGAGAAATAGGTGTAGACATTCTAGAAGTTTTTAGTACTCAGGGGATTTCGTGGAATGAGTCATTGTTTATATCACCTTATCTTGGAAACTATTTCGTGGAATTAAGGGTACATTTCACCCGATATGCTACTATTAACGCTATTTATAGTTCTATTTAAAATTCATAAATATTAGCTATGCTTTTTTACAAGTGTCACAAATAGTATTAACTATTAGCGTCACTATTATGGTTACTATTTGCGACAATTTTAGATAAGTGTCACAATTAGTCTTAAATTTTTTATTTTTTTAAAATACAACTATTAGCGACACTTTTATCGAAGTGTTGCATATAGTACCTCTTAGTAGCGATGCTTGACATAAAGCGTCGCTACTAGTAGGTACTATTGGCGACGCTATGATAAAAGTGTCTCTAATAGTTGTAATTTTTATTTTTATTTTAAATATTACAACTAGTAGAGATGCTTTAATTCGAGTGTCGCTAATGGTACCTACTAGTAGCGACACTTTAAATCAAGCATCGCCAATAGTCGTTACTATTAACGATGCTTTTAGAAAAGTGTCACTAATAGTTGTAATTTTTTAAAAATATTACAACTTATAGCAACACTTTGATCAAAGCATCGCTAATAGTACCTACTAGTAGCGACACTTTATATTAAGCGTCACTACTAGGTGGTACTATTTGCGACACCTAAAAAAAGGTGTCGCTATTAGTTTTAGTTTTAGTGACGCTTTCATAAAGCGTCGCTAATTGTAAAACTACTAGTGACACTTTCTAAAATGCGTCGCGAATAATATACTTATTAGCGACGCTTTGTATCAAGTGTGACTAATAGCTTAACCAATTAGCGACGTTTTATAAAAGCGTCACTAAAAGTGTTACTTTTTTTATTTTAAATTTAAAAATGTTACTATTAGCGATGCTTAAAACAAAGCATCACTAATATGTTACTAGTAGAGATGCTTTATAAAAAGCGTCACTAATAATTATACTATTAGCGATGCATTTTAGAAAGCGTCACTAATAGCTTATGTTATTGTGACGGTTTTGTAAGCATAAAAAATAGTGACGCAAAGAAAAGCGTCGCTAGTAGTGCATTTTGTTGTAGTATAAGAAACCTACATCACATGGATATTGAGTATATGTGTCACACCCTGGCACTACCTGACCCGAGCCGAACCCGGTCCAACCCACGGGGGCGACGGTATTGAAAACGGTAAGAAAATAGCAGAAGACTTATGCCCTTACCACGGACGGTCTAATTAACGGAGTTATGCACTACTTTGAGTAAGAGTAAATAGGTAGAACCAAAAGAGTTACTTAAATTGTAAATTAAACCACAAATCTCAAACCCACATACTAATAATCCATAGCCAACACACTTGGCTCAAAACAAGATCTCAAACAAAACTAAAGATATAATATATCACAAGTCTGAAACAAGAACTACTCCACAAGGGTTTTAACATCATAGCAAAATAATTAAAAAGAGATGCAAAATCTAGTGGCTCCACTCCTACTCCCAAGCTCTCTCCGACCTCTCTTCATAAAAAGGATCCTGTCCGACTGCATGTCACACTATGCAGCCCAAAAATAAAACAAGGAAAGTGGGGTGAGTATAAAACTCAATAATGTTTGTGTAATGACTCGTGTTTCGATTACTTCTAACCTGAAGGGTTAGGCCTAATTGGATAATTTTGGGATAATTTTAGAGGTTTTTAATGTTAAAACTTCTATATAAAGGTAGTGCTCGAAGAAACAAGCATGACGAATCAAGGAATGGGCAAAACGGAGGTTAGGACCAGAAGTTGCGACATTAAGAAGCGTAGAAAATAGGCCGGACCCACTTGGGAAGAGCACTATATATTACTTTAAGTAGGTTAATATCGAAGGTCTTGTCGATATGAGTCCAACAATACCAAGAACGCACAAATCCAAATCCGGGGTAGGAAGTTACGCTTATTTGAAGGTTTATTTTTTAAAAAAAATTAAATAAATAAATTAGCACGGTGGGCGTGTGCGCGGCACGCATGACCGCTGCACGTGTAACGTGCGGCCGTGACACGCAGTTGCCGTGCCACGAGCGAGCGACAAGTAACGGCAAGCACCGCCATTTCTGGCGGCGCAGTGCCGCGGGTTAAAAATTGCGGTGCTGCGGTTTTTCAACCCGTCTCACCTATTTATACCCCATTTGGATTCATTTTTCAGCAGATCTTCTCCTCCCCCATTTCTGACCATTATGAGTCCGATTAAGGCCATTCAAGAGGTGTTCTTGACTAAATTGAGCGTGTTCTTCGCAATGGAAGGGTCTGTTCTATGAGTTGGTGATTGTATGAGGAGGAAATGCTCCGAGACAAGGAGAAGCCCTACCATTGTCATCATGCACCAACAATCTTCTCTTTCTCTGTTTCTGACCATCCTAACTCCGATTTAGTAAATTCAAGAGGCGTTCTTGACTAAATCGAGTGTATGAGGAGGAAATGCCCCGAGACTAGGAGAGACCCTTCCCGTCATCCTCAAATACTAGAGCAAGAAAAAGAGACTGCTCACGGGTTACCAAGCCTCAACAAGAGAAACAATAGGGGAGGTTCTATCCACCGCTCACAGGTGTAGAAAACGAGAAGAGTCTCCGATAAGGAGAACGTTTGTACGTAATCTTTCAGTGCAAGACGAGGGACATATAAAGGCTAGAGGAAGCTCTGTCTACTACCTCCGGATATGAAGGGGAGGACACCCAGTAGGAGCGAGTAACTTCGAATACCGATACCTTACAAGACATGATGGGAGTAAGCATTTCTGAACTCCCGTTTTAATTATAGAATGACATGTGCCAGTTATGATGTGTGCTATGCTACGATCCATATGCTTTCTATGCTTATATGCTATGATGTGTGCTTATATGCCATGATATGTGCTTTATATGCCATGATGTACGCTTATATGCTATGTTGTGTGTGGTCTCTCTCTAGGGTAGAGTGAGACGTGTAATATGTGTTTTGGGTCTTGGCTCAATGATAGAGCGAGACGTGTATATGTGGTTGTGATCCCGCTCGGTGATACAACGAGATGTACGATTTCGTTGATTTATTAATTTTCGCTTTACTCTGATAGATTACTAGTTTTAGTATGATTTCGATTTAATTTTAGTATATACGTATTTTAACATATATGATTTTGTGATGTCTGATGTATGTAGCAGCCGTTAGGCAGAACTATGTTCGGATCCATTCGTGTTGGAATAATATCCAATACGTACGTAGGCAACCAACGATAAGACAACGTTGGCCCGATCCAAATTAATTATAAATATATATTTTATTTTATTTTACACGTGATAAACTATGAAGCTTCATTGTGTGTGTGTTCGTTACAACCTGAGTCTATTTATGGGAAAGCCTTGAAGCTTCGTAGCGCAGAGATGAATGTTTTACCTCTCGCACACATACGATGATTCTTGGCTTAAGGAAAGAGAAAATTTTCTATTAGTGATTTTGTGGGCCCAGACCGGGTCGTGTCGTTATAGTTTGAATACAACTATAATAATCGAAAAATACGACGATATGACAATGTAGCAATTCAGATCCAAAATTAACATGTTATACATTTTTCTGATCATTTACTAGCTAAAACCCCTATTTAACCATAAACGTAAGAACTAGCTTGCATAAGACATACCTATCAAGTCAAGTCATAAATATTCAAGTTATAATCTAACATGCATCCCACAAAGGTGTTTGTTCATATCTACTCAAATCAAGCATGATAATCTCATAAATCACATAAGAAGTGTCTTTCACACTCTTTTCTGATCATGCTTCTATATCACCTAAACCTGTACAATAGTGTCTTATTTACACACTTTCTGATCATACATTCATATCACATAAACCTGCACAATAGTGTCTCAATCACACCATTTCTGATTATGCATTCATATCACATCAACCTCATTCACCCTGCATGACAAACGTGTCAAACACATGATACACAATCATGCATAACATTCATAATAAACATGCATCAATAAAAATGATGAATGCCTCCATCAAGGAGTAAGCACAAGTATTGCCACAAAGGTTGAACGTAGTTCGATTTCCTAACTGGAAACCTAGGGCATTGCCCGCTCTGGACATAGTCTGAATTCCATAAGAAAACTAAGATGTAGGGGTAGTCAGCCCCTCTGCTCACTAAGGACAATCCACACAGGAAGTCCAAATTCCCACATAGGGAACCTAGAGCAGTCTGCTCGCCAAAGACGATTCTGGCTAAGAACGTCCAAATTCCCACACAGGGAACCTAGAGTAGGGTGTTCGCTAAGGACATCTTTGTGGTGGGGAGAGTCCAAATTCTCACATAGGGAACCTAAAACACGTGGTAGCTGATACACGAAGGCATACCACTCTGGGTGCTCAGTGTTCAGATGTGACTATCTCAATAAATCTCAACAGCAAGACAAGTATACAACTCGTCCTCATATAACTCAATTTAACTAGACTCAACCCGGAGAGTACACATGTTCCACATAGGAACTTAAATCGAAAACATGTCCTTTCAAACCAACCAAGTTTCGATTAATTTGTCGACCGATTAATCCGGTACGCAATCTCAATCATTGCATACAATTGATCAATTTCGAGTAAAACAATGGTAAAACCTCATTTATGAAGTCTATGTGGGTTCCAACACATGGAACATGCTCCCAAATTAGTCTCCTCATGCATCATAATCAAATCATAATTGACTACAATTTCATAGTAGATTCCCCATACGTGTATGCATTAATGCATATTCTAAGCACATGACTAATGCTTGACATAAACTCATAAGACAATATACGCATACTTAAACATATTCGAATCAATGATTCCAAACTGAAATCAAAGTGAAATCCACCATAAAGCTTAAATTCATCAATGTGAAATCGAACATTAACTCCCACAAACATATTTTTCCACACATTAAGGCACAACATGATCACATCCATTACCCATAAACCATCCTCATTATAAGAGAACATATCTCACCATTTTTCATATAATATCCCTGCTGAAAACATATTCTAATCACAAGAATTCTAACCTTCAAGGGTTCAAGTTACTTCAATATCAACATGCATAATTATCAACATAATATAATGCCACATGACCACACTTATACACATTCCATAAACTTCCATCATCAATTCTACACCTCCAGTAGCCTAATTTCATCATAACACACTTCCCATAACCATTAGAATCATCAAATGGAGTAAAACATTGAAATATGCATAAGTTTTAAAAATAGCAAAAATTATCGTGTAGCCGTTCGATTGCCTTGCAAGGCCGTTTGATCGATCGCTCTTATAGGTAGTTCAATCGCCAACAAAGCAGTTTTGACTTTCTTCATTTCGAAAATCAAAACCGAGACACCATGGAAACACCTTAAAACTTCCATCCATGGTATCAAACACTATCAAAAACTCATCAAACCTTCCAGAATACTAATCTAAACCATTATAATACAAAACCCTAAGAAATCGAAGTAAAAGATTAGCATTTACTAAACCCACCATTAGAGCCTAAATCAAGCAAATCCACTTTAAATAACATCATAAAAATTGAGATTTTTACTACCCAAAGTTGAGATTGAAGAACCCATTACCTTTCCTTGTTGATTTGGGTCAGAATGAACCTTCAATCTCCTCTAACACCTTCCAAAAACACGATTTTAAGTTAACATACAACTAATCTCGATTTAGCTTTGAAAAACCAAAAGTAAACATTAGATCTAGGGTTTTAGAAGCCTAAAAATGAGATTTTGAAGAAACCATTTGTAACGCCCCGACCCGAAAACCGACCCGGGCCAGGGGTCCGAAAATGATAAAAACCAAACCCAGAACCGGGAGCGGCGAACTTTGAGTGCAAGAGTCTTCTTGTTCCTCTATGTGCTTCAGAACTTTAGTGCTCCGTTACGCGTAGGCCAGAACAAACCTAATTATATAACTAATTCGGATCGGGCCAACATTGCCTTGCCTTTGGTTGCCTACGTACGTATCGGATAACATTCGCGATGTTACTATGATACGATCAGATCCGTACGTAGTTCTGCCTACTGGCTACTACATACATCAAACCATACGAAAACACATACATATACCCGAATATTTAATTAGGGTTATACGAAATCCCGTAAAACACCGGCAACACATATCTCACTCTATCATAGAGACGAGCACTACACGACCACGACAACATGCCTCATTCTATCCCAGAGCAAATCTATCACATTCACATGTCTCACTCCATCACTGACCAAGACCACATGCATCACACGTCTTGCTCTATCACTTAGCTGAGATCGAACACACACACAACACGTCTCTCTCTAACCCAGAGCGAGATGGCACACATCATGGCATATAGGCATAACATATCATAATATAAAGGATCATAGCATATCAAGGCATAGTGTATACCCTATCTAGCATATGTATTCTATAATTAAAATAGGAGGTCAGAAATGCTTACTCCCTTAATGTCTCGCGAGGTAGAGGTATTCGGGGTACTCATTTTTGGGCGTCCTCCCCTTCGGATCAGGAGATAGCGAACATAGCCTCCTCTAACCTCTGCACATTCCTTGCCTTGTGCCAAAAGACGAATGACCGCTGTCCCCTTTCTTGGAGACTTATCATTTTCTGTGCCCGTAAGCGACGAACAGAATGTTCCTTTCCCTGGGACGTTTCTCACATTGCGTGGCCCTTCGGTGAAGGGTAGATCCTTCCCTATTTCGGGTGATGACTTGTGATACAGCCTGTGACGGAGGACAAAGTCCCCCTTTCTCTCTGGGCCGCTGTTCTCTCTTTGGGGTAGGAGGGTGGCAGATAGAGCCTCATCTTGTCCCAGGGCGTTTCTCCTTCTAGGGACTCTAACATGAGGGATGGACCATGCCATTGCGTAGATCACCCTCGAATTAGCTAGGAACGTCTGAAGAACGACTCAAATCGGACTTAAAATGAGTGAGAAATGAAGAATAGAAGTTTTTGAATATGGGAGAGAACACAGAAACGTGGGAGAGGATTTCCCCCCTCCCAAACTAAATGCTCTCGACGATATTTATTAAAAAACTAGATAGACGTGAAGCTGACACGTGGTAGATAGGATTGATGTGCGTCAGTCCTATCCGTTGCATCAGCGATCTTATCCACTTTGTTAGCAAACCTATCCGCTTGCATTAGCAATATTATCCGTTGCGTCGTTGACCCTATCCACTTCGTCGTCAATCTTATCCACTGCGTCGTTAATGCTATCCAGAATGATATTATTTTATTTAAATAATATATAGACCTCAAAACGCGATAACTTCCAACCTTGACATTGGAATCACACATTCTTGTTACCGATAGACTCATGTGGACGAGCCATTTGAAATAAAACCACACATAGGTAGGTTATCCTACACTTTTTAAGTAGGTCCCGCCCATATGGCATGCTTCCTGGGGCCGTAGCTTTCACTCCCGACCTCCGTTTCGTGCGTTCTTTGATTCATTACACTCGTTACTCCGAGCTCTACCCGAATACGAGGATTTTACCTAATAAAACACCCTAACACTGATCTCAAATTACCAAATTACCCTTAACCCCCGGGTTAAGCATAACCGGAAAATGGGTCGTTACATTAAGGCTTAGAGAATAGAGGTAAGTCAGTAGTTTTATGCTTTCAAAATGGATTAAAATCATGATTGAAGTCAAGATTAAGAATGAATAAAGAGAAAACCTAGGGTTACGCTTAATTAAAGAAGAGCATACCTTAATCCTTTTTCTAATTCGGGCCTAATTGGGGAATTAGGCCTTAATTACCCTCTCCTAGCCTATTCCCAAATGGGAAATGGCTCAGCCCTTCCTATTTATAGTAAGGCTTAGGGTATACCTAATAAACTAGTGGGGTATAAATAAAAATTCTAGCTAAAAATAGATATTTTGAAGATTTAAGTACTAATTAAATCCAAAAAAATTCTAAATTTTTTTATATAAGCATGTGTAGATGTCTGGGTCATTTTGATCTAAAAACCTCAATTTTATCAGTGGGGTCCACAGGGGGTCTCGCTAAACCCAAATTTTCATAAATTTAGTGAAATATCAGAAAAATCCCAAAAGGTTTGACCTAAAATCACTTAAAACTAATAATTGTGAAGTTGGTTTTGATTAAAACCTTCAGAAACCCATTTATTTTTTAAAATCATCTAATTTAATCAAAAAATGCTTAAACCACATGATAACCGATAAATAATCATTAAAATAAACTGGTTCAAGATGAGAGATCTTACAATATGAATATACCTAGTAGGATAACTAAACAAGTACTATGAAATGATAATGCACATAAATGTACTACATCATCAAAAGGTTAAGAACTATTATATTCAATTGTAAACATAATCATAATCAAACATAAGTGAAAGAAGCATAACATTTATAAATACTTTCACATGATTTCAAATCTATAATATAACTTCACTTTGGAGTCTATTGCTCTATAAGTGTAAACAATAAGTTTATTCAATAGTAAATGAACATCATAATTAATAATAAGTTAAATAAGTATAACATTCACCAATGATTTCACATGAATTCAAATCCATAACAAGACTTCACTTAGAAGTCACTTATTCTATAAGTGTAAGCTATAAAGGTTTTCTATGACATTGTATTTATGTCTAGGAGTACAACCACTCCTCATTAGATCATGAACTACTCACAATTGGATCTCAAGTACTCTGAGGCATACTTGCTCTATCTATACCATGAAGCTAAGGCCCACAAGGACTAATGGACCCAAGCAGTTGAGATTTTGACAACTATGATAATCAAAATCTTCTATATTACATTGCATATAACTAGTCATCTTTTAATACTCTAGTCCATTCGAACTCATCTCTTAGGCCAGAGAAGTAGGTTTACATAATTCTCATTCTTAGAGTGCCAAAAGACATTGATCCTATTTGATATCAAACCCTTTCTGTCCACGTACCTAAAGACTCGCTTGAGGAGTCATTTAAACACAAGTATCCTTTGTCCTTAAATGCATTCATCCAATAGTCTCGGGGTGCGATCCATTATAAGGATTTCTATACATAATAGTATATATACTCAAATATCATCAATCACAACATCATATATAATTGCATTTCATGCATTAAATATAATGTAATTATGTCTCATAATAATAGCCTAACATATATAACATTCATTGCTAAATTTTACCCAAAACCAACGTGCTGTCAGTAGACTTATCGATGTGTTGACCAGGTAACCAATGCCCATTAGTAATGCAACAACGAGTAAAACCCTTGCCGACAGTTAAATGGCAAAGAAAATCTTCCTCATCAACACCTCACCGACGCATTGACCTCACTATTGATACCTGCTGGTAGCACACCGACATGTTGATGTACATCAATGTCATTACTTTCATTTTCTCCGTTACATAGGCAATGCCACCGATGTGGCGGTGGACATGCCAGTGGTCGAAACAAATAGTAGAAACTGTCACAACTATCTAAAATTACTTCATATGATAACATATCATAATCATTCCCACACATAAATTTTTGTAATAATAAATGATGTTTCTTACTAACAATTGATTATTAAACACAAAAAAATATGATATAATAAAATAATCATGATAAAAACTAAAAAATTATCCTTTAGATACTTTCATGACATGCAAGTAATTAAAACATATATTATATAATTACTTTAAAATTAAATCATGGAATCAAGGTTTGCATTTTAATATAGAGTTGTGATTCCTCAACATTACTATGACAGGAATTCACATAGAATCATATTTTCATATTTTTATATTAAAATGTCATAATCCAAATCATGTATTTATTTTCAAGTCAAATTACGTGACACGTGTTGAGGCACACACATGTTGAGCAATATTGTGGGTCTTCCCCGTAACGCCTGCATATATATTATACAATATTATAAGTAATTTCTGCAATACATACATGTTTAGTATATAACACTTCTATACATATATATGCCCCAGCACATATCCATAACATAAGATAACAAAATAAATTATTCATAACACGTGTTAAGGTGCATATACATGTAAAAATATTATATACTAAATATATATATTACAAAAACTACCTATAATGTTACAAATTATATATGTAAGCCTTTTAGAGAAGACCTATGATATTATACTGTGTACCCCAACACAAATCATAGATAGTTTATTTCGCTACCCGGTAATAATTCCCATGTGAATGCTCCATGA